>LSYV01000004.1:3088382-3153912 GCA_001584585.1 Gonium pectorale | reverse complement strand
CCGCGGAATGGCGCCAGTCCGGTGCCGGGGCCCACCATCACCACCGGTGTCTGCGGCGACTTGGGCAACCGGAAATGCGAATGGCGTACGAAGACGGGCACCGCCGCGCCGTTGCCGTGGCGCTGCAGCCACGTGGAGCAGATGCCCTCGTGAACGCGGCCCGTGGGCATCACATCCTGCACGACCGCGCACGTGACGTGCACGGACGTGGGGTGTTGCTTGGGCGAGGACGAGATGGAATAGAAGCGCGGCTGCAGGCGCGGCGCGATGCATCCGAAAAAGGCGCCAATGCTCGGCTTGGCCGAGGGAAAGGCCTGAAGCACCTCCAGCAAGCTGCGGTGCGGTTTGCCAATGAACTCCCCGTACTCGGCCTTGCCCTGCGCCGAGCCCAACAGCACCAGCCGCGCCGCCTCCTCGCGGTCCGCCGCAAATGTGGAGAGCGCCAGCAGCGCGTCGCGGTGCGGGCTGGAGAGCAGGTCGGCAAAGTACGCGAGTGCCGTGCGCACGCGGATGGGCCCGGGGAAGGGCGGCGGCAGGTCGCCGCTGGCGCCATCAACCAGCGGCGCTGACAGCTTTATAAGGGCGTCCAGGTCAAAGCCCAGGAGCTCCGCGGCCTGCTGAACAATGGCATCGCTGTTCTGCGCAAAGATGGCGATGTGGTCACCTGCCTCGTAGGTGATGCCAGAGCCGCTGACGTCCACCTCGACGTGCACGCAGCTGCGGTCCGATTGGCTCGTGTGAAGCTCCCGTACGGTCGTAATCTTGGCCCAGAAGGGGCTGTGCACATCCTTGCCAGTGCCGCTGGGAAACGCCGGTGCCTCGCTGCCGCTGCGGAGCACCTCCACCTCATAAGCGGCGACGGTGACGGGCGCCGCGCTGCCACCGTTCTGGTCAGCGCGCTTGCCTACCAGGTCTGACTTGTCCAGGGATTCCAGCAGCTCAGCGCACCATTTCTCGAAGTCATCATCAATAACCCCGTCATCGTCACCGTCGCCGCGCCGCACGATGGGGGTCGCGCCGCAAGTCTTTAGTGACTTGAAGACTTTCTTGCCCACGGCGTTGAAGTGCTCGTACTGCTTGTTGCCCAGGCCAAACACAGCGTACGACGTGTCCTGTGGGTTAAGGCGGAGGAACGGAACTATAGTACAACTAATCTTGCAAACATCAGCTGCAAATGGTCGGATGGGTGGATACGCTGCGCAAGTACTTTTGCGCATAATTGACAAGAGCACGATCAGATGATGTCCAAGGTCGACCTTGGGAGGTAGAACCCCAGCCAACATGCCGCTTGCTGCATCACGCCGCATAGTAGCACAGCACAATTGGTTACAGCCGCTGCAATTCGGGCTCCGAGGTCACGCCTGCCCATGGGTCCATGCCCACCTTGAGGAATGGCTCCTTCTGGCCGCCCTCCACCGCCTCCGCCTCCTTCAGCAACCACGTATAGAAGACTGCCGCGTTGTCCGTCGGCTCGCCATCGCCATAGGTCGCCATGCACATCACCACTAGCTTCTCACTCGCAAGGCGCTCTGGCTTATACGTCTCCACGTCTCGCACGTCAATCGTGGTGCTGTCCCCATAGCGGCCGCGCAGCTCGTTGCCCAGCTGCTTGGAGAAGCGCTCTGCTGTGCCCGTCTGCGTGCCAAACAGGATCCGCACGATGGGCTTGCTAGGGTCGTCGACGATCGACAGTGATGCGCGAGGCACGGCGCCGTTTGGATTGTGCGCTGGAGACTGTATGGCCGCCTGGCTGGAGAGCTTTCTGCGGATAGACAGAAGCGCGAGCGCAACGACTACAAGCGCCACGGAGGCCACCAGCAAGATGATCGGCTCCATGTGAATAGCTTCTATTATTCAAAGTGAACCATGTGTGCGGATGCCTGTGCGTCCGCAACTGTTTTGATGTGCTGCTGTCCGCTTGGCTGCCGTCCACCTTTGAAATACTGTACGACTTGTCAAGGGATTAAACAGTGACGCCGACGCGCACATACAGTACAAGTTGCTGACTGAACTGTACTGATTATACATAGGAATTGTTGTTTTCGCAAGGTTTGCGCCTGCCCCGCGGCCCATCCGGAGTTGACGCCTGCTCGCTGCGGCGGCATGTGGACAGACGCTCTAATAAGATCTTCAACAGCGCAGTAGCCGTTTGAAGGACTAACCATCATTTAGTTTCACTCAGCCATCACACATCCTTGACCGTCGGACAGCTTGACAGGGGGCGCACTCGTGGCATATAACGATTCCTGCAATGGCAGGAAAGGAGAAACGACGGTACATTAACTATCGGGTGCGTCCGCAACAGCTCGGCTTTTGGGGGAAATCGCGCTGGCAGCAGCGCCTGGCAATGCCCGCTCTTGCAGCGGGGCCATAATGGGGACTGCGTCATGTGGAGCGTTGGCTGCAGCAAAGCTGCTCTTCGCCCTGCCGCAGGTCCCGCAGCATTTGGACCGATTCCTACAGGCCCGCAAGGCGAAGAGCAGGGAGCTCTGCGCCGGCGGCGAGTCACTTATTCGGTGCTTCAACCATGTCAGGTTCTGCGTGGTTTGCTGCGTGTCACTCTCCCAGGCTGTGGTGAGTGCGACCGCGACGGCGCGGAACCGTCGCGGCGGGCTGCTCCCACGGGGGCCCGCCCAGGGAATGACACCTGTAGCTGATGAACCTCTCCCCCTGATGGTAATGTCGCAGGCGCCATGGGTGCTCTGCGCTGGGGAGGTGCTGACGGTCCTGCTCATATACTTCCTGGCCTTCGGCTCCAAGTCCCTGGTTATGCCCCACCACCGCTTCTCGTTCACCCATAGCCTGGATGACGTCGTCGGCATTGTCTGCGCGCGATCGACTGTCCTGAGCATGGCCTACGCAATCGGCCAGCGTGCCTTGCACAAGTGCGTGGGTGAAGAGCGATGGGTGCTTAGGGCACCAACGCTGAAGCCTGTCACTGGGGCTGCGTCACACAAACCATTCGTGTAGGATGTTGTGGCTGGTCTACACCATACACTAGAGGCGAACTGGGCAATGACGGTGCGGAATCATCTCTGCATTGCAGGCCCTACCTGTACGCCACCTACCTGCTGGCGGGAGGGTGCCTCCCGTACCTGCTGGTAAAGATGATCCTGTTTCGCTACGGGTCGGACGGCGTGGCGGCCGCCGCGATCATGGGCATCGCTGCAACATGCAGCTTGTGCCACGTCTTAGCAGCAAGGTACGTTTCGGCTGCCTTCAGTGACGTTCGTGGTTGTTTGTCAAGCACGGCCCCTTTGCTACTGCATGGAGTGCCACTGGGCCGGAACTGGAAGTCTGGCGGCGGGTATTGCTGCGGGCAACACCGACGCTCTTTGTCCATATGCCCCCAGGAGCACGGTGGAGTGGGCTCGCCGGCGGTACCAGATGGGGCTGGCGGGATTCGGCATGCCGTGGGAGGAGGGCGAGGATGCGTGGGTGATAATGCGACGGCCTGACCTGGAGGAGATGACAAAGACGAGCGATGGCGGCGGGCCTGATTCCGGGGAGGACGTGCCGGCAGAGATGCTGGCCGACGATGACTCCAAATTCGTGGAGCTGACGCCGGGCTTGAAGATTCACTACAAGGAGGTGACGCCTCAGGCCGTTGTGTCGGCGGCATCGGTGGCTACTCCGGGCGGCCCGGACGCCGCCTCGACCGGCATTGTGCTGGTGCACGGCTTTGGAGGGGGCGTGTTCGCGTGGCGGCACGTGATGGAGGCGTTGGCAATGCAGTGCCACTGCCGCGTCATCGCCTTCGACCGGCCCGCGTTCGGTGAGCAGGGTTCCTGCTGCGGGGGGCGGGTGCTGGCAAGGGGACCGGCTTATTATGGTCGCGCGTTGGGATCTGACGAGGTTTCCCTGTCTGGGACGGAGAGCGCGAGCACCGTCCTGTGTTAGTAATGAGCGTATCGAATATGTTCCTCTGGCCCGCTTGACACTGTCCTGTAGGCCTGACGTCGCGCCCCAAAGCCACGGAGCAGTCCAACCCCTACACGGTCGCTTCTCAGTCGCAGCTGCTGTTGCAGCTCTGCAGCGCCCTGGGCTTGCGACACGTGGTGCTGGTGGCGCACGCGGATGCTTGCCTGGTGACGCTACGGGCGGCCGCAGCATCAGCCAGGTAGGCAGCAGCTCGTGCACAGCCCGTGGTTTGCCACTGCTGAAGGATGAATACCGGTACCAGCTGTACATTATTGAGAAGCATGATGAGAGCCTCGTGGTCTGTACTTTGCAGAATTGCTGACGTAATCCTCCTGCCGCCTGTACCCTCTGTAGCCACTACCAGCAGCGTTGGCTGTACGCCCACCCGCCGTTTATTTCGGCACCCCCGTACGGGCCGCTTAAGGCGCCTGAGCACGCGCGCACTGCGCCCCCGTCAGCGGAAGCGTCGCCAAAGTACGCGTGCGGGTCTCCTGCGTCCCCGGTCGCGGAGCTAGCACCGGCTCCGTCGCTCGTGCAGCAGCAGCAGTCCTGCGCGGCGGGCGGCTCCGCGCAAGCATCTGCTGCTCCCATCGGCGGCGCACTCTCCGCCGCGGCTTTCGCGGCCGCGGCAGCGGGTGGGGATGTGAGCATGACGTCGCAGGGGCTCTCTCAGCAGCTGGGCGGGGGTGCCGCTGCGCCGTCCCAGGAGTGGGATGAGTGGGAGCTGGGCCGGGGCGTCGTCTCGGCCGACGAGGCGGTAGGCGCTGGGAGCAGTAGCAGCTACCACGGTGCTGGGCCGGGTTCGGCAGCCAAGGCGCAGCTCGACGGCAACGCGCCATACGCAGCGGCCCTGGGCGCTGCATACCACGCGCACCGCGCATCAGCTCTGCCGACCTCGGTAGCGGGCATGGACGTCGAGGCGGGCATGGCGCGATGCGACATTCTGGAGATGGATCGCGCCTCCTCCACCAGTACATCCATCTCGACGAACATCTTGGGCGCGGCGCACCACAGGAGGGCGCAGTCCGTGCCTGGGCCGGTCGGCGCGGGGCACTGGTGCGTGCGTGCGGGGATGCGGCTGTGGGGCAACGTACCAGTGTTGCTGCCCTGGGCCAGTGCGGAGTCATCCTTGTGAAGACGCGCCTAGCCTCACCTATGCTGAAGCGGCGCATCGAGGTTCTTCCTCGTGTACCTGCATGTTTCGCTGACGCTCGCGATGCCTAGGGCACGCTTGACGCGGTGCACGCTGCCGCTTTCGCCCACGCAGTTGCTCCGCCCGGTCGTCAGACGCGTGGGAGGTTGGGAGCTGCGGCAGCAGCCACCCACCGGTGCCATACGTGCTGGGCCTGGTGATGCTCCACCCCAACCTTAGCGGCTCCATTGGTCCTGCCTTCTCTCGCATCCTGGCGCGCTCGCCGCTGGGCCGTTCCATCCTGCGTCCTCTGCTCCGGACAGAGGTCGGGGAGGTCGCGAACCGGCGTGCTTGGCACAACACGGACAAGCTCACCAGCGAGGTGGGCTCGGCTGAACGCATCGGGGACGTCTTCGGCTGGGAGCATCTGGTCTCTGCGGGGAAGGCGTAATGGCTGTTTGGAGGGGTTTCCGCGGCCCATCCCAACCGACCAGGGCTATGCCCATGCATGCTGCGACACGTGACCAACCGGGAAAGCAGTACAGCAAAGATTGCATCCGTTCACGTCGCGGGGCCATGCATTGCTGCCGTGCACCGTGGCCCAGGTGATGGAGCTATACAAGACGCCGCTGCGTGTGGAGGGCTGGGACGCGGCGCTGATCGAGACGACCAGGCAGCGGCCGGAGGCTTGCCAAGGCGACTTGCAGTCGTACTGCACAAATGTGCAGACGATCCCTACCTTGATTGCGACAGGTATGAAGCCACGAGAGACTCGAGATCGGGTCCTGCAGTTGCGGGCCGCAGTTTCACAAGCACGCTCGCTCGCTGGTATGTGACATGCAGCCTGCGCGGAAACGGCCTGCGTGTGATACAACCGCACCTGTTGGCGCCGCCTCTCGCGTCCGACACTGATACAATCCGCTCTTGCATTTCGGTCCTTGCGCAACAGGGGAGCACGACCGCATCGTCCCGCCCAACAAGTCAGAAACGCTCGGCGCCGACCTGCCGCATGCGCGCCTATCTGTGCTGCACGACTGTGGTCACCTCTCGCATGAGGAGGCGCCCAGCGCGCTGCTGGCGCAGTTGGTGCCGTTCTGCGGGGAGGTGCTGGGCCAGATGCCTGTCGTAGGGATCCATCCAGGCTGCCGCTTCTAAGCGATCCGGCTCGTCGCGCAGCTGAGCCGATGTCACCCGGGCAAACCGTGACTTTTCGTCGCGCTGACGCCCGGGCACTGGCGACAGTGGGGTGTAGTTGCGGGTTGCCGTAGGGCAGGCGATGTGCAGTAGGGGTGTGCAGCGCCGAGTTGTCGGCCGTTGAGTTGTCGGCAAGAGCCGTTTGCGTTTCGTTGCGATGCGTGGGAGGCTCGGTTGCCATCTGCAGCAAGAGCCAGGAACTGTACAGGTCGGGGAGGCATTTCTTATCCAACGAATGTTCAAATGTCCGTTCGGGATATTACTGGGCGATTGGTTGGGTGCGTTGGGCTCACAAGATTGAGACGGAGGCGGGTGACATGGAACATGGCTCAAACTGGGATGCTTGGCTGTTCCCGGCGGACTCCTTTTGTTGTCGTGCGTACGTTGCCCTTCGTTTACATTCTTTGTTTGGACGAAGACGAGTGTTCGATGCTATGCGGTGGTAACAGCAGAATCTGTTCATAATCGCGGCCGCCTACGCCGTGTGCGGCGGATGGTTAGGAGGACATGGCCGCGCACATACCGCGCAGTTATGTTCCCCCTGGGTCGGGGTTACTTGGGCTGCTGGTTAGGGCGCGGGCTGGCTCGCCTGGTTGCCTTTGTTTGAGCACGCCGTTTTTGAACTGATATGGGACCTAGACTGCTTACATCGTAAGGGCTGCTCCGATGCGCTTCAATTTCGTCGGACCGAACTAGTGCGCCTAGTACGCGCAGGCTGCGTTGCGACGGATTGGGTCCATTCTTCTTACATTGTTTCTTGGATTATCAGTGGACGTTTGGTGGGAGTTGAAATGCGCATCAGGTCGGAGTTGCTGTGTCCAGCCGCCATCAGCTGACGCAGGATGGTGGTCTTGTGCGAACGTTGCGCCCATGGCTGGAGGCCATGCTTCCCTCGCCACGGGGAGGCGTCCCTTGGCGGGTTTAGGGGTTTGTCGTTACACTTAGGCGGTGAAACACAACCGGCCCTTTCTGAGCTATTAATGGGCTTGGCGCCGCCTATACCTTGCTCCTGTCAGGCAAGCCTTCCACCAGTTACAGTCCACCATGTATACAGTACAGCCTGAGCGCAGCTACGTTGCAGATACGCAGATACGTTTCAGTACTGCAGTACAACTTGAAGATACATTAGTGCAATGTACGAGCACGCCTCCGAGTTTGTGCGCTCACGCTCTGCCAATCGAATGTGCCCATACAACCGTTGCATTCAATGCGGCTCCGATAAGAAGATTGCGCTTGACCATCCGATCCTGACGCTCCATGCTCAAGGGTGACGACTGCCAGCAGTACGGAGTCGCATAATACCGTACACTGAACATTACGTGCTGCGTGCCGGCGGCAGCGGCGCCGTCATGGAACCAGCGGCGGCGCGCGCGGCCGCCGCCGCCAGGGCCCCAAGGGCCCGCCTGCCCAGCTCCGGGAGCTCATCCTCCACATAGATGGCGTCGCCTAAAAGGGTGAGGAGCGGTCCACGAGGGTAGTGGGAGGGCCGGCATGCGGCCTCGAGAGCAGCTAGACCGCGAATTGCACGCATGTAACCCCCAGCGCACCGCTCTCGAATCCGCCCCGCTTATCGGCCTTCTTCTCGCTCCGCTCAGCTCTCACCATTCCGCTCAACACGCTCTGCTCATAGGCAATGTGACAACTGAACCTCTCACCTTCTGCGCTTGCCCAAGTCACACCCACAACGAACCTAGCAGCGCTTCGCAAGGAGCATGAGATAGAACCAAAGGAGCACGTAAGATTCAGTAAGTCGCAGCGCCGCAGCTGCTTTTCGCCCTCTCTCACCCTGCCCGCACGTCTCCGCCGCCTTCAAGCCTGCAACCCTGCACTCAGCATGCCGCCAGCGGCGCGGCTGTCGGCTGCGCCGGCTGCTGCAGCTGCGTCTGCTGACCGAAGTCCCAGGTATCAATGGTGCTCAGGTTGAGGCTGAGACCTACGGTGACCCGGCGCGGCAGCGTCAGGCGCGCAACACGGCGACTGAGTCCCATGGCACCGCGAGCGGACTATCGAGCGAGACATCGGGCGTACCGCGGCACGTGCGAGCACTTGCCTGTGAGGGCGCTCTGCGCCTGGGAACGGCGTTGCGTGCAAAGGCCCCACCCCGTGGGAGGGAACCCCAAAACGCAGCGCCAGAACAGGTCCGCAAGACCCGTGGCACCCGAGCCTCGCAAGCCGACCGCAGATCACCATAAAGCGCCGCACCGGCTTGGAAGCCCGGACCGCATTAAGCGCAGGGGTCAGAAAGTAGCCACAAGCCACGCTCTCCGCGAGGGACCTACGGGCTGCGCGGGAGCTGCGGGAACGCTCTGCCAGGTCCCTGACATCCCGACCCAGCCCCACGCTCCTCAGCCCGCCGTCGTCAGCTGCAAGGGTGAAGAGGGCGGGCAAGCGGGCAACGTCTCGGCCCTGTGAGAGATGGTGAGGGGAGGTCTCTCAGGCTCGCATGCTGCTGGTCGGGCGAGAACACGGGCCTGATGCTTTGGCCTACGCACACGGAAAAGCTATACTAGCAAGTGCATTTGGCCATGTTGAAGGTCCTTCACCTCTCCCACCGCACGGCGGGTCTCGCAGATCTCTGTACTCCTAAACAGGTTCCGAAAAGCGGCGCAGAGGACAGCCAGCCGCTAGGTCCGTCTCCGTTGCGCAGCCCCATAGCGCATGCGGCCAGCAGCCCATGCAAGCCGCGGGCGCATCGCGGCCACCTCTCCCTCCCTGAAAACGACAGTCGCCATTAGCGGGCGTCTCGCCACCGCCGCCCTTGCCTGCCTTGAAGGCCCTTACCTCACCGTACAGAGGGTCCGCCTCCAGGTCCGCCTCCTCCACGTTGAGCAGCAGCTTGGGGTTCTTGGCGATCATGGCCACCGGGTCCTTGGTGTTGTACCTGCCGTACGTATGACATTACGAGAGGCGCGTGAGAGCAGAAAGCACCGAACGAACAAGACAAGCACGGATTGTAAAACGGAAGCCTCCAGATGACGCTCCTCGGCTGCCCGACAAGTCACATATGGGTTTTCCCATTCATGAACGCTATGATAGGCTCCTCACGCTCGCCCTAGGGGGGCGGCCCTCCCCCACCATCTGGCCACGTTGGAGAGGCTCTGCGCCAGCGCCGAGGGCTCCATCAGGTAGGGCACCTCCTCCACGATGGCGTCGGGGTTGGGCGCCGCCGCCAGCACGCGCCGAACCTGCAGCCGAGGGCGGGGGAGCACAGAAGGCTTGATTACGTCAACGGGACGGGAATGGCACAGACCCGGGCCGGCCTGCAGTCCGGGTTTGAGGAAGGGGAGGAGATGGAGAGAATCGCGGGGTGCGCAGTGCGGGGAGCGCGTGCGCCGTCGGGGCCCCTCGTTACAGCCCTACGCGCCGGGCCATGCAACGGATCGCACACGCCCTTCGGTGAGGAACGCGCGCTGCAGACGCCCTCTGGCCCACACAACGAGAAAGAGGCCCTGTGATCGCAACATTGCTTACGGGCTTACAACGTGCTTCGTGGCATTGTACCTCTTCTACTTATCCCGTCCCGTGGTGACTTACCACCTCGGCGTCGGACCTGAGCGCCTCGGGCGACTTGAGCAGCAGCTTGGGCGCCTTGGCCACGATCTTGCCCACGTTGGCGCCTGCGCGTTGGCACACGCACGCGCGCGTGCGCGGACAGGGACAAACAAGAAGGGAGCAGAGACAACAGGGCGTGCAAGATGGGAAGAAGCGACATCGGCAGGAACTGCCATTGTGCAGGACACCTTGTCGGCACACTCCGGAGGCGTTGGGTCTTGGGTATCCTTTCGCCACAGACTGCGCCGCGCCCCAGCCCCATCACGCCGTCCGGGTCCCCCGCGTCCAGTCCGCACCCGGGTACGACGTCTTGATCGTCACGAGCATCAGCGCCACCTGGGTAGGCGGGGGCCACAACCCGTCTCACAGCTGCAGCCCTTCAAACGGCAAGCCGGCCTCGGCTGCGCGTGTCGGCATGTGCCGCGCACGGCTGGCTGCATCCTAGGGGCGTGCTCGCAGGCAGGATACCTCCTAGGGCGCTGCCCAGAGACAATGGCTACGGCAGCGGGCACAGCGCATGAGTGTTCCCGACGCGGAAGGGTTTGGGGTCGTCGCTACCAGGCAGGCGAGTGGTGGGGTGCGCTCCATCGAACGCAGATGCACGTGGGATGCGCACGGCTGCCGAAGGCGGGCTGCTGGTATAGAAGTGCTGCACGGCACTGCTGTTCGGCCATGCGCGGTCCGCCGCACCTGGTTCACATCCTTGGCGAGCTTTGCCTGCAGCAAGGAGGGGTTGGGATGGGGGCGGCGATGAGGAGGAGGGCCTGCGCGCCGACGACATCCGTCTGACAACGTGCAGCGTGTACGGTACGCACTGTGCAGTGCACTTGTTTGAGTTTCTGCAGGGCGACAGTATTCTCCGACGACAGGCGCGAGAGGCGTACCCACCCAGTCAGCCGCTCGCATCTTGCTGACGTCGGGCGTCAGCTCAGGGAGCAGCGCCTCCAGCTTGTCCAGGTTCTCCCGAAGCAGCTCCTCCCTGATGCCCTGGCGCCGTCCCGCCTGGGAAGAGTGCCAGGCCAGTGTGCGGGAAGTCAGCTGGAATGTGGGGGACGCGCGGGCTCGTGACACGGGTAAGCCTGGCACCAAGGAACTGTCGGAGGGCCCCACCTCACAAATTTCGGCAACGACCCTGTCACGGCGCCTCTTGGCATGGTCGAGTTGCTTGACGTCGTTGACCGGCTTCGTGGAGCCGTAGTAATGTCCCAAGGTAAAACGCCTGTCCTCGTCAGAGGAAGACGTGCCTATTTGAATGACACAGTGAGACGACGCAATGTAGAGGTTTGTCAGCCACATAACGCTTACCTGCGCCGTCGACGCTGGGTTGAGTTGAGCAGACCCGAAAGCCTTGCAGTCCCGACGAAACCCTCGTCCGTCGCGGGACACCAGCGGCCGCGGCCGGCCGATAGCAATTCAATGCATTCATCATGCTGTGCGTTAGGCTGAGTGCCGGTCTGTCACGCCCGGCATAGAAAGGGCAAAGCAAGCAGCAGTGCAATTGGCCTTGGCGGAAGACAGCTTCAATTCAGCAGTACCGAGTTCAGGCAATTGAATCAGTTTGACTCGTGTGTCAAGCAAAGGGTGGATCCCGGAAACGTACCACGGGTCGTTGGGGGTTGCGTGCGGGGTTTGCCGAGCTTTCCTCAAGCACTCCCGGGGAGGCCCGGGAGGCCATACTTTGCCTGACTGGGGCACGCTATCCAAGATTTTGAGCGCTCGTGCTCTACCCCACGGTGTGCCCCCCGCGTACCCAGGTGGGCCCCACCGACAAGCGTCCGCTCAGGACATGGCCGGGTGCGGGGGGCATCCGCAAAAGCCCCTGCAGACGGCCCGCCTAATAATATGTGGAGCACAACCCCAGCAGCTTTTCATTGCTTGTAGCTTGGAAGGCTCGGATGCGGGCCAGGCCCTTGGGTGCCGGGCACAGTTCTGTCGTCCGGGGAGATGAAGTGGTTGAGGTGGAGATGGGGGAGGACTGCACGGAGCACGTTGGCTTGCAGTCTGGCGCTCGAGGGAGCGGAGCACCCGGGCCTTGCATGCGGCACCTGCCTGAAACTCACCATAAAAGGTTCGGCCCGTTCGGCCTGATCGGCAGTGCCCCACCCGCATGCTGGCAATCGCACCGTCGTACGGAGGCCTCACCGCTCACCCAAGCAGCTCAAAGCGCTCTGCCATAGACCAGCCAGGGGCCTCCACACCAGCCTCGTGGCCCCAGTCCGCCCCCGCCTCCACATCATACGGCTCCCCGCCCCCGTCCCCGTCCCCGTCCACCAGGTTGATGGGCTCCTCCCCCGAGTCACCGCGGCGCCACCCTGCACCTGCACCCGCACCCGCACCGGCATCGCCACTACTCGACGCAGACCCTCCACCATCACTCCCACCACCGCTAACACTACTGGCCGTAGTGCCTCCGTGACCCGCTCTCCGCTCCGCTCCAGGGGCTGAAGCGGTCGGCCTCGGTGCCGCCCTCTGGAGCAGAGGCCGGGGCTGCGTGAGCAGCAGCTGTAGGTCCGCATCTCCATCAGCATGCTCAACCCGCGGCCCATCCCGGCCTTCCAGCCGTTCCGGCCCCAGCCGCCCGTACGCAGCAGCCTCGGGGCGAGCCCGTGCGTGCGCCGTACCGGCTACTTGCAGCGCCGCCGCCGACCGCCACTGCGCCGCCGCCGTGCCTGACGCCTCAGCAGCACCACCGGCGCGTCCCGGTGCCGCAGTCCCCGCCAGCGCGGCCTCCTCGTCTGCCACCATCTGCCGCAGAGTGACGAGGAGCCGCTCCGTCGCCGCCACCTCCTCCCGCAGCGCGTGCAGGCGGGCCAGGCGCTGCTCCCGCGTCACAACGGCCTCCTCGCCGGGCCCACTGAGCCGTCCGGTTGGCGCCGCCGCTGCGGCAGCCGCCGCACCTCCCAAGCTCGCTTCCCATCGACCGGGATCGTTGGCGGCTCCTGTGCGCTGCTGATCGCATGGCTGCTCACCGGCGCTGCGCCGCGGCTGCGTCGCCGCATGAGCGTGGACTGCGCCGGGCATCGCAGCCGTTGCCGCGGCCGCGCTGCGCCCCGCCGCCGCCACCGCCGCCGTCCCGCTGTCGTCGTACAAAAGCTGCAGCAGCAGCTCCGGCGTCTCGTAGTTCCGCGGGTCGTCCAGCAGGGAAGCCCCGGGTGCGCTACACGGCCCTGTACCCGTCCCGTGGCCCGACTGGGCGGCGGCAGGGCCGTGGGAAGGTACTTCACGCGTCACCGCTGCCGCCGAGGTCAACGGCACTGCCGCACCTGCCGCATCGACGTGACGGCGGTTCTCGGCTGCCAAAGCGGCCGGACCGGCTGTGCGCTCCTCGTTAGCCAGTGCGGGCTGCATGAGGGGGCCCACGCTACAATCCACGGGCTGTGAGGAAGCCGCCGCCGCGAAGAGAGACTGGCCGTCGTGCCAGGGCCTGCTACAGCGCCGCGCCAGAAGCCCCTGCTGCTGGCCATCGCCGCTGGCGGCCGCTGCCCCCGCACTCGCGTCATCACGACCACTCGCAGTGCCTCGCCACACACCTCCTCCGTCCCATGACCGCGAACGCTTGAGCACGCCGCCTCGGGATAGGCCCCCCGGCACGGCGCCATGTGCCGAAGCGGTTCCGCTGCTGCTAGCCTGGCGAGCTGTGGCCTGCGCCGCTGCTGCGAACGCGGCCGTAGCGGCCTGATCAGTCGCTGGCCCGCTACGTGCCGATGCGGCCGCACGAGGTTCTCGCACTTCGGGATACAGACGAGCCAGCGCGATCTGCTCGGCGGACCCCTGGCCCGAGCATTGCGGACTGATGTTGCGGGGCTGTTGGGCGCCGCGTGCGTCCACTGCTGCCGCAGCACCCGCGTCGTCACCGGAGGCGCCCAGCCACGGGTCTTGTCGCGGGTCAGGCCGGCACGGCGCGCCGCCAGCCGGCCCTGCACCTGTCCCCCCGACGCCCCGGCCCGGCTGCGGAGCGGGCCCCTGGCAGCTTGCGGCCAGGGCGTCATGTGGCACATGCGGCGCGGGCGGCGCGGGCCGGTTGGCGGTTGTGCCGGTGACGGTTGTCGCTGGCCCAGACCCGCTGATCCGGCCAGTAGCTCGCCCAGCAGCCGGATGGCCCGTTCCCTGGGCGGAGATGGGCACACCCGGGCTGCTGCGTAGCGGGCCGATGCCGGCTCCGGACGTGGCCCCTGGTTTGGTGCCTGTCCCGCCAGTACCGTCCCGGCCTGCCCCGTGAGGCAGCTGCCACTGGAGCGCCCCAGGCGGCCGCTGCGGCGGGAAATTGCCCCCGCCGGCCCACGTGGCAGCGGACTGCTGCCGGGCGGCCGTCGCCTCAGCCGCTGGCGACGACCGTGCGTAATGGCCTGTCGCAGCCGGCGCCGGGTGCCCCGCGCCGGGCTTTTCGACGGGTGCCGGGCGTCCCACCGGTGGTCCTACAGCATTCGGACGGGGAGCCTGTCCACCGTACTCAGGTGGTGATCCAAGTACGGAGCCGGGGGGCGCTGCGGTCGGGGCACTGACGGGGCCTGCCTCGGCCCAGGTGGCCGGGCCCGGTGCTCGGTGGGCAGCGAGTGCCAAGCCGGTACGGTCCAGTTCCGCGCCGGCGCCAGCGCCGGCAGCGGCAGCGGCGTGGCAGGGTCCGGTGGAAGCGAAGGCGGGGGGCGCGGCTGAGGGCTGGCCGCAGCTTTGCAGTATGAGTCCGGCGTTCAGGCGGATCTTCTTCCGCGGGCCTGCGGGTTACGCCCAGTGAGCTGCGTGTGAGCAGGGTCTTCGAGGGGCTGGTGATGCACAGGGCAGCCCATTGGCCATCGGAAATGATACAGCAGAGATCACGTACGGCTGTCCGGTGCAACGTCAGGCAAGGAACAACGGGAGGCAGTGCCAAGAGGAAGGTCGCACAGGCCGCACCCACCCAGTGGCAGCCCTAGAGCCACCAGCTCCGCGTCCTCCAGCAGCGCAAGGGAGCGCGCATCGTGGCCCATGGCGCTCAGCTGCGGGTAGTACTTCTCCAGGCGGAGGTACTATCGGGCCGTAAAGCGCAATCGGCGGGCGCGGGGTAGGGGGCCGAGAGCGGGGGAAGAGCGGGGGGAGCGGAGGGGGGGAGAGGTGAACGTGGGAGCCTGGGCCCGTTTCACGCACGTGCGCGAGGGGAAATCATCACCTGTAGCCATGACTGGAGGCTGCCTCCGTAGCCGCTCATGGGACCCTAGCTCGAGCAAGGGCCCGCGCTCAACGATGTTGCATACCCCTTACTCAGCGGGCGTCATGTGATTACTGCATGAAGTTTACGATGACGTCTTTCGGCCCCTGTCAACGGGACTCCATCGCGACGCCAACTTCAGACACACACTGGCCGTACGGCCATGCATTTCGTGCAGCCCCCGCTGTATCAGCCGTGACTGTGTCTATATCCATAAACAGGGGCCGAGATTTATCTCTGGCCGAGAGAGCGTAGATACCAGGCGGCAACAACAGGCCCAACGAACTCTGCACCATGCTTGCCGCTAAGTCCGCCCCGACTGTCCTCCATACCAAGGTAAGCATTCACCTGGAGATACCTGTCGCTGTATTGGCGCGGCCGCCCCTGCGGGAGGGGCCGGTACGTGGGACCACAGAAATCAATCGCTTGCTGCCACGACCCTTGGTCAAGCACGCCAGCGCTGCAAAATGGAGCTACAATTGGATATGATATCGTATCGGGCTGTTGTCGTCATGTCGCTGCATGCGCTTGCATCAGTAATCAACCCCCGTCCGCTGCAGGCGCCGGCCGGCGCGCTGCTCCGGCTGCCATGCCGCGGAGTGTCGATGAACCTGCCGCGGTCGTCCGCGGGCCGGAGGAGCCTGGCCACCCGTGTGGTCGCCGAGCCGTCCACGGCGGTCGTTGATACCCCGCCCAAGACGTCCGTGCCCAGCGGCGGCGACCCGTGGGAGGACGAGAAGTGGACGAAGTACAAGTAAGCCGGCGATGCAGCGTCTGCCTGAACTTTCGTGTGGCATGGCGTCCACCGGGTGCAGGGGGGGGACGTATGTGCTTGGTGCCCCCAAGCCGTGCCTTGGAAGTTATGTCGGCGCGGGGGTGTTCTGGGGCCTATCTTCCCCCAAAATCTAGCCAACCAACCGCGGCCCCCTTACTCCCGCCGCTCTCCGTCTCCCAAGGTGGACTGTGTACCGTGGCGTGGCGTACGACCTGACCCCCTACCTGGACCGCCACCCGGGTGGCCGCTGGCTGCTCAACCTGGCGGTTGGCCGCGACGCCACCGCCCTGTTCGAGTCGTACCACCTCCGACCCGAGGTGCGCGCTACCCACCCAGTCATGGAGTTTTGAGACGCCTTGTGGGACCGCCCTGTTGGGCATCTGCCATCGTATGCGTATCCTTTGTGCCCGGGTCGGCCTATCGTGCAAGTGGTGCAGGGTGCTTTAGGGCGGCCGAGCACAACCACCGTGCACACCCTACGCATGCACCTGAGACCTGACGATTGTATCCCTTCTCCCCCGCATCCCGTGCCGCATCCCGGGTCCACGCCTTGTTCACCTACATAGATAACGCTCCTACACACCGGAACCTGCACAGAGCTGCCTCGAGGCGCGCCAGCGCCGTCGACGCCCCCTTCCGCCCTTCCCAACCCTTTTCACCCGTCTCTCTCCTCCACTTCGATATGTCGTAGTACCCTGATCCCGGGGCCCAAGCGTCATCTCCCCCGCCCACCAGGTTGCCGTGGGCATGCTGAAGCGGCTGCCGGTGCTGGAGGGCTTCCCCGTGGACGCGGTGCCGCAGTCGCCCCGGCCCAACGACAGCGAGCTGTACAACGCGATTAGGTGGGGCGGAGGTGTTGTTTTGCTCGTGTGCGGTTCGGGGGCGCACGGCTCGTCGACGTGCACGGCGTGTGGTAAAGGGAGCAGGGTGGGGGCGTCAGTTGGGAGTACGACGAGGGCATGGGCTGGGAGGGCTGGGCCGTACGCATTGGCGGGCTGGCGGGCTACGGGGGAAGGCGGGGTGGGGGGGGCAGGCGGCCGATGCGGGTGCTTCAAGGGTTGGGGCGGGACTGAGGCCTGGGGCTTCATTTCCCCGTCCTCGTTTCCCCCCCGGCGGTCTTGCCCCGCGCCTAGTGCCTGCTGCCTCTCTGCCGGCGGCCCCGCTCCGCGCAAAGCGGGCGATCGCGCACGCACAGAGAACGGCACCACGGACACCAGCATGCCCCCACAACACCGCTGACGCCCAGCTCGTCGTTATTCATCCCTTTCTCCTTCAACTTCCCAACGCCGCGCTCAACACGTGCTCTCCCCATTCCTATCCCTCTCCCCCACCCCCGGGCAGGGAGCGCGTGCGCAAGGAGGTGTTCAAGGGCACCGAGATTAAGGGCGCGCACCGCTCGGGCAGTGAGAGCGCCGTGCTGGCGGTGCTGGGCTACGCGGTGGCCGCCTACGCGCTCTACACTTACGACGCCAACCCGCTGACTGGCGCGCTGCTCGGTGAGAGGGTCCCCCTCCCGACCCCGGGTATCCATAGGCCACGCCACAGTTCGTTGCGCCCTTCTGCGTTTGCTGCGCTCCGGTGCCCCAAGCCCCGGCCGTAGGCGTGGCGCCTGTAGCGAGAAGGGCCGCACGGCTCCGCAAGCATTCGTGGGCCGTGGGTCGCATGGCCCTCCCACTCTCACCTCGGTTCTCGCACCTTGTTCCGCCCTGCCTGCCTGCCTGCCTGCCTGCCCAGCAACCCCGCCACCCATCCGCTGCACGTACACACACCCCTTGCCCCGTCCCATAAAACCCTGTTTCTCAAATCCCCCTGGTCCTGCCCAGGCCTGGGCGGCGCCTGGATCGGCCTGACCATCCAGCACTGCGGCAACCACGGCGCCATGTCCACCAACCCCGTTGTCAACAACCTGCTCGGCCTCACCAACGACCTGGCGGGCGGATCCAGCCTAATGTGGCGCTACCACCACCAGGTGCGACACCGCACAGGGGCGCCGGGCTTCTGGTCAGGGGTGGCAAAGCATCGGGGGCGGGCAGGTTGCTTCGAGAGTGGAGAGAGGTGCGGGTAAGCAAGGCGAAGAGTAGCCATAGCGTGTAACTCACCTGTCCGCCACGAAAAAGGCTCAGCTTTCTCGCTGTTAGGCTGAACGCCGACTCTCTCCTCCTCCTCCTCGCCCCGGCCCCGCCAGGTGTCGCACCACATCCACTGCAACGACGACGCGCTCGATGAGGACGTGTTCTCGGCCTTCCCCCTGCTGCGCTTCGACGACCGCCTGCCGCGCCACTGGTACCACCAGTTCCAGCACATCTACATGGTGGGCGCGGACGCAGGGGGCAGGGCCGGATGTGGAGCAGGGATGCGTCAAAAGGGCGGGAGAGGCTGTTGCTCTTGGCGCAGACGTGCATGATGCAGCAGCCTGCAGTGATGTGCGACGGCGGTGAGAAACCACGCGGATGGCCTGGAGACGCCGTTGGGCTGCGCTCCATTGACTTTACTTCATGTTTGCTACGTACACGTCATCGCCCCTTCCCTCCCCCTCCCTCGTAACCTCCTCCGCCCCTCCCTCCCGTGTTTCCCCGCCCCCTCTGCGCCCCCTCCATTCCGTGCTCCCCCCGTCCTCTCCGCAGTGGGTGCTGTTCCCGTTCCTGCAGCTGGTCTTCCAGGTGGGCGACTGGAAGGCGCTGTTCGACAACCGCACCGTGGGCGCCTCGCTGTACGGCGCTTCGCAGTTTGAGCGCCAGACCGTGGTGGCCGGCAAGCTGGCGCACTACGGGCTGCTGTACGGCCTGCCGGCGCTGCTGCACGGGCCCAGCGCCATGCTGGGTGGCGCGATCGGATACCTCTTCACGCAGGTGGATGGGGCCGGCTTGGCTGAGGCGGTTGTCATTTGGGGTGTGTGATGGGTGATGGCGGTGATGCCTGGCGGGTGGGTTGCGTGGTGACAATGAGCCCTGGCCAGAGCGGAGAGTCGTGGGTTGCCAATTGCCGGACTCGACGCCGCTCTCTTGCCAACCGCACAACCCTCTCCCTCCCCCTTATCTGCTGTGCCGCGCAGAGCATCGTTCTGGCGACCACGTTTGCCGTGTCGCACAACGTGCCCGAGACCAAGCCGCTGGACCCAGGCCCCACCCGCGACAACCTGCACCAGCCCGCCGTGGAGCGCGACTGGGGCGTGCAGCAGGTGCTGACGTCGGCCAACTGGGGCGGCGTGGTGGGCAACTTCTTCACCGGCGGCCTCAACCTGCAGGTTGGTCACGAAGGGTATCGGGGCTTATGTCGCGTGGTTGGGATGTTGGTGGGGAGGTAACCGGTCTGAGGTATGGGCCTGGCTGGCCGGTGCGGAGAGTACCGCACGCGCACCACCTTCACTGGAGGCTTCGTTCAGCTTGGTGCTTGCAAGGCTGGTTTGCGGATGCGGTCAGGGTATGCGGATAGGTTAGGATCCGTGATTAGGGCCGTGGGTGGTCGCCCACCAGCCCGCCTCGTTTCCATCCGACGAGGATCGGTATCTCCCCGTCCAGTCGCCCTTCACTGCGCTTCCCTGCCTACGGACTGAGTACCCCGCCACCCCTCATCCCCGCGGCCCGCAGATCGAGCACCACCTGTTCCCCGCCATCTGCTTCCTGCACTACCCCGCCATCTCGGTCATCGTGGAGGACGAGTGCCGCAAGCGCGGCATCAAGTACGCCCACTACGGCACGCTGCCCGAGATCCTGGGCCGCTTCCTGCGCTACATGTCGGAGGTGGGCGCCGCGCCGCAGAAGCCCGTGCAGCGCGACGGCGAGATGGTCATGCTTGCCAAGTTCTAAATGGGTTTCTTGGCCCGCGCGGATCTAGGAGATGGAAGGTGGCAAGTGGCGCTTGTTGAGGCTCGATGGCGGGTGGAGGTGATTGGCGCTTTGCGGTGATCGACGATCTTGCCGTTAGCGGGTTTGAGACTGCGCTGTCGATCAAAGCGGGACGCGGAGGAGGGCCACGAGGGTGAGAGCCGTGAGAGAGCGGCGCTCATCCGGCGGTAGCGCGCCGAGTGTGTCCGGGAAGGGAGGGCATTTCTGCACGAAGAGAGTGTGGTGTGTGAGTTTTAAGTTGTCGTCGTGCAAAAGTGTAGTGTACGTGTGTGAGGTGTCGCGGGTGTGCCCGAGCGTTGCTGGAGTGTTCTTTGCGGTGTGGGGGAACCTCAACGAGGTGCCTGATCGCGATAAGAAGATCCTCAGGTTTGGCAGATTCCACCCAGATTGCTCGTGTTCCCGTGTGTGTTTGGCGTGACCTCGTTTTTATTGGGCATTCCCAACATGCGGACCCGTGACACGCTGAGTGGAGGGTGCAGTGTGGATGAATGGATGGAGGGCGGTTATGTGAGCTGCTGTGAGCGGAGAGAAAGGAGCAGGCAGTTTTTGCAAGGAAATGCGCGTAGGCCTGCAAGCATAGGACTGCGCGTGCATTCCCTGTTTGTGATGTCCACTGTTGTGTGTGTCACACTATACGTTACCAGTTAGAAGGCATCAGAAGCGGGGTTCTGCCGGCGCCGTTGAGCATGAGAAGCGGACGCTGTAAGGAGTCGCACGGAACGAAGGTGCGAGACACCCAACGGTACCGCCTGTCTGTTGTGCAACGGTGGCGTTCTGCGTTTGTGAATCAGATCTTAACAAGCATCTGCCGTTGTTAGCCGGTTTGCTGGTCAGAGGGAGGTTGGAAGGTGGGGTCCTGATCTGTACATTCAGAATGTTCACGTATTTTAGCTCTAGTGTCGCCAAACCTCCAAATGCGCATCTGAGGAGAGGTCAGACCTCTGTCGCGTTTTGTTTTGTAACGCTTTACCAGTGCGAAACGAGCAGACCTCATCAAACAAACATTGTGTGCCATTTGCACGCACACCCCTCCACACGCAAACCCCTCCACAGCCGTAACTCGCTGACCCTTGGGGCGGAGGAGTGCACCACAGAGAAGAGCAAGATTCATGACATCAGGTTCATGCAGCGCTTGCGATGACACGGTACAGGGGCAAGGCGACGAGGCATCCGCGGGAGGATGACATGACGTACGGCGGTATGCTGAAGTGCTGAACTGTTATCTTAGTTGACAAGTTGGTTTATCATAGGACGCCACGAAGGTTCAAAACCTTGAAGCTTGGAGCTCCTGACCCAAACCGCGGGCTATTACGGAGGGCTGCAACACCCTACGTATCTTGCTTTACATAACAAGCCAATCTTTGCTGCAACGTTGTCATATGTTGGTATCATAAGGGTTGATCTACAAGCGTCCCGTTGCTATCATCTAAAGATCGGGCCCCCTTACGAATTCCTGGCCGACAAACAGTAGGCTATGGACATCTTTGAACAAGCAGATGGTAAGCGAAGCACAATCCACTCGCATGTGTTTCGTTCCTGCTGCTCTTGCATGCTCACCAGGGCCATGCATGTGACCCTTGCAGTGTTCACGCCCAGTCGTGCCGTGCTCCAAGAGGAGGAGGAGGCCGCTGTGCCCTCAGCCTCAGGGTACTTGAGACCGGCCGTGTGCGTGGTATGTCTTGTGGAAGAGCACCTTGCGGGCGTGCTACACGACACTAAGTCTGCCCCTGCCTGCAGTGGAACAAGGGCCTCGTGCGGACGCTCTATCCAAACGGCTTGTCCTGCGATGTGCTGGTAAGCCGCCGGACGTTCTGTCCGGTTCCGGCTTTCCGTCAGGAATCATTCCCGTGCGCCAGCCCACGCTCCACTTGCTTTCGCGCCGCAGATCGTTGCCACGTGCCCGACCTCATGCGCGCTACTTCAGGGCATACCTGGGAAGCAGGTATGCTAGCAGGCCCACGTGCCGCCGACGTATTCCTTGATTGGCTGGCCTGCTTCTTCCGCACAGTGGAGACTCCCCGGAGCATCCTGTCCATCGTTCTACGCTGCTCTAGCTCTCTGCAGCTGCTGTCCTAATCGTCCCAAAATGCCCATGCTGTGCTTCGCCAATCACCTCCATGCCTGTCCCTCCCATCCGCCTCTGCAGCTGATTGGTAGCGTGCTGGCCCCGGGAGTCAGCCTGGCAGGTGCCAGCCTGAGCGCCCTGTGCGCGGGCGGTGCCGATGCCGGAGCCGCCGGCCACAGCGAGCCGCTGCTGTCGGACCAGCTCTGCTGCGTGTACTCACTCCCCGAGCGCAGCGGCAGCGGCGTCCTGCTTGTGTGCTGCCAGTACGAGGTGGCGCGGGAGCGGGCAGCCGCCTGGGCGCGGTCAGTGCTGGGGCAGGTGGGCTGTCGGCATGCGGTCTTCTTGGGGACCATGGCGGCGGAGCACTTTCGGGGGCAAGGTGAGCGAGTAGTCGGCGGGGGCTGGTTGTGTGGGGAGGGAAAGGTGCACGCCTCGAGCATGTGTGAGGGAGGTTCGAACGTATTTCCAAGTGCTTGTTCTTGGCGCGGGGAGCAAGCGCGCGAGTATATTTGCATTCGAGGCTGGGATGCAGCGGGTTCGCTGCGGTGGCCTGCTGGCCCATTACCCATCACCCCGGGCTAGTAGTGTCCCATCTTTTGATTCTCTGCGCTGGCTGCTTGTCTGCAGGTGACGCATCCCAGGAGGAGCTGCTGTTCTCGCTGCGCACCCGTGCCGCGCAGCAGCAGGAAGGGAAGCTTCCCGCGCCCCTGCTGCCCACGGGGACGGTCGTCGGTGGCCTACCGGCAGCGCTTCTGTCCCACTGCCAGGTGCGAGCGCGGCTGTGTGGTCCTCGTGGGACGGCCCGCGCCCTCTGCATGACTTCGCAATAGGTTAGCCGGTGCCCAAGCCTGAGAACGTGCTTGCGGTGTGTTGCTCCACAAGTCCGCACAGATACCGCACACCGATGACTGGCTTCACCGGCTACCGTAGCTGTACGTATTCAACTGCGCCAAGGGGGCCCGGGAAGCCAACCCCACCCTGTGCACTCGCGCCATGCTGCAGGTCCGCAGCCAGTCGGCCGAGCTGCTGGTGATGGTGGAGATGGTGGCGGAGGGGCGCTGGGCGCTGCTGGCGGCGCTGGCCGGGGCCTTGCGCGTCGCGCTGCAGAGCTTCAGCGCGCCGGCTGCGGCGCAGGCGCTGGCCGACGGTAACGTGCTGGCGGCTGCGCGGAGGTCGCTCGGGCTGGGCGCTGCGTCGGAGGTGTACGCCTAGGAGTGCTACCAGGCCGGGGCGCCCCGGCGATAACATGAGGGTCCGCGACTGACTCATGTTCGGCACGCGCAGGACGGGGTGCAGCATGGCGTGCGTGAGACGGCGCGTGACCGTATGGAAGACGAGACGCTGCGCTGTTCCACGAGTCTTACCAGTGACTGCTCCCTTTCGCAGTTGCTCTCAATGACTGCATAGGGGCATGCATGGCTGACAATGTAACGGACTCAACACGCCCGCCATCGTGCTGTATTACAGACTTCGCGACGGGGATTCGACTCGTTACTCGCGCTTTGGTTATCCACCCTACTCGACACTTATAACATCAAGCTTGGGGAGGAGAATGAAGCATACAGGTTGCACGCAATCTGCATATGGCCACGCTTAAATTACTTGGTAGGGATGTGCCCGTACTCCATAGTACCATGCAAGCGGCACGTAGGCCTCCTTGCGCGGGCTCCGCTCCGGTGCTGGCTCAGTGCCCAGGCCTTTGCCATTTCGTTAGCCGGCCGCACCGGCTTGCGTTCCCCTTGACCCACCCCGAAGCGCCTCCATAGCAGCGCAACCGCCGCACCACCTGCCTACAACGAACTCGCCCACCGCCGGCCTCCAAACCCACCCATGCATCAGTCGCCCTTGCGTCCATATAGCATAATGTAACGCCTGGGTACGCCCCAGCACGCCCTTCAGTACTTGAGCGCAGGCGGCATGGGCCACACCTGCTCGCTCTCCAGGTCCACGTTGACCGGCGAGTCAAAGATGTCCAGGTACTCGGCGATGGTGGGCGCGTCCTGGTGGCGAATGGAGTGTGGGTGCGAACAGCTTTCAGTACGAGCGATGGTGGGCGAAAGGGTGTGAATGTCCCAAGGGTGCATGAAAGGGTGCGCATGTCCCAAGGTGCAAAGAACAAGGCCGTGACCAGAGGACAGTGCGTACCGTGCCCTGTCAAGTGAAGGTTACTGCCGCCCAGAGAGGCCCAACGCCTCTTTCACCCATGCTGGCATACGCTCACCTCTGTGGGCGTTAGGGATAGGACCAGCTCCTGCGCGGGCACGTCCTCGAAAGAGGACTCTACCGAGTTGAGCTTGCGCTTGGTTTCGCTCTGCGCAACGGGCGAGCAGCGGTGCACAGGGGCTTGTGCATGTGCCCACAACCCAGGTGCAAGTCCCACGGCACTTGTGGTCACCCAGGCGCTGAAACACACCGCATGCCAACACAGAGCTGCCCGGTGCCCCGGCTACGCCGTGTGTCAATTCATGGCACTTGAATGTGCATGCACACATAGTCACTTTTAGAGTACGCTGTTCATATCTACACACAGTGCGCCAAGCGCAGGGTACCCACATCCTGGGGTGTGGAGAGCTCAGGCCCGACCTTCCGCAGGAAGTTGTTGATATCTGACGCAGATTTGACAGCTCTGGAGGAGATGGGATCGCGGATCGTGGATTGATGTGAGAACCCGCCTCTGAAACAGGTCAAGAGACTTACAGCGGGGCCAACTCCCGCGAGGGGCCACTGCGGTCACGAGGGACGCCCCTGCTCCAGCTGGTAACCACTCAAGAAGGTTACCACGCGTCGCCTCCTCCTCAGCCCTCAGCTCTCCTCACCCGAACGCGTCCAGCGGGTCCATGGCCTCCACGGAGCTGGCGGACGGCACGAACGCCGCGTACCAGGCTGAGAAGTAGCGAGCCGGAACGTCCTCGCAGCTGGAGATGACCTGTTCGCAAGGAAGGCGACAAGCAGCAGGATGGGCCAACACGCATGAGCAGGATGGCCTAAACGGGGTGATTGCAGAATGGGCATCCCGCCATGGGACGGCCGAAGGGAGTTAGGTACGGTAGCGGCACTGGCCTCAACAGTGCAGCGCCGAATCGACCCTGGCAAATCGCAACGCGCGTCAAGATGCGGCCCCTTAGATGGACACGTCGAATGGACTCGCCGCCACAGGCACCGCATGCGTTGCGGGCTCTCTTGCTAAGCCACTGCCGCCGCGACCCAGCCGCACCCGAGTCTCGCCCAGACGCAGCTCAGACCCGTGGGTCAGCAGCTCCCGCAATACCGCCATGAGCTGCGGCGTCTTGCCCTGCAAGAGTAGGGCCGAGGGGTTGCACAACTTGGTCGGGCACGGCAGACACGACGGCCGCAGGACCTCCGCAAGCGACACCCGCCAAACGAAGCCTGCAAGGAGCTTGAACTACAGCGGCTCTCGCACCAACAGCGCTCACCTCCATGACGTGAATGTAGCACAAGGGGTACAGCAGCATGAAGCCGGTAATCTCCGCGTCCTGCCCGTGCTTCTCCACCATCCGCGATACATGTGCTGGGATCGGTAATGGGCATGCACCCGTGTTAGCCAAGGTCAGCGAGCACACCCAAAGTCACGCCTACAATACAGGACCCTCAGCGGGTCAAGTGCTGCCCGAACAGTGCCCGGGCCCCGGGTTGTTCACACCAAGACGTACCTTTCACGTTGTCAAGCGTGTTTTGCCGTTGTTGGAGCCTCGCGACGTACACGATCCGGGTGATGAGTACAGACTGCGCGCACGCCGTGGGGTCCCATCAGATACGTAACCCGCTGCCCCTCCACCTCCCGGCATCCTTACGGCCCCTCTTACCTTCCCTGCTTTTGCTACCCTGTTGAGGATGACGTCCAACAGCGAGTCGCGTGGCCCCGCCTCAAGCTGGCTACGCAGGGCGTCAGCCATTCCGGGGTTTGTTCTTTATGACCAAGTGTTTCGGGTTCTTCAGAGCCTAGTGCGCATGATGTGAGTGCACTCAATGGCTGCGAGGAGCGAGAAAGCAGACGCTTTGCTCTAGGTAAAGTCTGCGACACCGTGCGGTAATGCAATGTTATATTATCAGTATAAGGGCAGTGGTAGAGAAAAAAATTGCGCTGGCAGGAAGGCCGCGCACGGTCGTCCTTCGAAACCTGAATCCAGACCCAAATGCCTCACGCCCGCGCTTCTCTTTCAAGATAGTGTCGTGTCAGTCACGCATTGGCTCGTCAAATTTATCACACGCTGCCCTGTATTGGCAATCGATTTGCGTGCAGTCAATTACACCTACGCAAAGATGGCGAATGCAATGGCTCAGCAGCTAATTGAGCAGACGGTGGTGTCGCTAGCGCGGCAAATGGAGCAGCAGGTCGACCGCGAAATACAAAAGCTTGACAACCTGAACGAGGACGATGTAGAAGCCATCCGTCAGAAGCGCTTGATAGAGATGAAGCAGCGGCAGGAGAAGATGAAGGACTGGGTCGCGCGGGGACACGGCGAGTACCGGGAGATCCACACGGAGCAGGAGTTCTTCAAGGAGATGAAGGGGGAAGAAAGGATGGTGTGCCACTTCTTTCGCGAGAACTGGCCTTGCAAGGTGCGTGCTCACATGTGCGCGTCACGGGGTGGACTGGCACCAACCCGCGGCCCCGCGGCCCGTAGGTGATGGACAAGCACCTGAGCATCCTCGCCAAGAAGCACATGGAGACAAAATTTGTCAAGGTATGCTGTGGAATGGGGCGCATGACCTCGGTGCAGTGGTGGCCGGGCAGCGGGCCGTGTGGGCAAGAATGCTGCCAGGTTATCCATAAGGAGGACGTGTCGCATGGCGTTGTTGGCTTCTGGGGCGCGCTTATACCTCAGGCTCGGCCGTTCAATTTGCGGCCACATGTTTCGTGGGGTTAAGATGGGTAGGGGAAGCGTCCCGGCTCCAAAATGGGCCCAGGTGCCACTTGCTGGTGCGGCGATCAGCTGCTTAGGCGCCTTGGGGCCAACTGCCCTGGTTGGCCAATTTAGAGGGCCAGGGCTGCGAATACGTGCAGACGGTGTGCATCAGTTGCCTTCTAGGTGTCTGCGCAACCAAGGTATTGTTTGCCGCCCTGCCGTCGTTTGCCAGTCGGCCTGTCTGTAGCCTGCCATTAGCACGGGGATAGGTGCGCCTTTTCTCGTGGGCATCGACGTTGCCAATGGTAAAACCGAATGCTCCAGTGCTTCTGGGGGAGGTGGTGTGATCTGATGCAGGCCTGCGGCTTCGGGCACGTCCCCAGCACGCATGCGCTTTAATGGCATCCTGCAGATATGCCCAGGGCAAGGACAGCCAACCTAATTCCATAAAGCGCCACAGCATGCCGCATCCAAATCGCATCCTTCACGTAGCCAATGTACTAATGAAGACTTATAACCCGTCATGGCCGTGTCACCAGATCAACGCGGAGAAGAGCCCCTTCCTGACGGACCGGCTAAAAATTTGGATGCTGCCCACCCTGGCGCTCATCCGCTACGAAAAGACGGTGGACTACGTGGCTGGCTTTGACCAGGTGGGCCTCCGTACCCGCATTCAGCTACGTGGCGACAGCATGTGACCCATACGTGTTGGTTATGTACTGGGGGCCAGAAGCCGGCTCGACGGCGGGAAGCGTCTCGTGCCAGGAAGGCACGTGTTGCCGTCCATCGTCCCCCGTTCCCCTTGTTCATGACCTTTCGACCCCGTTCGTGGAGGGAAACCTTGTTGCACCGGGGCGCGTGCCGTGCGGCGGACTTGTGGGACCCGAGGTATATGCTCGATGGGGCGACACTGCAATTTTGTCACGAAGAACCGGGTCTTAGCGTCGACGTTTGGGACCCTCAACGCATATAGAAATAGTTCAGCAGGCAAGCGAGCCGCTGAGGCCCAGTGCTCACATCCGAAGGTGCTGCACTTGCACACTCCACGGTGCTGATGTGGCCCTGCCACAATGTGACCGCCCCAACGGGCACACACTCCGTCCAGCACAAATCACTGGCGTCTTTGGCTGTGGGGAAATCCTGCGTAATATGTCACTCCTCGGAAGCTACGTGCTGGCGCTGATGTGCTGCCTGCCCCACTCCTGTGCAGCTCGGCGGCAAGGACGACTTCGACACGTCCGTGCTGGCGGAACGGTTAGCAAAGAGCGAGATGATCGACTACGACTGGAGCGCGGGCGGTAAGGCAGCTGCCGCCGCGCCCAAGGGCATTCGCAAGGGCGGCGGCGGTGCCTACAAGAAGACCGAGTCGGACGAGGACTCGGACTTCGACTAAATGCGAGCGCGCAGCGGCGCAGGCTAGCTGCGTGGCGTACGAGCAGCAGTGCAGAGCGAAAAGTTAATGTGTGCAGTGATGGCTTACTGACCGTCCCTCATGTGCCTGATGGCCGTGAGTCAGAAGTTACCTTGGGTATGGGTACACGAGATGAATTGGGAAGGTGGACATGCCATGGGGTTAGGGTTTTCGGAGGGGGAGATAGAGGGCAGAAATGACTCTCGACGTACACAAGCAACCGTAGATTTAAGCGCATTGATATCGTAGGGCCTGGCAGCCCTCAGTCGCCACTCCAGTGACTTGTATGTGTGGACCGTTTGATTCCGGCCTTTTAATGAGCAAGTGTAGGACAGTGTGAACGTGTGAAGAGCAGATGGTATACCTAGACGACCCTAGATGTTGATTTGTGCTGTTTGGACTTTGACCTGCGGAAATGGAGTGCATTACGTGCCTACGACTCACTCATCAAGTGCACGTGTCACAGTGCCTGCGTGCATTTGGCTGCCATGGAGAACGCTTGACACTCATTCATTTGCCAATGATGCCAGGAGTGCGGATTCCAGGTGTCGAGGACTTTGGCAGCGTGGTGCCACTCCGCCCCGGTTTTGTATGCTATGAGGCACCTCTATGGTCTCGTAACGGGATGGTGTCGGTGTTTTTGTACCTATGTATATACATCTGACCACGATCAGGAACATTTGTCGGGGACGCCGTTTGCTGAAAGCCTCTCGTCGCTGTCCTTGTCACTGCGCTGCGCGGCCGGCAGCTCTTCTCCGTACGCTCCTGCTCGCTGCACTATCTCGTCTTGCCCGTGCAGCATCATGAACTTGGACCCCCCGTAGGCTTCTGCACGACCTCCATCATTTCTTTACAGCTCCGAAGCCCTTGTTGACCTTGGGCGGTGGCACTCGCACAATTTTGGCCTCCGGGTGCGCCGCCAGAAACTCCTCCTCGAGGGCCACCAGCGACGGCCGCACGGTCTCCACCACCGCGGGCTTCATGCGGTCATGGAACAGGATGCCCTGACGGACAGGAAAGAGTTGAAAAAGAGGATGCGCGGGATCAATGATGCCATCCATCAGTCTGGGATGTGAAAGCCGTGGCCGCAGGCCCACGTGCTGACGCCAAGCAAGGATGACACCGTGTATGCGTACACGACCTTAGGGCGCCACACCTGCAAGTGGTCGTACTCGTGCTGGAAGATCCGCGCGACCCAGGGGTCGGTCAGCTGGAGCTTGACGGGCTGCCCCTTCGCGTCCAGCGCCTTGATGGTGATTTGCCGAGAGCGCTGCAGGTTATTCAAGGCATGGTCCTTTCGTTATTGCAAGTACCATAACTGCCAACATGTACACCCAGTTCTGTGCCATTCCCCTCATAGGAGCGGCGCTACGGCGGCCAGACCGGTGTACCGCAGCCCCTCGCGCTCCCCCAGCCGACCCAGGGGTGCAGGGTCCTCCCCCACACGGCCCTCACCTCGACGTCGCCGTAGATGCGCGGGAAGGACAGGCACCCCTCCTCGCCGACCTCCTTGCCGCCCAGCTGCTCCACGATCTCCGGGTTGACCAGGATTGACTCGTTGCCGGGCCGGGTGCGGCCCTCGGGGTTGAACACCATCAGCCGCACGTTCACGCCCACCTGCACAGTACCCGCAGCACACGACTTGTCCGTACGTGCCCATTGCAACCGCAGGTGAAAGGTAGGCACCGGCAAGTAGCAACCAGCAACACAGCGCGCCGATGGTTTGGATTGAAAGAGGCTTGCGCGGCTTGTGGCAGACTTCCCAGTCAGGCCCTCCGGGGTTCGCCGAGCACCTACACAGGTTTCGCCGCACGTTGGCTGGCTCCTAGCAGCAGCAGAGCCTCTTTGTGGGCTCGCGACACACCCAGTCACGTCGGGGGGCTACGGTGGTGGTCGCCGCCGAACTAACATGCAGGGACATCACCCCTTCGACTACCTCTGGAGCTGGGCCCCACAACGACACCATCACTTTCGCGCTTGCGCTCGTCGTCTGCATCGTTTCGTTTCAACACCCAGTCACGCGCCAGTTGGCCGTGCGCGCTACGCACCTGCGGCGCTGCGAGCCCCACTCCGTCATCCCTGCAAGCCAGGGCACCGGGAGGCACGCGGCGTAACCTTGGCTAAAGAAATGACCCAACAAAGTGCAGGGCATCAGCAGGCAGAGCCTTGCGGCGGACGGCGTGACGGGGCGGCGCAGGGGATGGGACGCGGCGCGCTGGGACCCATCATGGGTGGCACCAGCGGATTGAAGCAGGACCTTGGGACTGTGCCTCTGTGCTGACGCACGCCTCATGGCATGCATCCTTGGAATACAACAATTGACATGCAATACTGGGATTGCATGTTTGCAACCCCAGTTCTACGTTCATGCAACGTGCCTCTCGTCACGGCAAGGGCACATGCACATCTACGGATGTGCCACGGATACGGCACGTACTGGTACATGATTTCGATCATCTCCTTGGCTAGCCGAAGCAGCGAGTCGTCAAACACGCCGATCCGGGCGTTGACGGCCCGGAGTCGTGGGTCCGGGTACTTGATGATCTGGAGTGGGCTCGCCCATTCGAGCTTTGTCACTGCGCTCCACGGAACGGGGCCGGGGTACGATCAGTAGAGGTCAGCGCGGCGCAAGCTTCAGTGCACCGCATAGCCTTAAGCCATTCAGCTCTGGGATGCGGTGGCCTTTCTGTCGGGCCTCAAGCCTCTAGGCCAGGAACGAGCGAAGGAATGTGGTGAACGCCACTGGAGTGTCTGGCCCGTGGGGCGGACGGCACGAAGCCAAAGGCACAGGCAGGGCAGAGCTTTCCCCTCAATCGTGTTTGCCCTGCGCACCCGTGGGGACCTCTTGGAGCACCTTAGCCGTCGTCCCGAAGCCCTTTCCGCCCTTGGCAGCATGCGCCACCACACAGCGCCGGGCCCCCGCGGGCGCGAACGCTGCAGCTCGAAGAACTACTGGACGCAGGAGCATGCAGCGCGAGCTAGATGGCGAAACAAGTTGTGGTTTGTGGAGCGAGGACACGGACATCGGTATAGCCGCAAACACTGCGCGCACCGATTGTATTCCCTGTGTAGCAGAGAGACCATCGGTTTTCTTTGCCTAGAAGACAAGAAGGGCTCGTACGGTGGAAACAGTTAGGGACGGGCTCTGCGCTACGAAGCGCATACTTTACACACGCACAGTATGCTTTATCATAATAGCAACAAATGCACATAGAAGTGACTTGGGGCAGCGAAGCCTTACCTCTACCCTGAGGGCACTCGCCTGGCTGCCTCGCATGGAAGGACAGGACCAGGCAGACGAAGGCATCAATGACTGTAAGTTAGTACGCGCAGAGCAGCGCGGCTGCTTCGTGGCACATGCCAGCCTACGAAACACGGCTTTTCTTGCACCAGACGACGGAGATGAATTCGATGGATTCGATGACGGCGTTTCGGAAGACAGCGAGTTGCCTCTGCCGGTGAGTGCTGTGGTCGGAACGTTGCAAGCAGGTCCAGGCCATCCAACAACTTCGCGCCCCTTCGCTCGTGCAGGGTCTCCACCTGCAGCCGGTGATAGTGCAATGGCCAGCAGAAGACAACTGGCGGCTTCCGGGCATTGTGGAGCAGGTAGCCTGGGCATGCAGGGTGGCGCCCTCCCTAACCCTCTGGGAACATAGTCCCATCACCTAAGGACATGCCCCGCCCCTTCCCGCCTGTCTCAAAGAAGTTCAGATTTTGATAACAAAGGCGGACGTGGCAGCAGGAGGCCTGCTGCTTGCGGTTCCCTGGTTGCCCTCCGGGGCCGGTGCCTGGACCCCCATGTACCCGACCCTTGCTGTTCGTGTATCGCCACCAACTGTCCTGGCCTCTACTTTTCCGTTAAGCCAGCTTCTTATTCTTCTGGCTGCCTCGTCCCTTTCCTCCTTTCCTGCAGGGTTCCTTGTGCTCTCGCAGCAGCAGGAGCAGCGACGGCGACGCTCGCGTGAACGGGGAGGGTCGCTGGCGCCCGATCGGTGATGGTGGGGCGGGCGGCCGGGTGGGGCCCTCCGCCGCCGCCGATGGCGGCGCCGTGCCCCGTTTTCGCACCGCGGAGGCCCTGAATGATCCGTGGCTTTACCAGCTGGCGACGGGCGCTTTGTACAGTACGGGGCTCGAGCAGCCCTTCGCGGCCAGCAATGCGTTGCGGCGCCGGACCGCAACGCCTACGCTCAGGTCGTTGGTGCAAAGTCCCTTCCACAGTGGCACACTTTCCAGCCAAGACTCGACGTCGCGGCCTCAGCAGCAGCAGCAACAGCAGCTGCAGCGCAGCAACGCGTCCCCGCCAGCGCCGGCGGTAGCTGGGGCGGGGGTGGCGGCAGGGCCGGCGGGCGCAGCGCAGCAGCAGCCAACCCACACCCACCAGCCCACGCCGCCACCACCGCCGCCGACGCCGCCGCCTCGGCAGTCCCAGAACCAGCAACACCAGCTGACGCCGCCGAGCCAGCAGCGGCTGGGCAACGCACCAAACCAGCAGGTGCATCCCAGGTCGCGGAGGTATGACGTCCTAGCCGTGGGCGTGGCGCCGGAGGCATCCGCCGGCACAACAGTGGCGTCGGGCGGCGCCGCCGGCGTCAGCCGCGGCGGCACCGAGAGCGTCGCCTCCGTCTGGCCCTTCAGCGACCCCTTCGCCAGCCACGGCCTCTCCTCGTCCTGCTCCTCGTCCTCCTCCAGCAGCCGAGACGGCAGCCCCGTGCCGCTCTCGCCGGCGCCACGAAGCTCCCTCCCCGGTCGCCACGGCGGCGCCGTACATCTTCCGTGGTATGACAACGTGCTCTTTGAGCAGGGTTACGGCCGAGGCGGAAGCGGCGGGATTGGCAGCGGGATCGGCGTCGGGATCGGCGGCGGCGGTGCGGTGGGCATGGGCATGGGCGGCGCGATGGGCATGGCCCTCCGCATGAGCCAACGCCTGGGTCCGGGCGGCAGCGGCGGCGGCGGGGCTCTGCACGGTGGGGCGCTGAGCGGGGATATCGACGCGCGGCCGCCCTTCGGGCTTGTCTCCCGGAACGGGGTCGGCGCCTACAGCGCCGGGCTCGGGCCCTCGGCAGCGGCGGCTTTCGGGCGGCCGCCTGGGACGGGCGGCAGCAGCCCCAGCAGCCGGAGGCGCAGCAGCAGCAGCTACACCAGTGACGCTAGCTGGACGCCGGGAGGAGGGCCGGGGCCGGGGCCGGGGACAGGGCGCTTCGAGTCCATGGGGCGCGCCGGCGCCGCAGGCGGAGGCGATGCCGCCGGCGCGGGGCACATGCTGCCTCTGTTGTGGCCCGGCGGCAGCGCCGCTGGCGGCGGCGGCGACGAGGGGCGGACGTCGACGGGCGGCGCTTCGGCGGTCGGCGGTGGCCTCGGCGGCGGGCACGCGGCAGTAGGGGCGGGCGGCCGCTGGCGCATAGTGCCGGCGGAGCTGTCGCATACGCACGGCTTGCAGGGTGGTGGCAGCGGCGGGGGCGGCGGCGTGAGTCACGTGGGCCGCTGGCGGCCCCCGCCGCTGAACAGCTCGCTGGATTCGTTGGGCAGCCCGCTGGGAGGAGGTGGGTTGTGTGTGCGAAGTGTCGTTGCAGCGTTTTGTGCATCCCAATGCCGATGATGTGCGATAGATGCCAGGCAAGGCTAGCCGGCTGGAAGGCTCCCAGGTTCTGTTGGTGCCTATGTTGACGGCGCAGCGCGAGTTGCGAAGGCAAAGGCTCAGTCGAGGGCATGCAGGCGCCAGCGGGGCCAGCGCCATTCGCTTGTCCCACCCTCCCCGACAAAAGAGGGGGAACGATACTAGAACGCTCTTAAGCCCACCTCGTAGAACTTCTGTCCATAAGTCTCCCTCACCAGGTCACCTGCAATGCCCGCCCATGCTCTGCTTGCGCATGCCTTCGGCACCTGTTGTGGCTCCGAAGGGCAGCGCTAATCGCCCCTCACGCCCGCCCCCGCCACCCCTGCAGGCCCCGCGGCCTCGCCGCACGCCGACGCTGCGGGCGAGCCCTCCTGGGAGCACCGCTACGGAGGCCTGGCAGCGAGCGCCGCGCACAGCGGCCTCGGCCTCGTCCAGGGCGGGCCCACAGGCGGCGGAGGCGGAGGCGCAGGCGGAGGCGCCACCGGCCTGGGCAGGCACAGCCCCCGCAGCGGCCTGCTGGGCAGCAGCGGCATGAGCCTCCTGGCCCGGACCAGCAGCATCAACATGCCCCTGGGCGAACGGGCGGTGCCACCTGGCGGCGGCCTGCGGCCCAGCATGAGCGGCGGCCTCGGGTCCTCGCTGGGCCCCGCCGGCCGCCGCGACAGCCTGAGCATGGGCCGCCGCGAGAGCGGCGTCGGCGGCGACTCCATACTAGGCGCGGGCGGCGGGCCCACCCTGCGCATCGTGATTGACGGTCCCGGTGGTTCGTACGAGCGGCACCGCATGCTCCTGGCCACTGGCAGCCGCGGCCCGCAGCCGCTGGACTCGCCGTCCGCGGCGTCGGCGGCAGGGAGCGTCGGCGGCGGCGGGGCGTCGATCGTGGGCCGGCAGTTTGGCGACGGGCTGGCGGGCGTGCTGACCAACTCGCAGATCCAGGAGTGGATGAGCCAGCACGCGTCGCGCCTGCTGCTGCCTCGCCACATGCAGGAGATTGCGGACATAGTGTTCCGGCCGCCCAGCGCCGTGACGGATAAGAGGTGCGGTGACTGGGCTGGCGTGGCTTGGCGTGCTGGGGCTGGGGCTGGGGCTGGGGCTGGGCCCGTGTGGGTGCTTTGGACTGTGCCCAGGGCCCTTCGAACAATGGCTTGCCGCGGTTTGTAGCGTCGCTCTCTCCTGACGTGATCACTGAGCCAGTCGGGCGCAACCCAGCCAGCTCGGGGCGACGTAAACGCACGCTCGCACACACTCCTCCCTCCCAGCCCAACCCAGCTTTACAGCCCCAGCGTTGAGCCACCAGTGCGTCCTCTCTTGGTCGAGCAGAGGGTGGCTGGGCTCCCGGCTGGGCTGCTTGCTTGTTGCTGTGCTGCCTGTCTACTTGAGCACGCTGTCGCGTACCGTACACGGAATACACACAGACCCCTCGCCCCCCAATGGCCCTGTTCACGCAGGCCGCCCAAGTGCCACCCCGGCCATCTCCCGGCCGGCGCTCTGCCGCCGCCCGTGCTTCTGGGTGGCCGCTACCCGCCGCTGCACGCCTCCCGCCTGGCGGGCGACGCCGCCTTCATGTCCTCCCTGCTGTCGGAGCTGCCGGGCGTCGGACCCCAACAACGCGCTCGTGCAGGCGGTGGTGACGGCGCTGCAGGGGAAGGAGGTGGTGGTGGCGGAGGAGGAGGACGACGAGCCGGCGCCGCGGTCCGTGCCCGTGGCTGGCAGTTAGGGGGAAGGGCCATGCGTGAGCCTTTCGTTGCAGACTTGTGCCCCGGGCGGGGGGAGGGCCGCATCGCTCCTGGCAGCGGCGGCGGCGTGCGGTGCGGCAGCAGCTGCGGCGGCGGCGGTCGGTGGCAAGGTGCCTGGTAGAGGGGCAGAGGGCCGCACGACTCCCGCACCGGGGTCTTCGGCGGCAGGGAGCTGGTGGGATGGCGGCAGGTGGGAAGTCCCTTGACGCAGGCGCAGGCGCGGGCGCCCCTCGACCCCAATCCTACAGGCCTTCGCTCCTAGGGCACGCGTGCCGCGGCTGGCTCCTGGGAGGGCAGAAACAGGGCGGGACAAGGGGGGCAGTCATGAGCTGCGATGCGCCGCGCCTGCTATGCGTATGTAATACTGGTGTTGAAAAAGGAAAACGCATACGACGAGCGTAAGCGCGAAAGTGATGGCGTCGGTGTAGGATCCTGCTCCAGAGGGCTCCAGAGGGCTCCAGGTACAACTGGTGTATGAAGGGCGCGTGGTTGCACGGCAGTGGTGTATGAGAGCCTTCGTCATGACACGTGGCGCGTGGTTGCGTTGCGCGGGGAGGAGGCGCTGGGGGCAGGGTCCTGGCCCTTGTCGCCTCGGTTCCGTGATCCTGGTGGCTTGGGCACGGGGTTCCACGGGCTGCATAAGCAGGGAGCCGCCACGTATGGACGCGATTACGGGCATGCTTAAACAGGTTCGGGAGCTTCCAGCATTGTGCCGTGGTAATGGCGCATATAAAGCACTTTGTTGCGTTGGCCTGCACATGTGCTTGCCCTTCGACTTCGGCGTTTCCAGGCAGAGGTGCCTCCTGACTCTCGTACGCACAAGCTCAGGTTGTCAACCTGGTTTTGTTTGGTAATAGTGACCTGCGCGCGGCTGTAGCTCAAATGGTGTGTCCGTTTGATCTGTGATGATAGTGTGGCGGGCCAGTTCTCTACCCAAGACGGGTTGCAACGACACGGCCCTCGGTCAGGTGCAAGCACCGAAACGGTGTTTTGCGTGCGGCGTGTCGAGGTACCGCCGTTTGACACGGGGCATGCATGCGCGTCCTGGCGAGTGCACCATTTGGAATTAGGCAGCTGTCGCTGATGGCCCTGCAAAGGTACCGTAGGGGCGCGCTGAAGGCCGCAAACGGGATACACAACATCGGCTCCGGGTAGGGGTCATGAGCTTGGAACGCTCCTGGTGAGGGGAAGCGAGATGGCCCGTTGCGTGGCGACCGGCGGCGACGGCTTGATGCGGCAGTACAAGGCTGCCGATCCCCGGATTTGCCCCATGCGGTGCCGGGGCCAGCGATATTGGGATTGACTACTGCAAAGGCAACGGTTGATGCCGTGGAAACTGAAGTGGAGAGGCCGTTGGTTGGTCCGGGGGGCCGCAGTGCCTAGTGCATGTGTGCCACGGATGGTGTACATGCCGTACGGCGCGTTGCTCGGGCAGCGTGCCCAGGCACCCAGGGTCACGGGGGCCGTGTTACCGGTGTTCTCTGCAGGCAGGCCTCGGCTGTAAGACAGCGACAACGAGCGCCTGGATAGTCCCGGTCCCCTTGCACCGTCTGCAGTCACATTTGGCAAGTATGGGTGAGGTGCTGGATTCAGCGGCCAGTTAACCATTGCTTGGGCTGGGAGCATCCGACAATCGGGCGCTCAGCAGCAGCCGGACTTGCACAGTAGCTTACAACTCAACTGCGCCGGCATACCACCCCAGGCGCTCGCGAGGGCGCTCACAGGGGAGGTTAGACCCACGTGTCTTCACGGTAGCTTCCCAATTGCTAGGCAACCGGCCTCCAGCCACCTGCCAGGAGTACGACACGGACGCAGAAGCCACTCTGCTGACGCACCATGCACGGCACGCAGAACGTTGCTGATGACGTAGCCCATCCCCACCCAACCGTGAACAATGGCATTAATCCCATCTCATCCCAACAATGGTGCTGGCTAGGCCGTCGGCCTTCTGCCCTCGGGGACTCCATCGACATGGCCCGGCTGCTGCTGCAGCAGTTGCTGTTTGACGAGCCCCGCCTGGGGACGCAAGGGGCCCGCCATGCAGCGTGACATGGAGCTTCATCCCACACGCTCCCCTTCGAAGAGCCCGCAAATAAGCTTCGAGGCATTCAGTTAAGATTGACTCACGTTCAAAGTCCCTGGCACGCCAACACCGCCTAACGCTCCACAAAGGCAGCTCTTGCAGGCGCCGGCCGGTGCATTTTGCGACCGGTACACCGATATCACACATGCAGCGCTGTCCCAACCGCCAGCGACTACACATTTGCGGAGGGTCCTTCATCCAGTACGGCCAGCACGCACCCAGGCACTGCGCGGCCCCGCCAGAATCTCCCGTACAAGTGTTTAGCTCAACACGCGCGCCAACCGCGCTCAGACCTGGCGCTCGGCGTATCTAAGGAACGCCGCCCCGAGGACCCGCGAGCATTCCGCCGTGTGGCTTCGGCTCTGCGCCCCGTGAGGTGGTCGCCACCAAGCACCGCACCCTAGTCTGAGTGCGCGCGGTGGTGCGCCTGGTGGCGCGCCTGGCGCTGCTCCCGATGCTGCAAGTGGGTCTTGATGAGCCGCGCCGCTATCGCCTCTTTCGACGGCCGGCGCTGCTTGCGGGGCGCCGGCGGCCTGTGCCGCAGGTAGTAGGCCAGGCCCGCCGCGATCGCTCCCAGTATGGGCGCGCTCCAGAAGACCAGAAAGTGCTCCAGCTGGTTCTGGCGCTTGTAGTGGAGGTGCCAGGAGAAGCTCTGTGGCGGGGCATGAGGGACTGGGTTAGCGGGCTGCAGAGGCGCGGCCGAGGTATGCGGGCATGATAGAATGTGGGCCCAGGGGCCCTCGCTCAGTCATCCCTGTCCACGACACCATGTGCTAATCTCTGGCATGCAGCACACCGGCACTTGGGACTGCTCAGCGCCCACCAGGAGATCCAGCTTACCACGAAGGGGTTGAGCGACGGCCCCGTCACGTAGTAGCCGATCCAGCACTGGGGGTGGGGAAGACCGGGGCACGCGGTGCCGTGGCAACTCGGCGGACAAGCTGCTTTGGAAGCCAAACACGCCAAGACATTCACACAGGCGTTCACAACATACCAAGCCGGTTGCGTTCGTCAATTCCAACAAGATGCAAGATGCATGAGACGCCCAACGAGGCGTTGGCATGCGGTGGACGCAGCACACCGTACAAGGTTCCGTACAGGCAGCGTTGGCAAACGGCGCGGCCCTACACGCCACCGCTGCGGTGCCGCACGCACGCTCCTCGCACAAGCAGCCAGGCACCCGTGGCGCCGCGTCTCGCTACCGAGCACCTCACACCCCAGCAAGCCTGCACAGCTCAAGGAGAGCCAGGATGCGCGCCAGGATGCGCGCACGGGGTGCTCGCGGCTGCACTTACCAGTAGCACCGTCGAGATCATGGGCACCCACGTGGTCAACAGCTGGCTTTCCGCGTCTGCGCGTGCGGAACACAACATCGTCAGCGCGCTCACAACATAACACGCGCACCCAGCAGCATCAAGCACCGCCCTGTGTCAGTGCCCCAGTCGGTGGCCTGACCCAGAAAAGACAGAAGCCGGCTATGCCGTGTGCCCCGTGGACTGCTCGCACGCCGTCCCAACAAGGCGGAGAGCACGGGGCGCCAGTCTGCACGCAGTACTTCCGAGGAGCCGACGCCGACCTCACGCTCGCCTGCCCTCCTTAAGTCACTCACCGAGCGAGAGCAAGAAGACGTAGTTAAGAACCTGCGACCACCATCATGACCCATAAGACAGCAACAACAAAGGGTCAATCAATGGACACAATAATTGACAAAAAGGGTCATGCTCATTCCCCGCCTGCCTGTGTGTGCATCCTGCCCTACTGCTGACCCGCCCCGCCCCGCCCCCGCCCCGCTCCCCTCACCAGGCTCATGGTGCCCTCGCAGGCAAACCCGACCTCGAAGGCCACGCCTTCCTTGATGCCGCCGGACAGCGTGTGGAATTTGCTGCGAAAGGGCACGAGCACCACGGGAGCGTGCGCGCTTGTACGAACGGATGCCGTACTGCAGACTGCGAGACTGAACCGAGCGCGCCCGTGTCTGTCGCGTGCGGCTAGCGCGCAAAAAGGCGTACGCGAAAGGCGGCGCCGCTGTCGGCCGTAAATGGGAATAGCGAGCCACGCAGCCACGACCACCAGCGCCCAGTGGGCACCGCTGCTGAGCCGACCCGGGCATGCCGGCCGGTGGCGGGCTAAGCCCCCGCGAGTTTGTGCGGTCCAGTGGGCAGGCTTTGTCCGCCGCTAAACCAGCTGTGTCGATATCTGGACCGGGGCCTATGCTCCCTCGGGCCCCAACGAGGGCCCAGAACGAGCACCACCGCTGCCAGCAGGGCACCCTGCCGGCGACCCGATTAAGTAGCCGCACTCGCGCTGCCCCTTACCCCTGCAGGTAGTCTGGGAGGTACTGCTTGGCCGCCAGAGTGCCTGCGAGGGCCCCCGCCAGCTGCGCGCCCTGCGGCTCGGCGGGGCAGCGGAGGAGGGCCGGTGAGCGACGACCGTGACGGCCCTGTGCGCCCAACCGCAACTGATAGTACGACATGCGAGCGCCGCAACTGCCACCCACCATTCGCAGCAGGTGCGCAGCGACGTTGCCTTTGCCGCTGCTCATCAGGGCGATGCTATTGACGGGGTTGAACAGCGCGCCACCAAAGAACCCGCACAGCGGGCCGAACAGCGTGAGCGCCGAGATAAGTACCCCGATGCCCAGCACAAGCTCATCCAGCCCAGTGGTCTTTGCGAGGTATTCGGCGACCTGCCATGGGAGCATGCACCCTTGGTCAGCGCGATGGGACGTGTTGCTACGGGGTTTGTCGGGGACGCAGCACGCACGCAAACCCCCCGCACAAGGTGACATCGCATTGGAAGATGGACGACTGCCTGTGCGCTTAGGATTCGGTAGAGAGGCTGCCCGCCGTGTCCGCGCGCTTGCTGACAGCCGGCGTCCACCCTCACTTGCCTCCGCAAAGCAGCTCGAAGCAACCACCCAGAGCATAGTAACAATGAAGTCGCCAATCGTCTGCACGGTCAGGCTTCTTTTCTTTGGGTCGGGGCTCCCGGCATGGTCTTCAGGCGGGCCCGCCATTCTTGATGTTCTTTATTTGGTTCCTAATACAAAAATAGCGGCCGGTTTACTCCATACGGACTCCAGGCGCCATAAACAACACAGGGCAGACTCTTGCAGTATCCTTTTCCACAAGGTTTATCAAAAGCTTTGCATGTTTTTTTGTGTCTGTCGTTACGACGCAAGCAGAAAAAACACCCGTATCATCGTACCTCCCCTCCAAGAATGCACCCAGGGGTTCTGGGTTTGGTTGTCTAGGTGCTCCGTAGCCGGGCATAGCTGCTTAGGTCACCAGTGTGACGCTTCTTACGCTTCAATAGTGCTGCTGCTCGCGTACTGAGAGGCTGAGATGGACACCTCCAAGCCCCTCGAGAAATGGACAGTGGCAGAGCTAAAGGCGGAGCTGAAGTCCCGCGGCCTCGCTGATAAGGTTGGGTTGTTTGTTGTTGTGATTAAGCGGTACCCTGCTGTCGTTGACCGCTTCGCCTGCTGGGTCTGCAGGGCAATAAGCCAGATCTTATTGCTCGCCTTGAGGAGGCATTGCAGTCGGCCGCGGCGACTAGCGAGCCGGCGGCGACCGAGGAGATCCAGGCTGCTCCCGCGTCTGTCGCGACCGAAGAGGCAGCGACCGATGCTGATACGGCCGCAGAAGCAGCGCCGGCTGCGGAGCAGGAGCCGGTAAGCACTAGTGCTTGCCTAGGAACGCACAAACATTGTGCCGCATCCTGACCAGCGGCGCGTCCGGTTAACAGGCTCAAGCAGTGGAGATGACGGAAGCCAACGGCGAGCCTGGACCTGAGGCTGCACCTGCTGCCGAGCCGGCTGCCGAGGACGCTCCCATGGAGCAAGCTGACGCCGCGCCTGCTGCTGAAGACGCGGAGGGTGCTCCCACGGAGGACGCGGCCGCGGCAGCCGAAGCCCCGGGGGATGAGAGTGAGGAGAAGGGCACGCCGGAGCCGCAGTCGGAGGCGGGCAAGGAGTCCAGCAAGCAGCCCCTGCCTGATTACGGCCCCGAGGAGTGGGAGCAGATGGATATCCCGGATGCGTACCGGCCGCTACCAGTGCTTCGAGTGAGTCCATAACTCCCCACAGCTAAGCTGAGCCTCGCCTCGCCTAAGCTTGCCGGCCAAGGAGAGCAGCATCTACGCGTTCGGGGTTTTCAAGCCGCAGTGCGTCGAGGGCACTGGTGCCTCCACTCGTCTCTGCGCGACAACTCTCCGCACGCCACCATCTTGCCGTTAAGCACGTCAGGACGCCAGTTTGACCCCGCGCATGGCCTCGTCGTTCCTTCCTCTCTGCCCCTTCTCCCAGGTCCGCAACATCAAGCAGGAGGCGACCCCGGAGGACGTGCGGCAGGTGTTTGAAGACGTTGGCATCACCGTACACAGCGTCATGTTTGACAACGTGGAGCGCAACCGCAACGTCGCCCTGCTGCGCCTTGCGCCTCCGCCCCTGCCCTGGACGCTCTCCAAGGAGGACTTGGCCACGAACCCCCTAGACGAGGCGCTTAAGAAGTACACTGAGCGCAAGGCGCAGGAGGCGGCGGAGGCCAAGGCCGCGGCTGACGCGGAGAAGGCCGCGGCCGACGCGGAGAAGGCCGCGGAGGCAGAGACGGCTGCCACCGCCGCAGCGGCTGCAGGGGAGCACCAGGAGGAGAAGGCAGACGCTGTTGCTGAGGCTGGCGCCGAGGCGGCGCCCATGGAGGCGGCGGAGGCGAAGCAGGATCCGGTGGTCAAGCAGGAGTCGGAGGTTAAACAGGAGGCAGAGGCCGCCGAGGCGGAGCCCAAGCCGGAGGGCGAGGCGGCGGGCGCCGCTGCTGCGGTGGAGGTGAAGGAGGAGGGCGACGCGGCGGAGCCTGCCAACGGCGATGCCGCCAAGGCGTCCGCCGCCGGCGATGAGGCGACTGCCGCCGCCGCCCGGCCGGTGACCAGCTCCCACCCGCCGGTGATGCTCCATGTGGACGACGGGCGGGCGGAGGGCGACATCATCAAGGTCGCTCGCTACGCGGCCATGCGGCTGAATGCCCTTCAGTATCCGCTGACGCTCATGGGCGACCGACTCATGGTGGACGCGCCGTCGCTGCAGTGCACGCTGTACCTGGGCAACGTTGCGCGCGACGACGAGGAGCAGCTGCAGGCGGAGCTGGCTGAGCTGGGCCGCGTGTGCCGTTGCTTCATCATGCGCGGCGCGTCGGGCGCGTCCAAGGTGGGGCGCGGTGCGGTGTGGTGCGCCCCGGGATCGAAGGCAGCGTGGGCGCTCGGGATCTATGGGGGGCGGCGGGCGCTGGGGGCTGGCGGGTACCTGCGGATACCGCCTGGTATGGACGTAGGCATGCGTCGGTTGTCTCGTCCGTTCAAACCATGCGGTGCTGTGACCATTTGCGAGCATTTACTCAAGGGTTTGACTTTTGGGGGAAATGTTTGAAGTAAAGCGGCTCAGCTGCCTTGCCCTCGCAGCATCTGTTCAGCTGCTGAATACTTCAATTGCTTGAAAGGCTCGCTCCTACGCCCCGTTTCGCAGGGCTACGCGTTCGTGGAGTACGCCACACCCGCTGAGGCGCTCAAGGCCAAGGAGTCTCTGGAGGCCCAGAGCCGGAAGGCGTTCCAGGACATGATGGCCACCAAGAACGACCTGCAGAGGCAGCGCGGCCGCGCCGCCTCCACGGCGGCCGCCGCCAAGGCTGCTGACGGCGCCGCCAAGGAGGGCGCCGAGGGCAAGGAGGGCGAGAAGCCCGAGGGCGAGCAGCAGGCAGAGGGCAAGGACGGAGAGGGCGCTGAGGCCAAGGCTGATGCGGACGCGGAGATGAAGGACGGAGACAGCGCTGCCGCCGCGGCGCCAGCGCCTGAGTCAGCAGTTGAGGCGCCCGCCGCCGAGGCTGAGGCTAAGCCGGAGGCGGAGGCCGAGGCGAAGGCCGAGGGTGAGGGCGAGGGTGAGAAGGCCGCCGCTGAGGACGAGAACAAGACAGAGGAGGGCGACGACGGCACGGGCAAGGACGGCAAGGACGGCGGGCAGCAGCAACCGATGCACTCGAGCAAAATCATGCGCGCCGAGTTCACGCACACCAAGCGCGTGCAGGACCTCTTCTCGCGCAACCTCTACCTGGCTAGCCTGCCCATGGTGCGGGGGCGGGAGTATATGAAGACAGCGCGCAGGGCGAAATGTGTAGGACATCGCTGTGTTTTTCCTATCTGGGGGTTGCTCCGCGGGCGCTTTTGCAATCACGCGCAGCCGCGAGCTGGGGTGCTATCGTCCTGCCACCCCCTGCCGGCCATCTCGCAACTGCTTGCTAGACTCGCAACTGCACCTTGCCCTCCCGCTCCTGCGCCCCGCAGTCATTCAGCGACGAGCACTACCTGCGCAAGGTCTTTGGCGAGTTCGGCCCCGTCACCTCGGCCTCCATTACGCGCGGGCCGCAGGGCTACTCCAAGGGCTTTGGCTTCGTGGAGTTCCAGCGCTCCGACCACGCCTCTGCGTGAGTGTCCGACTGGATGGCCTTCGCAAGGCTCGCTGGATAGCTCCCCATCTGTGCGCACTCGCACTGGCTGCAACAACCCTGCCACTTTTCGTGCGCTGAGCAAGGCACAGGACGTTATGCATGTCGAAGCATCCTCCCATTGGGATACCGCTTGCAGAACTCCGGTTAGCGTAGCGCCAGCGCCTTGCTGTCGAGTGAATGAAAACTCAAGCCCATGATGCTTGGGCCACCCCCTCCCGAACTTTCCCTGTGCGACTCCGTTCCTCGGACCTTACACGGTACATCGCTACCTGCCGTGCCTGCAGGGCTCTGCTTGCTCTCGACGGTAAGGAGGTGCCCCAGCTGGGCAAGCTCGCCATCTCGTTCGTCAACCCCTCGAAGCAGGACCGCAACCGCGGCACGGCGCCGGGCTCGGGACCGCGCAACACGCCCGGCGGCGGCCGCTACGGGTACGGCTCCCGGGACTCGGGCCGGGGAGGCATGATGACCCCCGGCTTCCGCGGCGGCCCGTCGGGCGGCTCTCGCAATGCGCCGTATTACAGCGGGCCCAACCGCGGCGGCGGCGGTTACGGCATGCCGCCGCCATACGGCATGAACCCCATGATGGGTCGTGGCCCGATGGGCTATGGCGGCCCGCCCCCGCGCGGCGGCATGATGGGTCGCGGCGGCTACGGCGGTGGTTACGGGATGGGCGGCGGCATGGGCGGTATGGGAATGGGCATGGGCGGAATGGGAATGGGTGGCATGGGAATGGGCGGCGGCTACGGCGGCGGTTACGGCAGTGGCTATGGGATGGGCGGCGGCATGATGGGCCGCGGTGGCGGCAGCTACGGGGCTGGCGGCGGCTATGGGGCTGGCGGCGGCTATGGCGGTGCGGCCGACGCTTATGGGGCCGGCGGCTATTCCAGCCCTAGCAGCTACGGCACGGCCCGCGGCGGCAGCCAGGCAGCAGGGGCGGCGCCGCAGCAGGTCCAGTCGCCCACGCAGACGCAGCGCGCAGGCACGAGCTATGGCGCCGGTCGCACTGGATATGGAGCCAGCGATTACGCAAGCGGCGGTGCACAGCAGGAGCAGACGCAGGCGGCGGCAGCGACGGGAGGCTCGGGCTACGGCGGGGCCCAGGCAGCCAGCAGCTACGGCAGTCAGGGCGCGATGGGCGGGTACGGACAGCAGTCGCAGGCCCAGTCACAGTATGGCGCCGCCCAGGCTGGCGGGTACGGCAATCAGTCGTACGGTGTGACCCAGGGTGCCGCTGGTTTCGGCGCCCAGGCCAGCGGCTACGGGCAGCAGCAGGGCATGCAGCAGTCGGCGCAGGCGAGCGGCTACGGCACTGGGCAGCAGGCGGCGCAGGGCTACGGCAACCAGCAGGCGGCGACCAACACGTACCCTACGTCCTACTCCGCACCCGCACAGGCAAGCACCAGAGTTGCGGTTGCGTCTGCTTGCCCTGTTCCCTGGACATATGCAAGTCGGTGAATCTCATTTGTGCGTGTCCTCCTAGCCTGGTATGTGCGCTCACAACGGTTTTGCCGTCCTTGCCCCCTGCAGACCTACGGTGCTGGTAGCTACGGTGCTGCTGCCACTACCCAACAGCAGCCCTCTACCGGCTACGGCGCCACTGCCCAGGCGAGCACCGGCTACGGGGCCCAGCAGCAGGCGGCAAGCGGGTACGGTGCCCAGCAGCCCCAGCAGCAGGCGGCAGCTTACCCGACGTCCTACTCGGCGCCCGCCCAGGTTGGTTGGCCTAGGGACCCGCACAGTCTGCACGCGCGGTTGCGCGCGCTGTCTGGTCTAGCGTCTTTTCGGGTTAGAGCGATGTGTGCGGCTTGGGGCCATGTGTAAATCTGTGGACCCCTGCAATGCTCTTGCCCCGCCTGCAACGAGCAACGAGGGGCTGCGCGCGCTAAGGTTGCACTGCTGGGGGGACCCTGACAGGCGTACGGCGCAACGGCCGCGACTGCGCAACAGCCGGCGACGGGCTACGGCGCGACGACCCAGGCTGCCACCGGCTATGGCCAAGTGCAGCAGCAGCAGCCGCAACAGCAGAGCGGCTACGGGACTCAGGCGGGCTACGGCACTACCGCAACGGCGGGCTACTCGGGTTATGGCCAGGTAGGCTCGGAGTCAGTCGCCGCTGCCATGTGTTTTTCCCGTCCCTTGCCGGGGCAGCAGCGCAGGCCCTTGCATGCCATACCTACAGCGCCTGTTGACTGTGCATTGTGTTTGTATCTCACTTGGGTAATGCCATTTGAAACCAACCAACAGGCTTACGGTCAGGCGACACAGCAGACAAGCGGCTATGGCGCTGCGGCGGCCACCAGCTACGGCCAGCAGCAGCCCCAACAGCAGGCTCAGCAGGCTCAGCAAGGGTACGGAGCGTACGGACAGCAGGCGGGAGCGTACGGCGCTACGGTCGGCTACGGCCAGCAGCAGCAACAGGTCGGCCAGAAGCGAGAGGGCGACGCCTACGCCGCCTACGGCGCCGGTTATGGTGCGGACTACAACAAGCGGCCACGGTACTAAACACAGCAACCACACTGTGCTTCCGTTTGCCTGGCATGCGGATTGTGTCAAAGCACGGCACGCCGCTTCTTACCGGAAGGAATGCCGTTTCATGAGCGCTCTGCGTTTCCCGGCATGCGACGCGGAAGGCGCGCCGTGAGCACCTTCAGAAGCCGTGCCTTTAGGATGCGCGGCCGCACTGGCCGTGCTACGGGGTTACGAATTGTACTAGAGAGCGCCGCATTGCGCTCGCTCCCTGGCGGTGTTACGTTAGGCGCTGCGCCGTTCAGTTGCCCCAGGATATTGTTACCCGCCGGGGCAAGGGTTGCTAGTGCTCGGTCATGCAGTGGTTGTTGCGACGGTTGGACAGTTGCTCAGCTAGCGGTTTGCAATTGCCGGGACGAATGCGGGAAAAGCCATCCTGGTTTGGCTCAGGGGTCGTGGGGCCTATGTGGAGGGGTTCGGACTGCATTGGTAAGAAGTGGCGGGCCCTTCAGTAACGGCTCGTGCTTTCTTGGGCCGGGTTGTATCAGCAAACGAGTGGAAACGTGCTGAACGGATTTTGTGTCCTCGGGAGCGTGCGGAATTGCGGATCGGGCGCTGCAGCGTGTGCAGTATGTGGCGGCTCTGGGGTCCCATCTGGGAAAACACGCTGACGATGACTATGCAATCTTACTCAGGAAGCTCCTTTCTCGTTGTATGTCTTCATTCAAAGAAAGTGCACCTGGGGGTGGGAGGAGTCTAGCGTTGCCGCATCCGACCTCCACTTCTGCTCCCTTCCCTGAGCATAACCGCCATCCCCAATGACACTTCCCTCCAAAGTGCGGCGACCCGGGCGGATGGGCGGTCCACCTTGGCGCCTCGGCGGCATCGCTGGTACCTCAACAGCAAGGCAAGGTGGGACACATCCGGTGGGGGCTCTTGCGGACCGGTCCCTGGGTGCTTGCAGGGATTTGGCCAAGGAACCGCCGCCTTGCACAAACCAGCGCCGGTTCAGGGTTGATACGTTTGATTCCATGCTGCAAAGGGAGGCGCAGCGGGACGATGCGCATCCCTGGTCTGCGCCTTCACAGAACTGCTGCTTCCATCATGACATGGGCATGCCGGAGTACACGGCGGCGGGGCTGGGTCAGTGGCACTGGGAAACGGAGTGGGTGTAAGTGAAGAAAAAGAATCGGGCGCATGTCATCCCTCTGTCCGGCTGCTACGATGAGGCCCTATGCGAAGGCCTCTGGGCATCTTCGGCGTTGCGGGAATGTGTTGTACATGCACCCGCTTCCGCCGCGCTTAGATTGCAATCCGAGTCGCAGGCACTCGTGGGAGTCAGCGGACCACTCAGCTGGGGCCCCGCGCGTGTCAGCCCCTTCACGACATACATGGTAGCGTGCCCTCGGGCCATCGTCTGCTGGCGGCGCAAGCATGCCTTCCTGGACCCAGCCGGTGGTAGGCCCTGGGGCTGGGAGACAGTCCTGGTGCATTTGGGTCGCGAGGAGCCTGTGGGACTGTTGAACTGTTGGTCGATCGCATGCTTATGTGGCGGTCTGGGCAAAAGGCCTCCTACTAATGCAACCGTCTGCTGCGGCGGAGTCTCAGGCGATTTCGAGCATGTGCCGCGAGTAACGTTGCATGGGTTCCTTTCCGCTGCACTGGAGGCCCCACACCAGCATCTCCTCGACGCGCGAGCCCGCACCATCATCACATAAATCGGTGTTGTGAACGTGGGCGGCTTGCGTTGGGCGCGGGGTTGAGCTACAGCTTGCCACAGGACAAAGGCTCTGCGAACGTTACCAACGGCATGTCAGACGTGGGGCACAACTCCCTCCTCCACCAGGGGGCATGCCACCGTGTCCGGGGCTTTTGATGTCTGTTAAGGGCGTCTGCACATCTGCACCGGACGCACTGCATGCCCAGCCATGTCCACTCTGCTCACGACCCCATCCTAGTGCAGGCCTCGCGTCTGGGAGTTCGTACACCATTGAGCAGGGGCACAGACCGAGGGGGCGATGCACTTGCCCTCAGCCTCGCACAGCGAGCGACCCAGGCGCACCCTCGCGCGAGGACTGCAAGCCTAAGGGTAGGCGCCAGGGCGGGGCGGGGAGGGTTGCTGACTTGCTGTTATCGCCCCCGCCCAGTGGCGATGGTAATTGCGGGTTCGGCGTCATTTCAAAGCAATTACCGAAATCCTCTTGGCCCCTGCACCCTGAAGGGCTGTGGTTGCCTTGGGTTTGGGGCCCTGCGTGGGAGGACAGTAAAGGCATGCAGCGTCATCCCAAGCATACAGCGCCAACGCATGCAGGGCGAAGTCGAAGGCGATCGCCTGAGCGGACGAACTGGCAATTTGGGTTTATGGGACATTGGATGTGAAACGCTTCCGTTGCAGGTGCTAGGCTTTTACGAGGGCCTGAAATGCATGATCGGCGTCACCCGTGCGATACCTTCTAAGCAGCCATTCAAGAACATCCGACAAGCAGCTCCCTGTTGAACACAGAAGCCATTACGGCAGTAGGGGGCACCCCAACTCCGTACCAGTCGTGCCAACTAATCACTTCAATTCACAGTCTCTGGGCAGTGCTATGTATGCGTGTCTTGCGCGTTGAACGGCGCTGTTGCGAATGTCGTGCAGAGCCTTCCTATGTAGCGCAGCTGAACGTATGCCGGCACACGCTCTGCGGCGCTAAATAGCCAAGATCTGCATGACACGCATATAGCGCAGTACGACACACGCAGGCACATCACTGGGGGCATCACTATTCGGAGAGCGGGAAAATGCAGGCCAATGTGCGCAGTTAACTGCCAGCGAACTTTGCAAATCCGGAAGGGAACTCGCCACCTGTCCCAGCGATGCTCGATTATGGGCGTGTCTGTGGGCAACGGAACCGGAATGCTGAAACTGAAGGTAAGGTAATCCTGAGGGGGGGTGCGCGAAGGGCGCCGAAGCCTGAGTGGCACGACAAGTCATGACCCTCATCATGAAGCTGCGCACGGACAGCGCACGTGCGTTAGGTTGATGCGCGCATGCACATGGGCATTACAGGTGTTGGACTGGCCCATTCCCTCGACAACCCGCAGCAACAACTTAGAAAGTTCTGAGGTCAGGGGTGAGTGCTGTCCGCTACAAAATTGCCCGGAGCGGGCTACACACAGCACACAACTTCAGGCCTTCAATCTCGGGTAAACATCTTGAGCCCCGTGCCGGCCCTGAGTCCACTCGTCAATATGTCAGTCCGACCTGTTGAGTGTTCACAGCCCTTGCAAGGCTACATCCAGGCAAACACAACCTTGCGGATGCCAGAGGCTGCACACATCAAACCCCCCCCGGCAAGGCAACACGCACCTCGCACCACTTGATACATACGGCAGTTCTTGCTGATACCGCATACCGCGAGAGGCGCTCACACCCCATTCCTCCTGCCCCTCTTCCTGCACGCTATGGCAACACACGCCACATTCCCGCGTTTCCGCTCGTCGGCACAGTGCAGCGGTAGACCGTCGCGCGACCCGTGGGCCCGCATCGCCGTCAGTACTTCAGCGCGGGTCGAACCAGGGCCCTCAAGCGTACTTGCTGTCGCCGATGATGTGTCCGCCGAAGAACGGCGCCACCTCTGCAATCAGCTGCCCGTACTCCACCGGCTTGCCGTCCTCGAGGTGGATCTTGACCAGCTCGCCGGCGATGGGGGTCTGCAGGAGGAGGCGGGCACAGGGCACGTGGGTCGGTGGCGCAATAGACGGAGAGCATGAGCACCGGGGGGCTCTTGCCGCTGTCCGCGTTTGTGTGCACGTGTGGAATTTGGGAATGGGGCCCATGGGCAATGTGTCCTTCACACTAACGGAAAAGGGGGCTCAGCGAGGCAGGGGAATGTATGAACCTTAGGGCTGGGAGTACCTATACTTCAACGGCGCCGCCATGCCACTGAAGCCGCGCGATCGGGCATGACGAAAGGCTGGGCATCTTCAGCGCGTGACTCTTTAAGGGTAAAGCGCGTAACGCGGGCCTGGGACTGACTGCGTGTGCACCAGTTGCCGTCGTTTTCCTCTCCATGCCAGAACTGTAAGGGACTAGACGTGCGCGCCAGAATCAGCACCATCCCGCCTGGCCGGACGCGCACACACGCATACTTTCTGTACTCGGCCCTTCTGATGAGCACGCCGTTTGCGTTCGCGCGCTGAACACACGCATGTCAAGCGAATGCCCGAGCCTGCCTGTCTTAGACCCCCTGTCGTGCAATCCTATGTTCACAGATACGGCTGATTCGGCTTGGCGCCTCCCACAAACGAGTCCACGGGACGTGCCGCATCACGGAACAGGATGCGTCCCCACACCCCGCACACCCCACGTCGACGCGCACCTTGACCTCCACAAACGTGCCCAGCTGCTCCACATAGCCCAGCACCTGACCCTTCTTCACCTGGGCACCCTGCGACGCAGTACGACAAAACAAGCTGCTCAGGCGGGACAAGCTTCCAGGGACGACCGAAGCTAGTCGGGATGGCGCCGCAAAGGCGCCACACTGCAAGCTCGCCGCTCGACGCAGATACCATCCCGCGCCTGAGGCATGGTTGGGGCGCCAACCTGGGCGCAAAGCACCCGCTCCGAAACAGCTGCCCCCTTCCGCACCCTTACCACGTCGACGCAGTTGCCCTTGCCGACACGCTTCCCGCCAGCGTACTTGCCGCGGCGGTAGATGCCAACCTGCGTACGGCGCGTCAAAGAGACCCGCTCGCTCGCACCCTCCCACTTCGTATGGCCTGTATGATGTATGCCTCCAGAGTGCACGCCCCGACTACCGGTCCACATGTACCGAGTTCCTGCACCAGCACAGCGCTCCAGGCACGTCCACGCGGCTTCGATGACCATGCAGCCGGCGCACGCACCGACATGGCCTGGTGCCGGGGCGATGTTACGACTCCGCGCTGCACGTCGCTGCTGTGGGGTGCACGCAGTGCCCGCCCATATGCATATCGACGCTGGCATACTACACAGTGTGCCCCCCCGGGCAGGTGCCCCTAGCTGCACGTACCTTGGGCGAGTTCACATACACGAGGCTCTCGTCCACAGTGTCCTCCACGGTGGGCACCGGGGGATCCACCGACACCAGGGCAGCCGGGGCCGCAGCCTGCACCGGCGCTGCGGCCGCGGCATGGGCAAACCCGGAGATACCCGCACCGCCAGCCACGCTGCGCTTTACTTTGAGCTCAAAGCTGCCCATCTGCGGGTGAAGTTCAGTATCCCGTTAGTTTAACCCCGGCGAAACGCACAAGCAACGCGCGTCGAGCGCATAAAGAATGCGGCCATGGAGTGTGGGAGGGTGTCGCCTCACCTTGAGGTGCATCTCGGCGATCTCGGTGTCATTGCACAGAGTGTTGATGAACGAAGCCACCTGTTTGATTGCCAGAGGGTCAGCGTTCCCAGGGAACATGGATGCCGTCTGCAAGCCGAAATCGGCTCGCAGCCCTCACCTGCTGCGTGCTGGGGGTGACCTCGGGGCCATCGAACTCCTCCTCGACTGCAACGTAAAAGCCCAAGCACAATTGAGCCCGAAGCTCTCTCGAGGAGCGACCCCACCCAACCGTACCCGCCGCGTCAGCCTCCTTCTTGGCCTCAACAGCAGCTGCCCGCGGCACGGGGAGGCGGGCAATTGGAGTGGGGCGCACGGCGCGGGCACCGCGAGTCGCGGCAACGCCCGTCCGCTGCGGCGCGCAAGTCCGGGTCAGCATTGTTCACAAAGAAAGCTGCAGAGAACTGTGCAGATGCGGCAATGTTAAGGGTATGCTACGCATGAACTAGAGCGAGCAGGCGTTACGATCCGAGCAACGCTCATTTCCGTACAATTTTTATTTGACGCCTTGGAGACCCTTGCAATGAGGACAATTACGCGTGACTGGGTCAGGTTTAATTGAAAGCTTTCTGGGATGCGAGGTTCATAGGTGTGTTGTTTAGGCTCGACCGCTTTAACCCGCTTAAGCCCCTGCGGTGTCCTGTCCTAGCCTGCCAATGTACCGACCGCCTGATCAGCTGCACTGGTGAGGTTTATATCCGCCCATGGGGCGACACGCCTCCCCTGCCTAGTCAACGGCACGGACGCTGCTGCACCGCACGAGGCTATCCGGCATCATGGCATCGGAGGCAACTGCGTCGGGGTTGCGGCACTACTATGCGGCCGTGGGCAACAAGGAGGCCAAGCTGGTGGGTTTGGGCGGGACCAACCCGGGGCGGCCAACCGAAGGTAACACCGGGGGTGGGGCCAACCGGGGGCAAACACAGCAAACGCGGCACAGTGCTAACAAGGGCGTTCTTCGGGTCGGGCGGTCGGCCTGGCGTCCAGCCGCTGCGCCTGGTGATGGCATGGCAGTGCGGGGCGTCAGGCTTCCGCGTTCGCCATCACGCGCAGGCACTCGTCTCGCATGGTGCGGGGACTCGTGCGCGTTCGTGTCGTATCCGGTTTCCCTGCCGTACTCACCCTAAATCCCCTGGACCGCTTCCCCGACCTCTAGGTTACGCTGCTGGAGTTGCTCCAGACGGTGCAGGCCTCCACACGGCGGCCCCTGGCCGTTAGCTGCAGGTACCGTGCATGCGGGTGGATGATGTACGGGGTAGGCCCACACATGTCCAGGCAGTACAGGCAGTACGGCAGGTGTGGCAGAGCGTGCACCAGGCAATCAGAGTACGGCTGGGGACGCTGCACCTGCAAGCTGCAGTTAAGGCCCCTCTAGCTGGTTTCGGAGAGCGAGGGGCAGCTTTGGGTAGCCTTCTAACCACATTGGCATTGGCGCTTATGCGTCGCACGCGTGCTGGCACTATGCCCTGCCGCGGGACGAGCACGTGCCCCTCGTAAACAATGGCCTCAAGCTTTGCCTTGGGCACTGCCAAGCCCCTCACCGTCCCGGCCTTTCCCCCGCGCCCGCCTACCCGCAGCTCGCGTGACGCTCTGGACAGCGTCGCGTACACGCTCCTCCGAAGCCGGAAGTTTGCCGTCACGGCGATTGTGAGTGCCGGCCGCGCTGCTCCGGCTCCGCCACGCTCCCGCACGCCGTTCGCGTCAGCCAGCCAGCCTGCCTGCAAACCTTGACGGTCAACGCCTTGCCCCGGCTCTGGGCATTCTGGACCGCACGACGTGCGCCGGGAGGTCTCGAGGGTCCCTGAGCTGCCGGCTAGGTTGCTTGCTTCCTTACTGTTGGCTTGCCCACAGTCTGCCTTGAGCACCCTGCTTACAAAAGGAGAGCACACACACCGTGCTGATGCTCCTAGCCGCCGTAATAATCAGCTTCCGCTACGCGGGATCCCACTTCGCCGCAGCACAGTGACCTCACTGAAAAGGAGAGGGAGCTTGCGCTCGCTGACTTCCGTCGGTGTGCGGTCGGGGCGGGATCAACGACCGAGTCACACGCCGGTGAGCCAACTGTGCGGCACTCGCAGCGGCGCAGTGCCAACGGCGCTCAGCGCTCCCACCTCTTTACCGACTCACCTGGCCGCCGTCCTTAGTCTTTGGTAGCCCCGTTGCTTGAGCACGTTGTCACTGTTCTCTGCCGGTTCTAGGACGGCAAAAGTGGCGAGCACCCGCGAGTCTGGCCTCCCTTCCCGTGTGCTCGCGCAGACAGCTCGCGCGACGGCGACCAGGAAGGCGCCGCCGGGCGGGACGTTCTCGGCGTTTCGCAGCTGCGGGAGGGCGAGCAGTTCGTGAGCGTGCTGGTGCTGACGGACGTCTGCCTCAAGGTTCGGACCGTTATGCGGGCGAGAGGGCGTGCTAGGCAACCGAAGGCTGGCGAGGCATATGCATGCCGACACCTCGTGTGCCCGCGGGGAAGGTTGGGAATGTCTGACACGCATAGACGCTGGAAGGTCGCAGCGAGGCATGGAGTTGCCAGGGGGCCCCGTTCTCGCTTGCAATACGGCATTGTCCTCAGCCCGGGGTGCAGGACGTTGGGTGTTTCTGGCCCTGACTTGCTCCCCTGAATCCGACCTGGCCGTACATGCCCGCACTGAGGTCGTGCATTCTTTAGTTGCTGTTCATTCACATTTCTGGGATCGGCTTCGACTTTTGTGACGGCTGCTGTTTTGTGAACACGTTCGTGTTGACGCAGGCTCTGCCAAAGGAGCTGCTGCCTGTTGGGGTGAGCGTCCTGGTGGAGTTCGACCTGCCGCCAAGCAAGGTATGCGCTGTGCGCTGTCGGCGATGCCCTTCGGTCCTCCCGCTCGTACGTCTTGCGCTCTGCATCTGCGCAATACAGTGCGGGCCAACCGACGGTAGTCTTGTGGGGCACGACCCCGCTGGGTCCAGTACACCTGCACGACCGGCCAGTCTGCACGCGTTGCCTGTATCCACCCCACAAGAGGGTACACCTGCTTCCATCCCACACCCGACTGGACTTACGCTGCTGGCGCCCAGCTCGTCGTCGTTCATTCTCCTTTCCCTTCAACTCCCACACCCGCGAGGCTGCCACGCAACCCTGATCCCTCCTCTTGCTTGGACGGGACAAACGCTGCTGGCGCCGTCGTCGTTGGTCACTCCTTTTCCCCTTCAAACCCCTCTCTTGCTGCTGTGCCACCGAGGTCCTCCCTTCGCCCTTCCCTCCTCTCATCGCCCCTTTGTTTCCTGGATCCCGGCAGGAGGTGTACGCGCGGCGCGTATCGACGCTGTTTGGCAGCGGCAGGGACCGGCGCTCCCAGCGGCGGGTGGTGATTGACATGGTGGAGGCTGGCTCCATCGGGGCCTTTCGCGCGCTCGAGAGCTTCGTGGCCAGCCCAGTACTGGAGATGCCGGTCCGCGTGGAGGACATGTTTGCGCAGTAGCAGGCATGGGCTGTATGCGCGAAATCCGATAGGTTTTGGTGTTGACTGGGTGCGGAAACCAACTAATGCGAGCATGATGGCTATTCCAATGCAATGCCTGGCTGTTTGGCAGATGGTGATGCGCGGCCGGGCTGGGCGGTTACCGTATGATGGATGTGGCAGCGGTTGTTACGGGCAACTTGCATGGGGTAGTGGGCATATGAGGGCCCGCCAGCAAAGGCGGTTTCGAATGGCGGGGCTCATGACTAATAGAGGGCTGGGAGTGGGGCGTTTGGGTGCTTGCTGAAGGCCCAGGGTCATGTTCACTGGGCGAATCCCTTGCAAGGAGTGTGCAAGAACCGGCGAGCCATCGGCCTATCACTTTGTCGGCGGTCCGTGGGCCAAGGCAGACATGCTGGTTATGCTCTGATGGGGAATTTGGAGTCCCTGTACGCAATCCTGCCCTGTGACGAGGTTTTCGTGTCACGAGTTGCAGAGAAGTGGGCGGAGCTGGGGAGGAAACAAAACAACGAACACAGACACCCGAAGGCCTGCTAGGTTGCTCTTGCCCGTTAGGCGTTAGCATTTTTTGACCGGTTTGAACACGCTGTCACGCATGTAGGGTACACACTCGGAGGTGCGACGTTTCCAGTAGGGCGCCTGGGCCAGGGCATGGCGGGCGAAGGAGACGAGCAGGCCTGACCCGGTGGCCGCAAATGCTCCCAAGAGACGCACTCGCCAAGGGCACTTTCGAATCATTACAGCGGCCGTGCCAAATGAGCATGCGGATAAACCTGCACTCCCGATACCGCAACCCTGAGAGCTGCAGCACAAGTAATGTCTAATATGCTGCCATCGCCATGTCCTCCATTACCGGTAGCTAGGTGTGCGAATGAAGGCCGCGTGACAATGACAGCTGTCTCCACGGGACATGGCTGTTGCTGTTTGTGCCCTGGCCTCTCAACACGTGCGCACAGGTCAATGGACCTCTCACGTGCGCCACCACAACATCATTCGACATACTATATTTCACAGCACAACACTACAGAGGTGACAACTTGTACCCTGACAGCACAGCGTCACAACCGACATCCCGTCAGCAGCGTCCACACCCTCCACTTTACTCCCCGTAATCACATATGTGGCGTACTCAGTGCCTCGAGCGCTGCGTTCGCATTCCCAACAAATACTGACGCACACAACATGCACACACACACGACGTGCACAAAGCAGCGCAGGACCTGAGACACGCCGCCCTGAAGTACCCTAGGTAACGCCATGGTCGATCTACCCACCGCCCAGTACCACGAGGGCGTGACACCCACACGCTCGCGCCAACTGCCTTGGACCCTACCATCAAACACGTCCAAAGGGGCAGACGCAGCTAGCGCGATTCAGAAGGACATGAGACACGCCCATATCGCGGCCCACTACGCGGTTGCAAGTGAGGTCATAACAATTCCGGCTCGGGGCCTTTCCCAACCTTTGCCTTCCCCGCAACCTTGAGGTAGCGCAAACTCTCATTGCCGGACCGTCGGTGCAAGCGGGCGGATGCGAGGCCCGGAGGCGCACTACATGGCTGCAGTCGCTGCATCGCCTGCATTCACAATCCTCACGCGTGATGCTTTACATCCCTCGACGACCGCAAGTGCCCTATGAGCTTCTCGTATAAGCCGGCCTTGCCGGGCGCCGCTGGCGCCGACGGGGCGACCGCCGTGGCCGCGGCGCGCTCGGGGTCGGCCTGCGCCTGCTCCAGCTTGACCTGCACCTGCGCCGTGTGCTTGCCGACGGGCGCAATAATGATGGTGTAGAACTGCCAGCCCACGTTGGCCAGGATGGCCAGGCCGCCGGCAATCGTAAAGATCAGCACGAAGCAGGTGCCGTAGTAGCGGGGTCCTGGGAAGGGGACGTGTTCGAGGGCGAGCGGCGCCGGGCATCAACTTCACCCTCCTGACGGAGGGCAACTCCCACGCTGAACAACAGACAAACCAGAGCCGACTAACCACAGCTACTGGTGGCAATCTTGCGCTTGTGTGCGGGGAGGCTGATGGCGGAGTGCTGCAGGGAGCATGGCGGGGAGGGGGATCGCGAGTTGCCAGCCCACGCGCGCGCACGGTCGGAGGGACTCACGGTCGTAGAAGTTGTTGACCTGGACCGTGGCGACCAGGCTGCTGGCCCGGTTGTTGATCATCACGAAGCACAGGTCGTCGGGGAAGACCAGGCCGAACACCCGCACGTCGCACGTCTTCTTGTTGCTACATGATGACTCTGCACGCAGCAGCCGGGTGGCGGGAGCGCCAGCAAGGTGCCCGGGGGGGGGGGTCAGAAATAGGAAAAGGCGTTTCCATGAGAGAGGCCTTAGGGGATGCCCTGGTGGGGGTGGCGCGTAGCGACCCAGGGAGGTGGGGTGCAGGAAGGGGCCGTTTGATTCCGGTGGTCTAGCTGACACCCGCGGCTGACGAATCGGCTGTCGATGCAAGGCATATTAGCCGCACTCCTGCAGCGGCTAGCGACGCGATACTTACCCGGTACTGTCTTGCACCTGTCGCCCACCCAGGTCACGTTCTCCAGAGCACAAGTCTGCACGCGGGGCCGGAATCACAACAGCTAAACAACACAACAACCTCGAGATCATGGCCCTCTTGCGGTAGGAGACACGCAAATGTCGCCCGTCCCGTACTTCCGGTGCACGCACGCCTTTACAGGTTACAGATACACACGCCCTTAGCCTACACCCCTTGCCTACGCGTCCGTTCTGGGACTGCATCGAGCTGGGATGCCCTGGGACATTCATGTAGATCCCGTCCGTCAACAACCCCCGTCCCCGCGCAGTGCCTGAGCTCTGCGCATCCGCGCGGGACATCCTGAAGCTGTGCACATCTCAAGTGCGCACGAGGGATTACTCCAGTGCCTCAACCCGCGTGGAAGTACACCGCGTTCGCAGTTCGCGTCCTACCTCCAGCATATTCCGCCGCATGAGGAACATGGTTGTGACGTTGTTTCCCGAAGCGCTGTTGCTCTTCACGAGGTAGACCGTCCGGTGCGTCGCGTAGAACCCGCACCAGTACCACATGCTTCGGGGTGGGAGCGTCTGGTTCACCGGCGTGCAGACGCCAGGCACTGCGGGCCCGCCGAACAGCAAGTAAAGCGCAAGAGAAATGAAAAGCTGCAAACCCAGCCCGCCCAACCCAATGACGGCGCCTCATGCAGCACGACTCAGCTGGGGCACACAGCACGCTAGAACCCAATGTTGTGTAGGCAGCAACCGGCTACCAGACCCAATTCAAAACGCCTTAGACAGTCCCTGCCATTGCAGCTAGACCTTAACTCTCCGGTCGCCCGCCCGGTCCCAGGCTGCAGTCGTCGCACGTCCCGGGTTTTACCCCCGGGCGCTGTGGCCGCCAGCTCCAAGCCTTTTCAGCACCCCCTACCATCGCATTCGACTCCTGGGCGGCGATGGTCAACTATCAGGTCTGCCTGAACAGCTTGTGTTAGGTTGTATTTTTGCGCATGACACACGCTGCGGGGAGCAGCAGGTAAGCGTCCGTAAAGCTGTGACTAATTGTGCGATGCAACAGTCTGCGGCACATCGACTCACCTCGCCCAGAGCAGCAGCATGGCGGTGGCAAAGGTGAGGCAGGATTGCAATTGTCGCGTCATCTTCATATGCGATAGAACCATCCCTTGATGAGTTTATGAGGGAGGGCATAGAAGAGAAATGGGGTGCGTGTGTGTGTGGGGGTAATGACTGCAGGCTTGGACGAGCGAACGGCATTATTGCGCCAGTTGCTTGCACGCGTTCAGCTAGGCACTGCGGTGGAGGGCATAATCTAGTAGTATAAGAATGTAAATGAGTATTAAACGAACTGCTCTCTGTACCCTTTAAAGCTGGCGGGAATCCTTCCGGCAGCCGGCACACCCGCGCGATCTAGGATGAAGCACTGTTAAGGGAGCATGGTGAAGACACGTGGAAATAACGGTGGAGGTGGAGGACAGAAGGTGAAATCCAAAGCCAGGGTACTGGGTTGGCTGTCGCCGGCACGCTGCACCACGGTGGCAGCACAAGGCATGTCATCACACGCTAAAGTTCAGTGTGGGGGGCCGTTTCCTGGCACCATCCTGCCCTCTGCAGTCGCCGCTGGGAGAGGTGGACCGGAACCGCCGATACCCCTCCCGCCTGGCAGCTGCTTCCTTCCCGAAGGACTACAGGGATGACTACGACGACTCCGATGACGCGGTTGACGATAGCGAGGACACGGGCAACGACGGAGACGCGCGGCGGGTGAGGCGATGCTCCTGGGGTCGGGGCCCAACCCAACCTAGCAGTGCACCATGGCTCCCGTACGCACTTGGCGAGCTGCCAAGTAGGTGTCAGCCTCAGCATGCCATGAGCAAACCGTGTTGCTGTACGGCTGGCTTCGGGTGGGCCACGGCGCGATTTATAGCTGCCATTAGCAGGGGCGTGGCAGACGGCTATGTTCTCCAATCAATGAAGTCGTATGGACATGACTGTCGTGCATGTTTGTACACAGCCGTCACGCCATGCCCTGCGGTATGGATCCTACCCGAAGAGCCGCCACAAAGGCATTGGTGCCCAATCTGTTAGTGCGCATGTATGAGCCACGGAACGTACCTGGGCGTGAGCAGTTCGTACCCGTGTAGTGGCATTCAACGAAACAAGCGGTCGCTCAGACGGCAATGCCCGCTTCCGCCGTCCCCTGTGTAGGGGCGCTCTGTGCAACGCCGCGCTGGCATAAAGGCCCGGCCTGACAAGGCCCAGAAGGTCAGGGCATCTGGAGGGTAGGGTAGCCGGGTTCGCTTGTCGTTGATAGAGGCCGCACGTTGCGGTGGTGGTCACGGGTGCCCACCTTTTGTTCTGCGTCCGCACAGCACGTCCCGGGACTTGGCGCGCCCATTCCGGTTGCAGTAGGCGTCACGGGAGCAGTTACGTTCGAAGGCCCGTTACAGGGTCGCCATTCCATGGTGCATGGCAGCCGTACCGAGCATTGCATGAAGCGATCCCTCCGTTTCTGAGGACTGCCGCAGGGAGGCCTACGGCGCAGCACGCGATTGTCGGCGCCGCCGGCTTTGGGTGGGGGCCGCGCCGGCGCCGGCGTGGCCTCAGATGACAGCGGCAGCGGCGACGACGTCGAAGACGGGGTACAGGACGGGGACGGCGGCGAAGCGAGTGGCGAGGACAGCCCACAGGTGCGGCACGGTCTCCATGAGAACAGCCTAGTGCGTTTGCTCCGGCTTGCAGGAAACCTGGCAGCGCATCATGCTCAGTCCGGAAGCGGCGGTTCCTACGCCTTGTACCGCTGGAAAATCGCTTGAATCTCCCATCGTTTTTAAACCGCTTTCACATCGAATTGTGTTTTGTGTTGCGGGGTAACTGTACTATGCCCTCGTATTCATGTTAGGGTTAGGGCTTGCGTCTCGCAACCTCCCTTGTGGCCTCGGAGCAGGTCCGTACCAGGGGCGCTCGTCCGCTGACGCGGACCACAGCCACCGTCAGCAACGGCGGTAGCGGACCCCCCAAGCGCCGCCACAGTGCGCGCCTCCTCAAGCAGCATCATGACCAGGATAAGGATGGAGGGGCCAGCGATCGCGGCGAGGAGGAAGAGGAGGAGGAGGTGGGCGAGGGCGCGGAGGTCGGCGGAACCAGCGACAAGGACCGCGGCAGCGGCGACGGCGGCGGGGCCAGCAGCGACTCAGGGAGCTCCGGCCAGGAGGACGAGGATGAGGAGATGGGTGATGAGGGGGCTGCCGCGGGGCCCCGGCAAGCTGGCAGCAAGTCCGAGGGCGAGCACGCTGACGATGAGGAGGACGGCGGCGTGTGGAAGGGCCGCTACCACCTGCGCGGCGGGGCCGTGAATGCGCTGCGGGCGATCCCGGCCAAACGGCCCCGCTACAACGAGGACGGCGGCGGCGGCGCCAAGCGCCGGCGGCGCGAGGATGAGGACGACGAGGAGGAGGACGAGGGCGAGGAGGAGGAGGACGAGGAGGATGAAGATGATGATGAGGAGCAGGGCGGCAAGGGCGGCCGCGTTAGGGACAGGGCCCGGGAGCGCGACCGTCGGAGCGAGCGCGATCGGCGGCGGGAGCGCGACAGGAGCCGGAAGGGCAAGGGCTCGGCGGCGCCCTACACCCTGCGCGACCGCAGCCGCATGGTGCCCATGTCGGTGCAGGAGCAGGAGCGGCAGAAGGAGGAGCTGCGGCGCGAGTTGCAGTGAGCGCGGGTTTGCGGGTCCGGGATCCTGAAGGCTGCTTGTCCGGGAAGGAGAACCAGAGGTGCCGCGCGCCTGCAGCCAGGCGGTGCACTGCTCGAATGCACGAGTCATGGGGAAAGCACCTTGCTGGCCGCCCGCGTGGACTTGGAAGCGCGTGCGCACTGCCATCTTGGCTCTGCAGCTCTGCAGGCGCTGCACATGGCTGCATGTCTCTCGGCCTCCATCCTTCGCCTCAACATATAACCAATCATGCAGGCTCCCGGTTGGGTTTGACGTTGGTCCCACCCCGTACCCCACCACCAGGGCACGCAAGCGCTTCCGCGACCGCGCGCGGGCGCACGGCGGAGGCAAGCATGGCGGCGCGGGCAGCGGCGGTGGGGCCGGACATGGCGGCGGCGGCGGCGGCGGCAGCGGCCACCGGCGCAGCGGGGGCGGCGGCTTCGGGGGCTGGCGCGGCGGTGTGTCGGATGACGACATCCCCGACATCGACGGCACCAGCATGGGCAACCCATGGCGCAACCTGCAGGCGGCAGCCGGCCAATGTGAGCCCAGCCGGGGAACACCACACAGCCGCGGGGGCTTTTCGGCTCCCCACGGCGGTTTTACCCAGCAGACGGCGTTTGCTGTGCCACAACATCGCCGCCTGTTGGTCACGCATGTGTGGCCTATGGACTCACGCCATATGTACGGCAATGTGCACGGCGCCCCCTTTGCAACGGCCCATGAGCTCTAGTTACGCAGCACGTTGCACCCATTGCATGTGCTGTTTGTCGCCCTTGTCCTGCAGTACCGCCCTGGCAGCAGCACGGCGCGCCCAACACGCCCCTGCCAGTACTGGGGCAGCAAGCCAACGGCGGCGCGCAGGTGGTCCCCAGCAGCGCCCTACATGGCCTTGGCGCCGGGGTCGCGGGGACGCCCTTCGGCGGCGCCGCCGCAGCTGCGGCAGCCGGCGGCGGGCTGCCACTGGCACCCTGGGAGCAGGCGCTGCTGGCGGACGCAGCGGCTCTGGCTGGTGGCGGTGTCAAGGAGAAGGCCGGAAACGCGGAGATCAATCCCGTGGCGGTAAGTGCGGAAGTACCATGTGCTGGGTGAGGGAAGTGGAGCGGGGTGTAGGCCGGCGTCGAATGCTGGCGGCGCTCCGTCAGCCAGGCCCGAATGCACCCCCGCCCACCCACTGCGGTCGCTCTTTGGAGTCTACTGAAGGGACCAGTGTCTTGGTTATTGTACGTTATTGCGCCTAGGCCTGGCCGGCGCAAAAGCGAAAGACCGATGGGGTTTTTCAGCTGTGTGCGCTTCGCCGTCTTGCTCCAGTGCGTTCGAGCCCCTCTCTGCGCCCGCCACTTGCCGGGCAGGTGGACCCCAGCGTGGGCTTCGACCAGGTTGGCGGCCTGGACAGCTACGTGGAGGCGCTCAAGGAGATGGTCTTCCTGCCGCTCGTGTATCCGGAGCTCTTCACGCGGTTCAACGTGCAGCCGCCGCGCGGGGTGCTGTTCTACGGCCCGCCGGGCACAGGTGGGCAGCCAGGCCAGGGCGCCAATGCCCCTTCGATGCATTGTGCGGGAATTCGCAGTTGTCCCTCAATCGCTTCGTGGCCCAAACCCTGCGCCTCGGGCCCCCGTGCCTCTCTGCCGCTCTGCAGGCAAGACGCTGGTCGCCCGCGCCCTGGCCTCCCACGCCAGCCGCTACGGCGGGCGGAAGGTGTCGTTCTACATGCGCAAGGGCGCCGACGTGCTGAGCAAGTGGGTGGGCGAGGCGGAGCGCCAGCTGCGGCTGCTGTTCGAGGAGGCGCAGAAGAACGCGCCCGCCATCATCTTCTTTGACGAGATTGACGGCCTGGCGCCGGTGCGCGCGCGCAGCGAGTTGCGAAAGCAGATCTAGCACGGGAATGGGCCGTGCAGGCGCCTTCTGACCTCATATTTGCCTGCGTTTGGCGCTATGACCCACGCTCAATCGGCGTAGCTCCAGGCATGCTGTGCGGCGCTGCCGGCCCCTTTGCTTCACGGACGGGGGTTGTGTACAGTCCAGGGAAGGGCCCAGCAGCGGCCTCCGCCTGACCACCAGCGAGCCTCCCCGCGCCCCCTTCGCCTGCGCAGGTCCGCAGCAGCCGCCAGGACCAGATCCACAACTCCATCGTCTCCACGCTGCTGGCCCTCATGGACGGCCTGGACAGCCGCGGCCAGGTGGTGGTCATCGGAGCGACGAACCGGCCCGATGCTCTTGACGGCGCGCTGAGGCGGCCAGGCCGCTTCGACCGGGAGCTGCTGTTTCCCCTTCCGGGGCTGCAGGTGGGTGCAGCGGGTCATTGCCAGTGTACGGGTATGGATTCACGGCGAGTTTCTTGTTGGTGCGGACCTGGGGCGCATGACCGTTGTCCGGGTTGTCTGGCTGCCGGAGCTGCCCGAGCCGCAGGGTGTGGAGTGCCTCGCAAAGCGACAATCGCCGATCACGAAGGGCAGCTCGCAGTTGCCGGCGGGATATCGCGGATGACATGTGGTGCTCGTCCCCTCATCACTCATCCCTCGTCCCCCATCGCCACAGGCCCGCCGGAGCATCCTGGAGATCCATACCCGCAAGTGGAGCCTGCGGCCCAGCCCCGCGCTGCTGGACGAGCTGGCGGGGCTGTGCGTGGGCTACTGCGGCGCCGACCTGAAGGCCCTGTGCGCGGAGGCGGCGCTGCATGCTGTCCGGAGGAGGTGCGTGCAGGGGGCTGCAACACACCTGGGCAAGGGCTAGAAGAGCTAGGCGGAGCGACGGCCTTGAGAGCGTCAGGGGCGGGGCGCTTCGCACGCTTTCGGGGGCGGTGAAGTTCAGAAAAGTTGCAGCGGTGACGTGTGTGGGGTCGGGCCGTCCGATGCGGCCTCATCTACATCCGTGCACGCACAAGCCCTATGCATAAATGGGTGAGCACGGAGCTGCGCATTCATCGTGAGGAGCGCTTTTTTCCGCTTGTGATGCAATCTTCAGGTATCCTCAGATTTATGCGTCTGAGGATAAGCTGCTGGTGGAGCCCTCCAGCGTCAATGTCGAGCGAGAGGACTTCCTCTCCGCCATCGCGGCCGTCACGCCCGCCTCCAACCGCTCCGCGGCAGCGCTGGCACGGCCGCTGGCGGGGGCCGCCGCGGTCGTCCTGGCGCCGCAACTGGCGGCCGTTCTCGGCCGCCTGCAGCGCTCTTTCCCGCCGGCGGCGCAGTGCCTTGCCGCCGGCGCGCGCCGCGAGGGCGGCGGCAGCGCCACGACCTCTCCGGAGCCCACCGCCTCGTCCATCCTCCCGCCCGGCCGTGCGGGCCCCAGCGGCAGCACCGCTGCCGGCGCGCTCGTCCCGCGGCTGGCTTCAGGCACTGACGGCGGCGCTATGGGCTCCTTGCTGGCGCGCCTTCCCGCGTGGCTGATGTCAAGGCCGCGGCTGCTGCTGTGCGGTCCGCCGGGACACGGGCAGGGCGCCCTGGCGTCCGCAGTGCTGTACGCGTTGGAGGGCCTGCCGTCGCACGCCATTGGGCTACCCGCCCTGCTGGCCAATCCTGGGGCGCGCAGCCCGGAGGAGGCGCTGGTGCTGGCCTTCGTGGAGGCCCGCAGGTGAGCCATCCATCACGGCCCCCCCCCGACGGGGACTCACATCTCCTGCGGCTGCCGGTCTGCTGCGCACTTAGTAGCTACCGACGGTGCGTTTGCCGTGTTGTCGCGACGGAACATAATATCGATGTCTTGGCTCGGCTCTTGATTGCGCCGCGGCGATGATTTCCGTGATCTGTTTGTGACCTGTGATCTGTGACTGCTACTGCGGCTGCGCGCGCAGGTCCGCGCCCGCCATCCTGTACCTGCCGCATCTGCACCTGTGGTGGCGCACCGCGCCGCCCACGCTGCGCGCCACGCTGGTGATGCTGCTGCGCGACCTGCCGCCGGAGCTGCCGCTGCTGCTGCTCGCGACCGCCGAGGTGCCGTCGTGCGAGCTGGACAGGGAGCTGCGTGACCGCGTGTTCGAGGGGCCGGGGGACGTGGTGGCGCTCCAGACGCCGGGGGAGCAGGCTCGGCGGGAGCTCTTCAAGGCAAGCGGGGCGCGCGTGAGGTGCTAGCAGCTAGCAAGCAGCAAGCATGGGTCGGACGTCGCGAGGTCTTGTTGCATTGTGCTGTCGTCCTTTCTTTGGCAAGCGCCTGCCACCTCATCTGTAGCCGCAAGACATGGCAT
>LSYV01000004.1:3057401-3072827 GCA_001584585.1 Gonium pectorale | reverse complement strand
GCTTGAGCACGTGCGCGTTGCGCATGCAGCGCTCCACGTCGCGGCGCATGCCCTCGTAGCCCTTCTTGGTCAGCGTGTACCACAGGTAGATCGGCGCGTGGCCGTTGCGGCTGCCCATAATGGTGGCGTCGCGACTGTTCAGGTACTCCACATCCGACGACAGCGCCATGACGTACTTGAACCTGCCAAGACGACACGAGAGGAGGGTCACTCCCGTGCTTCGAACCATACTTCAGTCGCCGGCAAACGGGATGCTGAGTTTGAAGATGTCTATAAGCGCTCTCACTGCGTACACAGACCACGAACCTCTGAACGTGCCGTTGCTGTATTTCGGCTTCAGAAGCCCCCACCGAGGCCTGCGGGGCTGCACAGCCCTGCGCACCTGGTGATGACGACACCGCAAGGCACGGGCGCGCCCACGAACTTGTGGCCCGACACGGACACCGAGCCGATGGGCTTGCGGAAGGTGACCATGGGCGCGTCACGGCTGAGGAAGGGCATCATCATGCCAAACAGCGCGCCATCGCAGTGAATGAAGAAGCGGTCCTCCGTGTAGCCGGTCTCCTGCGAAAGACCAGGCAGCGGCAGCAGCCGCAGCAGCGATTCGGCATATTCGGCATCAGACCCCACTGACTAGCACTAGAGCACGACACATTGGCCCACCTGAAACCCTCCCGTCAGCACCTCCCTTAACGACCCCTAGTGGAGCGAGGCCTGGGCCCCAAGGTCTGGTCTGGTGCTTTGGAAGGCAAGCTGTAGTAGGCCAGACCTCCTCTGGCTGCTGTGGATACACCACTAAATGCGCCACATGGTCAAGGAGCCGGCTGCCGTGCGCAGTACCTTCAGGATCTCCAGGATGCGGTCCAGGTCATCGACGGCGCCCTTAACCGTGGTGCCAATGTTGACATTCAGCACTGCGGGCTTGCCCTGGTTGGCAATCAGGGCCGCCTTCAGGTCGTCGTAGTTGATCTCGCCAGTCTCGAGCGCGGGGATCTGCGGCGTGGCGATGGAAGTAAACAACCATACTGGGTGTTGCGCTCCTCATGGCTATCCGGAAGGGTCGTAAAGCCAAACGCAAGCCAGATGTTTGGCCCATCCACTTCAGATTGCTTGTTTGACAAGCGGACAATCGGGCGGACTTATCCATGCACATGCAGGGCTTTCTGCTGGACCAAGCTCCAAATGCTGAGCGCTTGCGTCTTGGTACGCAGGCCTCCGCCCCACCTTCTCGGCAGGCATGCGGTACATGCGTGCCGCCTTGAAGACCGAGTAGTGCGACTCGGCCGAGGCGTACAGGACGCCGTCAGGGAAGTTCTCACGGCCCACGTAGATGCCGTGCAGGTTGCCCTCCGTGCCACAGGTGGTGATGTAACCCCAGTACTCGTCCTCGTCGATCTCCCACAGCCGCGCAAACCAGTTCAGCACGCCGACCTGGGTTCAGGCGCACACATGCAGGAGCGGAGTCCTGATTTAAGCATTCGGTCACGTGTTTTGATTACGGGAGCAAGGTCATACACGGGTGGTGATGCAGCGTGGTGCTGCACGCCACAGCCCCGGCACGGGGAGCAGCCCCGACCCACCCACCCCTTAAAAGCGCGCACCTCAAACTCCCGAGAGTGCACGCCATAGTTGCTCTCGATGAATGGGTCGCCAAGGTTGTTGATGCTGAACTTGTTGAGGCCCTCCAGGAGCCCGTAATCGAACTCCAGGTTGTAGGGATATCTGGTGTATACAGGCAGATTGCGCGAGTCACAACTTTGGAGCGTTGCGCCAGAGAGCGCGAACAGTCGCGAGCCGCGCGCGCCTCACCCCATGTGGTGGTGCGTCCGCTCCGACAGCTTTTTCATGTAGTTGCCAATCATCTCGGCCATGCGGGCCTCGCGCTCCTGGCGACAGCATCACATGCGAATATGTCAACAGCTGTCCGCATCCTGATTACGGGGAGGTTCCTCCTTACCTCGTCGCTCAGCTCCGCCTGCGGCTCCAGCACCGGCAGGGCCGTCGACTTGTGGTGCGTGATGACCGGGCCGGCCACGGGCATCGCCTGGTAGGGCGCCACCGCCGCGACCGAATAGGTCTCCGTCTTCAGGTGCGCCGTGCGCGAATGCTTAGGGTTCTCGGGCACGGCTGACTTTGAAAGCACAGGCGGCATGGCGCAAGACGTAGCGAGCTCAACGGGGTCCATTTTTGAGGAGCCGGGCGAAACTGGATGAGTGAGGGTGTGTTCAAGTGGCGCCAGCAGTCAATCTTCAAGGCTGCGGCAGTAAAAAGTAAAGCCCGATGCAAAAAGGCGCGGCTTGTCAGCACGAGTACGAGCTCGTCCCAGCGCCCTTGGCCAGGCCAGCGCGTAAGGCTGTGAATGCCAGCGCAAGGTTACATGTGCACGCAAGTATTCCTCGTGTGAAATTTGACTTGAGAGCGAGAGAGTAGCCCAGTAGCAACACCGCAATCCAGCCATGCCAGCAAAGAAGAAAAAAAAGGGCAGGCAGCGGGCTGCCGTGTCGAACGTGGTGAGCATGCTGCAGCGTGCCTCCTTGAGTTCGCCCGGCCGTGTTGACCGTGCGGGTTTTGCCCCACCTGGGTGCCGCCGGCCGGGCCTTGGCCAGGAGACCGAGGAGGAGCTGCTGGCGCTCGCCGCGATCTACGGAGACGATTTAGATGTTCATCACGATGGGCTGGGTTTTGACCTGGATGTTGTGCCACACCCGGGCCTGCTGGACGAGAACTTCGTGAGCCTGCAGCTCTCAGTCCGGTACGCAGGCGGCCCTCATTCCCACACCTGCGTTTGATTGGGTACAGGCTTGCAAGCTGCCAGTTATGACTGTACGACGGCCTTGAGGCAGTGCAACATTCGGCTGGCCTGGTTGTGGGCTGCCGACAGCGTGGCATGCACTCTCATCGTTCACGCGCCCACCTAACCGTGGCCCCTACATCCATGTTCACCACGCTTGGTCTCGATTGGTTCGGCTCCCATATGCCACGCTGTGGCGCCTTGCCCCAGGTATCCGCACCAGTATCCGACTCAGCCCCTGGGCCTGAAGCTGAAGAACACGGAGAGCGTGCCGGCCGAGACATGCCGCGACCTGCTGGCTCGCCTGAACGCCAGCGCATCGGAGTATGCAGAGGCCGGCGAGGTCAGCTGGGAGGACAGGACTTGGAGCAGGACCCTTGGGCAGTGGGTCGTGGCGCACGCCCGGTCCAGGGCCTGGCGGCCTATGCACGCTACGCTGAGGCTTGTACAGGAGCTGCTTGAGTCGGCACCGTCAAGTATCTCCCATAACCCTTTGTAGCGATCCTCCAACTTGCACGTGCCGCTCCCAACTTGTGGCGTGTGGCATGCTGGCTGCCCCATCCGCCGCGCCCGCCCAACCACCCATACACCTGAATTACGGTCACCACCGGCGGCCCCGCCCTCCACCTCCCAGCTCCAACTTCATCCCTCCCGCCCACGCGGCTGCAGGTGTGCGTGTTCAACCTGGTGGACCTGTGCCAGGAGGTGCTGCGGCCGCTCAATGAGCAGACGCGGGAGGCGCAGGGCGCGGCGCAGGAGGGGCGCGGACCGGACCATGCAGGCGCTGGCGGGGCCGCGTCGGCAGAGGGGGACCAGGTGCGCGACCCCTCCCTCAGTGCCGTGGGGATTGGCGCAGCTCTGAGCAGGACTCATTGGTGGGTCGCGGGTGCCAGGCTGGAGGGCCGGAAAGCCTAGGTCGCCCAGATCACGCCGAAAGCGGAGGGCCGGCAAGCCTAGATCAGGCCGAAACTTACGATACTGTATGCGCGTGTCTTTTCCAACAGGCGCAAGCGCAGTCGTTGTGGCACTCTATGCAGCGCCGCAACGGCGACCTGGCGGCTACGGCGACTGCCGGGCAGCCAGCGGGCACCCTGGAGCGGCAGGGCTCCATGGCAGCGGCTGCGGCTGCGGGGGCCAGCCTGGCGGAAGTCTCGGGCATGTCTTTCTCCGAGGACATGCCGTCCGTGGGCCTCGTCGGCGGCCTCAGTGGCGGCGGTTTGTGGATGTACGATGGCGGTTTGTACGATATGGATTTAGACGACACTGGGGACATGGACGCGGGGCTCTTCGCGCCGTCCCCGCCGCCGGTCCTGCAGTCGCCACCGCCACGGGCGGCGCGTGGCTCGGCTACAGGGGGCGCAGCGGGTGGAGGAGCGGCGTCGCCGGCTCGGACCGCCGGAGTGGCTGAAGGGACGGCGCAGGCGGCAGCTCCCGCGACAGAACTGCACATGGCCGCCCTTCCGGCCGCAATGAGCTCGCCAACGACACCGGCGCAGGCGCTGGACAGCCCGACCGGACCGGCCAAAGCGGAAGCCCCGTACGGGACAGATGCGCCAGCCGGAGGAGCCGTCCTGTTGCCCGTCAGCCGTGATTCGGGTGGGACAGCGGGGTTGCCGCGTGGAGGGGCTGCGTCGGAAGAGGAAGGGAGCGAAGAAGAGGACGAGGAGAGGGAACGCCTTGCCAGGGCTGTGGGCCGCCCGCGGCACCCAGCACCCGCTGCAGCCCGCCCCAAAGCCCGTTCCCGGACCGGCCGCGTGTCGTCCTCTTTGCTGGCGAAGAGGCTGCCACGGTAAGAAGTTGGAGGGTGTCAGGGGCGGCTAGTTGTCTATATAATGGGCAGCGGAGCTACTTGCACGCACGCAGGTCTGCTTCGGACTGGTTTGGTTCAGGTTTTTGAGGGCGTAAAGCTGCAACGTTGACGCTATCCCGTCTTTCTTGATAGTCTCCTGCGGCGGCGCTCTCATTGCACTTGCACACCCTAAAACCCAGGGTCGCATGCCACTTTTTGGGATACTTTGCTTGGGGCGTCGCGCAATGATCACTTAACGCGGATGCGGCCTATTCACATATCACAACTGAGACGATGTTTTGTGTTGCTGCTTCCACGGCCTTGCCGCTGTAGGGCGATGCGCGCGCTGGTTGCAAGCACCAGCACTAGCACCGTTCAGAGCGTCGAGGAGAGCGCCGCCGCCCGCCGCCGCCACCGCGCCAGCAGTGGCCGGACACCGACCCCTTCACGCCACGGCCCCCGAAAGCACGGCGGTGACGCTGGTGGCAGCAGTAGGAGCAGCAGCAGCAGCGGCAGCGAGAGCGGCAAAGGCACCAGCAGCAGCGAAGACGGCTCCAGGGGCGCAAGGGGCTGGGCGGGCCCTGGGGCAACTCCAGGGAGGCTCTGGGCGCGCGGTGGTGGGGGCAGCAGCAGCAGCCGCAGCGACAAGGAGGAGCGGCGCAGGGCGGGGCGAGGGCGGGGCAGCAGCAGCAGCGGGAGTAGCGTGAGCAGCAGCAGCAGCGACGGGAGCGAGGAGGGGTCCGACCCCCGGCAGGTCATCAAACTGCAGCTGCTGCTGGGGCACGTCCTGACGCTGGCGGCAGCAGGTAGGGTTGGGGCCGCCAGGCGCCCCTCTCCGGACCCTTGCCACCGGTTGGGAACGCGAAGGCATGTGCATGCTTTTTAGCCTTCTAGTCATGTGTGCGTCTTGACGCTCGTGGACTGCGCCGCCCGGCTAGCTGTTTATTGTAGGGTAGCCGAACTTGAGCGCGAGGCTGCTATGACGAAAGCCCCTGAGCCGTGGTCCTTGCCTGCGCGGCTGCAGGCCAGAGCCTGGACGCCCGCGAGGGGGGCTTGGAGGCGCTGTGCGCCCACCTGCGGCGGCGCGGCCTGCTGCCTCCCTGGCTGCAGTGGCTTCTCACGCGGCAACCGCACCTGTTCGACCAGGCCTTCTCCAGGACCTTCGGGCAGGTGAGAGCTGTGGGAGGGCGGTGAGGGAGAGGAGTGCAGAGGTTCAGCGTGCCGCGCCCCTGCTGGCGCCGGCCGGCCCGCTGCGCCGGGGCATCCTGCAGACCTGTCGACGCGCATCGCCGTCGCCTTCTACAATGACCCGCCTCACACATGCAGCGTACTGCACAAGCATTTTGTCGAAGCCGTTGCCATGCTCGGTCTAACACCGCAGGACATGCGAGCCGCTGCCACGCTCGCCGCCGCTCCCGTGGCGGCTGCGGCCGCTCCCGATGCCTCGCCCGACCGGAACGCAGCCTCGCGCGTCCTGGCGCGCTTCTGGAATCGACGCGGCGTCGCATCGTCGCTGGGCGCCTCAGGGACTGGCGGCGGCGGCCAGCAACAACAGCACGGGCGGAGCCACGACCGACCCAGTGGCCACGGGGGCGAGCGCCGCCGGACGGCCAGCGCCGGCGGGGCGGGGGTGGGGTTAGCGGCAGCGGTGGCGGCCAGCCGCTACCTGTCAGACTTCCAGGAGCTCCAGCGGCTGGGCAAGGGCGGGTTCGGCGTCGTGGTGGCGGCCGTGAACAGGTTAGTGCCGCCGGCTGGGGCTGCGGGTCTCGGATGGGCGCTGTTAAGCGCCGGGATGGCTGGGGAACTCACACGCTGGGATTCCATGCGGAGCAGGTGCTCGTCCTTGGCCGCTACCTCGGCGGAATCGCTGGGATGCCCTGTCATGTTGCATTTCGTCGGGACCCCTCGGTTCGTTGCCCGACACATTCGCTGCGTGCAGTTCCCTCCCTGCACCTTGCAACCCTGGCGCGCTCTTGTGTGCAAACCCCCTCCCCCTTTCCCAGGCTGGACGGCCGGCAATATGCGGTCAAGAAGATCCGCCTGGACGCCGCCTCGCCCTCCGCCTACGCGCGCATCACGCGGGAGGTGGCCACGCTGAGCCGCCTGCAGCACCCCAACGTCGTGCGGTACTTCCAGGCAAGCATGCTGCCCTCTCTTGTGCTCTCTCCCGATCAGGCAGGGTGTGTTTCAGGAGATGTGCGCTTTTTCGACGCTCGCGTGGGCGCGCGGCGATGCAAGATCGCGATGTTGCGATCGCAAGCGACGTGCAGACGTGCCTCAAACCTGCTTGAACGCGGTTCGGCGACCCTGCGGCCGCTACCGCCGTTGTTGCTGAGCAGGCTTGGTGCGAGACGCTGCCGGCCGGCTACGGTGTGGAGGGGGACGGCAGCGAGGGCGAGGAGGAAGAGGGCGAGGAGTTTGACGACCTGCTGGGCGGCACCGGCGACGACGACGAGCGGACTCCGAAGGACGACGCGTGGGGCTTCGGCAGCTCGCAGTCGATGGACTCGCAGACTACCGGTATGTGGTAGCGGTAGGAGGGGGGCTGGGGGCCTCGGCCTGCAACGATGCCGCGGTTGTGGTTTGCGCAGGGTGTGTTGCCTGGGCGGCCATGTGGCTTGTAAGCCAGAGCTGTGCGGGGATACGAACGTGCTTCATTGGCGCCTGCCCTTCAGCTCCTTAGCCCTAATTTCTTGACATGTTGCTGGTCCCTGGGGCTTGTGGCTCCCGTCCCTAGAAGCATTTCTAAACCCCGGCTGCATCCCTCAGTTCATACGTCAATCCGGCTGGCATCTCACGTCGCAATGTAACCCCACTTGTGCCTCGCGCGCTCCGCGCGGTCTTCACCCTAGGCACCGCAAGCAGCTCCGACACCGCCCAGCGGAAAGCCGTCCATGCAGCCCTCCTGCCGGGGGGCGGTGGCGCGCTCGCGCCACGCCACTCCCCCCTTGCGGGAAGGCAAGCTTCACGCGAGGCACAGCACCAGCACGGCCGGCGCCCCGCCCTGGGCGCTGGGCCAGGCTCCGCCCATCACCACCAATACCACCAGGGCGGCCGCGGCGGCGGGCTGGCCCCCGTCCGGGAGGAGGCCACCGAGTCTCCGTTGGGCAGCAGCCCCAGCAACCGGGCCGCCACCAGCGGTGGGGAAGAGGCCGAGTCTGCCTCCGAGTCGCTGGCCACAAGCGAGGCCACGGCCTCGGCCAGCGGCAGTGGTGCGGCCTGGCGGCCCGGCCATGGGGCGCAGCGCGGGGCGGTGCAGCGGCTGGGATCCGGGGACACGGGCACGGGAACGTCCGGCACCGAGGTGGGACCCGACAGCGACGAGAGTGGCGGCGGCGGCGGCTTGGGCGGCGGCGGCGGCAGGTGGTTGTTCGCGGGAGCCTCAGGTACCGAAGGCGCCAGCTCAGGAACGACAACGGCGACCACCGACACAACCGCCACTACAACTGCCACCGGCACAACCGCCACAGGCACGACGACGACCGGGGCGACGGGGACGGGGCGACCCAGCCCCGACCGCAGGCGCCAGGTGGGCTGCACAGCAACCCCTGCAACCGTGTGTGGGATATTCGCCTGTGCGGGACGTGCTTTCCCTGCTGTTGTGTGTCCTATAATGTCTTGCGCGAAGGGATGTTAACTGTAGGTACCTAGTTTGTCGCTAGGAACGTTGCGCTATCGCATGCTGTGTTTGGCACTGGAGTGGGAGATGCCTGGTAGGACGCCGGTGGGATTGTGTAGGGGTCAGCGTTGTCACGTTGCCATCCCATAGTACGCGGCGCGCCGACCAACATCGTTGTGTCGGACCCGAGACGCGAGTTCTACTGTCAGTTCGGATAGGAAACGAACACCCTCTGTGCCCGCCTGCCGTTGGGGACGGCCGCAGGCGGATGGCGCGGGCCGGGGCCGACAGCGACCGGGGCCCGGCGGCCGGCGCATAACGGGAGACCGCCACAGCACCGGCGGAGCCCCCACCCAGATGCTCTACATACAGGCAAGCCTGGTGCCCCCTCGGCGGGTGGGGGCGATGGAAAGGAGCATGCGCCCGCGTGTCATAGGCCGTCAGGCTGTGGAGTGCTGTGGAGCCGGCATATCGCGCGCCACAGCTTTCCTCGCAGTACCGTACCGTTCTTTGCCCCCCTCAACAACTGGAATCTGCTCTCTCGTCGGCTGCTGTGGGGCGATGCTGCGTAAAGGTATAAACGCTGTGCGGCCAATGGTCAAAAGGCATGGAACGGTGTCCAGCATAACACCAGTAGTGCACCAGGCCGTCCCTGGCTGCGTCCGCGTACCCTCGCTGGGCCTACCCCGGCTACCCGTCTGCCCACCCACCGGGTGCCTCCCGTCCTGCCCTCCCTCCCTCCCTCCTGCCCCCCTGCCCCGGCACGTCGCACGTGGCAGATGGAGTTCTGCCCCCGCACGCTGGCGGGGGTGCTCCAGGAGGGGCCGCTGCAGGAGGAGGACGCGTGGCGGGTGCTGCGGGGCATCCTGGCGGGTGCGGCGGGGCGTGTATGGCTACCGGGCGCCGCAGCTGGGAAGCATGCTGCGACTGCAGGCCTCCAGGATGCGCAGGCTGGAGGTGTTTAGGCAGCTAGTATTATGCGTCGGCACGGAACGCCGTGCTGAGGCCATGTTCGGACGGGGCTGTGCCCCAGCAGTGTGTTGTCTCCTCATTTTTAGGTTGGGCGTTTTGCTGTGGCGACTCTGACCATCTCCCGCGTCACAAAGCTGCCGCGGGTGTCATGCACATGCACGGAGTACCGTAGTTGGTCTTCAATGCCGTTCTCTCTTGGGTTGCCAAGCCCCCTCAGCGGCAGGACCTCTTTTCGCACACAATGCCCTTGCGCCTAACCCAAGCTGTACGCCCTCGCCTCCCCGCCCTCCCCCCCTCCACACACAGGCCTTGCCTACATCCACAGCCAGGGCGTCATCCACCGGGACCTCAAGCCGGCAAACATCTTCTGTAAGTCCCTTCCGATGGGCCCAAGGCGCACTTGATTGCTGCAGGCCACTCCATCTGCCGCCTGGCAAGCCCACATAGCAGTGTACACTGTCTTACTCGCGACCACGCGGACGTGTGGTTACTACCCTGCCGTATGGGGCTTATCTGGCTCCATGTCTTCTGTGCTCCCAACCCATACAGACGGAGCCAACGGCGAGATCAAGCTAGGAGACTTCGGGCTGGTGAGGCGTGAATGGGGGCGGAGGCACCCCTGGTTTGAGGCGAGCCAAGTCCCAGATCTTCCACCACCACGGATCGAATTGAAACCCGACGCCAGCATAGCACAATGCGCACACATGCGGTCCCCTTCCAAATACCATTTGGCGACTTGCGCAACATCCCCCATCACACGAACCATTTCTCTGCGTCTTCGTTGAAGTAAAGATCCACCGTGCCCCACGCAGGCCAAGTTCCACAGCAGCAGCCCCACCGACGAGGCACAGGGCGCCGCGCTGGGGGCGGCAGCCGCTGGGGGCGCCGCCGCCGGTAGGGGCGGGCCGCGGTGCTTGTAAATCCCGACGCTGGGATTTGCCGCTGCTGGACACTTGGAACCACGTGCTCTCGCCCCCAGAGGGCCGTCGACCACTTTTGTATACTGACTGGCACCCTTGCGCGCGTCCCGCTGCTGCCTATCCATCCTCAGGTGCTGCGGCTGCGGGAGCCGCAGCTCCAGCCGGCCCGGCCCCAGGCCGCGGAAACAGCTGGGTGGCCGGCGGCGGCGGCAACGGCCCCGGGGACGGGACCGGCCCCAGCGAGCGCACAGGCGTGTGCGGCTCCTACTTCTACATCAGCCCCGAGATCAAGAATGTATGTGGCATGGCCTGTTTTCAGTCCGCGTTTTCTTCACAAGCCGCGAAACGCGGGGGTCCCTAACCTTTTGCATGATGCAGCGCCATCATGCTATTGGTATCGAGACAGCCAGATATCCTGGCGCGATGCCTGCCTGCCTAGCGCCTGTCTGCCTGCTGCCATGGCCGGCGTCCCTGAGACACTCCGTGTGAGGGCCGAGATCCGACGGTGGCACTGGTCTGGCTACTCCCGCCTCGCAGGGCTGGGCCCGCTACGACGAGAAGGTGGACCTGTGGAGCCTGGGCGTTGTGGCCTTCGAGCTGTGGCATGCCTTCAGCACAGGCGAGGCGTGCGTAGCGCACCGGGGCTGGAGTCCGTCAACACGCATACAGTGTATGCGAACCTTCGCTGTAGTGCTTCGCTGATCCTGACGCTCTCCCCCTCGCTCTCCTCCCACCGCCCTGCTGCCCCCCTTTCCATCCTCGCCTCTGCCTCGCAGGCATGGAGCGGGTGGTGCTGCTGCACGACCTGCGGGACCACGCCCGCCTGCCCGAGGCCTGGGAGCGGGCGCACCCACGAGTAGCACAGCTCATCAGGTGAGGAAGAGCGCACCCAAGGACCGACCTCCAGCCCACAAGGTGTCAATAGTCTGTGCACGCGGCGCCGTTGTATCGCCCCAGGAACGGCCGCTCGTGACCCGGGGCCCTGCAAACAGGACTCGGCGCCGCCACCCCCTTGAATCCTTCTGTTGGCGCAGGTGGCTCATGTCGCCCAACCCCAGTGAGCGCCCGAGCGCTCGCGAAGTGCTGTCCTCGGACCTCCTACCACCGCGGGTGGAGGACGAGCAGGTAAAATTGCGGTGGCACTGTGTTTGGATGCGATGGGGGCGGGTCGACTGATCACGTTGCCCCATGGTACACACTGTACCTGCGTTCACCCATGGCATGGTCGCAGGTTTCAAGACTGCTGCTGACTGCAAGTGCGGCCTGGTCAAACCTGTGATCTTAAACCCCCGCTTGCTGCCGCGCCCCCGCAGCTGACGGACCTGCTCCGCTACCTGCCCTCCAATCCGGACGCCACGGAGCGGGTGGTGGGGGCGCTGTTCAGCCTGACGGAGGGCCAAGCGGGCCAGGCGGCGGCAGGGGTCATGGGCGGAGGGGCTACGCCAGGTGCGGTGCCAGGTGCGCCGCCGCCGCCGCAGTGGGCCGTGGGAGGTGTGTGTGGGGTAGTAGCCCGTATTAGGGGGTGCTTCGGGCAGCTGAGGTTGGGATTGAGTGCTGTTCTGGCCCACACTACGTGAGTCCGTTATGCTGTCTAGGCGTCAGCGGTGTGTGCGAGTACAGGATGCTGCACAATCCCGGACGGCAGGCTTCGCAGCCCCGGCTGAAGACAGGACTCAGGCCGCCCCAGCTTGCCCGCTGCTAACACGTCCTAAGCTCCGAACCTAGACGATGCGCGCCCCACTGTCTCGCAGGCGGTTCCGCCCGGGCTCCCAGCGGCTCCGGCAGCTTGGGCGCCGACACTCCCGGATCGGTGGCCCTCCCCTTTGCTGGTTTGGAGCTGCCAGGGGCGCCTCGGGTGCAGCATGCGCAGGTAAGAGCGAGCGCGAGTGCGAGTCAGTGAATGAGGGATACACGGCACTGGCTGCATGGCTGCGCCGCGGCACCGGCCCGCCCCGCCGGATCGTGGTGGCTGCCAGTTCCGGCCGCTGGCGATGCCAATGTCCTCCCGTCTCTTGTAGAGTACCCCATGCCTTGCAATGTGCCCCTGCGCCATATGTGTGTGCTGCGCTTGGGCCGTGGGGTGAACGGGTCCGCCCCCCGCCCGCCCCCCGCCCGCCCTCCGCAGGTGCGCGAGGCTGTGGTGCAGGTGGTCCGCAGCGCGTTCGAGTGCCACGGGGCCCGCAGCTTCTACAGTAGCCAGGTGGGGGTGGCGGGCTTGGGGGGGAGTCGTGGTGAGTGCGGGGGGCTGCACCCGGTATGCTGTGAGGCAGCTGGCTGCCGAGCTGCTGCTGGTTGCTGGAACGCGTGGCACGTGAGGTGCGTGTGTAGCCCTCGGGATCGGTCTTCTTGCAGCCATGTCGTCCCTGCTCCATGTCCTCCAGGTTGCTGGCTCGCCTCGTCGCCTGCCGTTCGCTTGCTGGTTGCCAACCACTGCACTGAGCACGCCGCACGCATGCATATCACATGTCACGATTTGTGCTGCCTCGCTGCCTCTCTGCCAGTCAAGTCTTGTATACATTTAAAGAGCCGCTGCCTCGCTGCCTCGCTGCACCACTGGCAGGTGGGCTACGCCTACCCGGGCATGGCGCCCGACGCGGTGCGGCTGCTGTCGCCCCACGGGTCGCTCCTGGCACTGCGGCACGAGATGCGCTACCCCTTCGCCGTGTGGCTGGTGCAGCAGGCGGCCCTGGCGCCCATGGCAGGTGGGCGGGCAGGCAGCGGGCTTCGCGGCGACGTTCCCGTCCTCACAGCACCGCGCTGCCCCTCACAATACCTTTAGTCACATGCTGGCCAGCTGGCCTCCTGGCTTCATCCCTCCTTCCAAGCTCCGCCCCACCTCCAAACCGCAAACCTCCGCAGGCGGGCTGGACACCCTCCGGCGCTACGACATCAGCTACGTAGTGCGCTCGGGCCGCGCGCGCAGCCTGCCGTCCTCCTACTGCCAGGCCGACCTTGACCTGCTGCACCCCGCGGCGGGAGGGGGCGGCTCGGTGACGCCCGGGGACCGGGACCGCGGGCGGCTGCTGGCGGAGGCGGAGGCCATCAAGGCGGTCACTCAGGTGCGTCGACCCGTTGCAGCGCACCGCAGGTCGGTTGCTTCTTCCCAATTGCAGTGTTTCCTTCTTGCCTCCGCATACATGCCAGCTCGAGCCCAGAGCGCCGTGTGGCATGCAGGCGTGCTGCGCCTGTCATTGCTCGCTCTGCACTTCAACGCCGATTGGGAAGCCGGAACCCGGCCCCGCAGGTGCTGGACCACTTCCTCCCCGAGCTGGGCCGCTACGAGGTGCGGATAAGCCACCGAGCCATAGAGCGGGCGCTGTACGACGGACTGGCGCTGGCCGCCGTCAACCCGCCCACGGCAGCGGCGACGGCAGGCGGCGGCGCCGCAGCTGGTCCCTCGGCGGCCGCGCCCGGCGGCGGCGGCCGGGAGGTGGAGGTGGCGGCGCGGCGCCTGCTGGCCACGGCCCTGCGGTCGAGCCCCATGCTTGGCGCCGTACGGTCTGAACTCCGCTACAAGGTACGGCACTGCACAGGAGAGCGACGCGTGCGGTCACAAGAGTATCGCTGACGGTGGAGGCGCCGCGTATCTGCCTGCGGCACCAATAGCCACGGCGTGGTGCAATCGTATTATGGCATTTCATGGCTCATGATCCTGTCGTCATATGCGGCGAAGGTGCCGATTTCTGCTCGCACCAGCACCGTGCATGTTCCCCCGTTGTGTCAACCTCCCGCCCCGCCCCGCTCACACCACCACCACTCCCTTCTCCCATAGCCTCCACCACCGCGGAAGAACACTGCCAGATGCCGGCACGTTCTCACACGTTTCTGCCCCTCCCCCCACCCCAAACACACACATACACTCCTACTTTCCTTTTCAACACACTCCTACCGCCGCCACGGCAGGCGTGGCCGTCCGTGAAGGCGGGCCTGGACGGGCTCGGCCTGGCCCCCGACAAGGTCGCCCGCTGCAAGCGCTGCGTGTGCGAGCTGCCCGGGGACGCGCCCACCGGCCTCGCGCGGCTGCGGGCCTACCTGCAGGAGCCCCCGACCGCCGCCTCCACCACCGCCACCACCGCGGTGCCGCCCTCAGCAGCCGCCCCACGGAGGCCCCCCGCAGCGCCGCTGGCAGCGGGGACGCCGGGGCCCGCCGGGACCAAGCCCGGCGGCGGGGAGCCCCCGGCATCCCACGGCGTGGCAGGCGGGGCCGGAGCAGGGGGAGGAGGGGGGAGTGCGGGCGGCGGCGCGGCGGGGCCGCAACGGGCGCCGCCCCGGCCGGCGCACCCTGTGCCGCTGTCGGGCGCGCTGGCCGCTGCCCTGGAGGAGGTGGCTGTGGTGGTGCAGATGCTGGAGATGTGGGGACTGCCCGCCGGCGCGGTGCGGCGGGGCCGGGGGGGGGGTGAAGGAGGGGGGCGCTGCCGCGTGGAAGTGCGTTTCCGAGCTGTCCACGCGGGTCTGGTACTTGCCAGATGTGCCAGCACACCGGCCGGAAGTGTGGGGAGTTACCACCGACGCGCTGAACCGGGTCAGGGCCATAGAACAGGTGCATACAAGGGGCGAGCTTGATTTCGACGGGTCGGTGGGCTGCCTGCTGTGGGCCGTGTTGTATGATCAAGGCTTTCGCACCTGACACCTGCCTGCCTGGCTGGCTGGCTGGCTGGATCGCCGCACGCTTGGACCGACCGCATGCCCCTTTCCACCGCACGCATCCCCAGGTGGTGCTGGACCCTCTCATGAGCCCCGCCGCCGAGTACTACAGCGGGGTCATCTTCCAGGTGGGGGCTACGGGGGTGCGCGGCGGAGGATCAGGGCAGCATCGTCGTCGTTCGCTTGTTGGGGGGGCTGCGCTCGCCGCCCGACATTCTGCTGCGCGATATGTGTGACGCGGGCGGACAGGGTGTTGTGGCGCGCGTTGGTGGGGTGTGCTGCAACACGCGTCCGGCGCACGCAATTGGCACTCTTCGGTGCCTCGAGCTGCTCCGGTGGCACCAGTGGGCGCGCGGCCCCCTCCCCTGTGGCTGCAGGTGCATCTGCTCGGCCTGCCCGCCACCACCGGGCCGCAAGGCGGCGGAGCGGCGGGGACCGGAGCGGCAGCGCAGCCCGGCGGGCCGCACCACGCGCTGCGGCCAGCAGGTGGGTCCCCCCGACACCTCGCCCGGAACACACGGCCACATCCGACACCAGGGCATTCGACGTCCGGTAGCGCCATTCACGCCTCCGGATTAACCACGTCGCCCTTCACCTTGAGCTGCAAAGCTGTGGAGCAACCGTTATATTTGAGGACGCGTAGCACCTCCCGTGTGGCGACCCTCCCTGGCCCTCGTGCGCCCCCACCCGA
>LSYV01000004.1:3032468-3056345 GCA_001584585.1 Gonium pectorale | reverse complement strand
CGAGTCGTACCTGGGCGGTATGCAGCACCTGGAGGCGTCAAAGGTAAGGCGCCGGGGGTCCTCAAGGGGAGCCAACCCTGCCCTTGCGACCAGACAGGCTCCGATGGCCAGCTGGTTGCTGCCGGGCGGGGGAGAGGGAGGGAGGGAGGGGTTTTGCGGGCTACCCGGGGAATGGGAGCAGTCGCAGGAGGCGGGACTCGCATCGCTGTGATAGGTTGGCGCGCTCCTGTTGCACGAGCCCGGCAGCACTCAGAGGATGCCCTCCCGACAGGCGCCATGATGTACCTGCCCGGTGTGCCCAACATGCCCCCCAGCACCCCCTGGCTTCTCTCTCCCGACTCACAAGATCGCCATCCCGCCCCCCGACCCGCACCCCGCCAGGCCGACGTGCTGGTGTGCGCGCGCGGCGGCGACGGCGCCCTGTCGCAGCGCATGGCCTTGGTCAACAGCCTGTGGGCTGCCGGCGTGCGCGCCGAGCTGATGCCGCGCCTGGCGCCCAGCCTGGGCGAGCAGTACGCGTACGCGCAGGCGCGCGGCGTGCGGGCGGTGGTCATCCTGGGGGACAAGGAGGCGGCGGCGCACGACGTCAAGGTGGGGCCCGAGGGGGAGGATCGGGGGAGGCGGGGTACAGCGGGGGCGGGGGGGGGGCGTATTCAGTCCGTGGGCAAAAGCCGACTGATGACCGTCGAGCAGAGAATCGGTGACCCGTTCATACCAGAGCATCGAACTTGGCTTGTGGTGGCCGCGCGGGGAGGGGGGGAGGGGGCATGGGGTCGGCCGCGCCGCGCGCAAGGGCCGTGCATACACGGGGGGTAGGCTCCGGCGCAGGGCTTTGGCCACGTGTGTCTTGGTGCGCGGAGCGCGCGGATGCTGCCTGCGGGCGGTGGGACCGATATGTTTTGAAGCCTCCGGGCAAGGGGGCGCTGTGGCCCGCCCGTGCGGGCGCAATGCCCGCTGGCGCTCTGCACGCGAGGCCGTTGGCGGCCAGCGCTTGCTGCTCCGCCGTGGTACCCTTTTTGCAGCCCTTTGCGGGTCGGACGGCGAGGACTGCGTTCGCTCTGTGCGCGGTCCACGGTCGTGCCGTGCCCGGTCTGCCCCTCACCCCCGCAGATCAAGAGCCTGGACAAGCGCGGCGAGAGCGTTGTGCTATCGCTGCAGGAGGCCCCGCGCTACCTAGCTGCCGCCCTCGCGGGGGGCTACGCCACGGCGGGCCGCGGGCTCGCGGCGGCGGTCTCCGCAGCGGTGGCGCACAGCAGCGGCGGCGGCGGCGGAGGTGGCGGTGGGTACGCCGTGGGCAGCGGCCTGGGCGCCTCCTTCGGGCCCTCTGCCTCCGGCGGGAACCACCGCATGCCGGGCGGGCTCGGCGGCCCACTGGGCAGCGGCAGCGGCGGGCATGCCGGCGGCGGCGGCGGCCGCGTGGACGGCACCATCAGCGGCGGCGGCGGGGGCGGCCGGGACCGGGACCGGGAGCTGCTGCCGAGGCGGGGCGATCGCGGCGGGGACGAGGGTGGCGGCGGCGGGCCGGGCAGGCGGGGCGGCGCCGTCTCCGAGACCGACCGAGAGCGCGACCGGGATCGGGACCGAGAGCGCGACCACGACCAGGGCGACCGGGAGCGGGAGGGTGGCGGCGACCGGCAGGCGGGGGGCGAGCGGGACCGGCGCGGCGGCGGGGAGGGCGGGGGGCGGTACCACCACCACCACCACAACCACTGGGGCGAGCGCGAGTCGCGGGGGCGGCGCAAGGGCGGCGGGTAGTTGTGAGCGCGCAGGACCGTACCGGGCCGTAAAGGGCCGTGCGCGGCGCTGTAGAGATAGTGCACAGTGCTTGAAGCGTGTCACGTATGCGTGACGGAGCGTGTGTATAGGGTTGTGTGCGAGGTCGGTTAGCTGTCGGGGCGCATGTTTCATGTGTTGCAAGAAGAAAGTCGTTCATGTGTTTCATACCTTTCAAAGCGCTGGTTTGATGTTTGTGAAGGGCGTGGTGTCCCCTGGATAAGGGACGCCACCTCCCCTGCTGTTTGCATGTACAGTACCTGAGCATGCGGCATAGCGTGTGTGGCGTCATGTGTTCGCACTACAGTTCCCGCGGGGTGGCCAAGGGTGCGCTGGAAGGGGGGCCTGGATGTGGCGCACCTTCCCAATCAGATTGCTGCGGCACACAGCCCGTGTGTAGTGAGTCGGCTCATCTGTGGTGGTAGTATGGCCCGGGCAGCACCACCAGGTGTGGCAGCGTGCCGGGCGGAGCTGTCCCGATGAGTTGGTGGTACCGTACTGACTGCAGAGATCGACTCGGGTGAGGTGGGGGACCTGCTACCATGCACCATGATCCCGCGTGCCGGTAGGCAGCGCCGCTGACGCGAAGGCTTACCCGAACCCCCGACCTCGTGGCTTGTGTATCCACGGCGACTCTCCGATGTGATCGGGCAGTGTGGCCGGGCGCCGGGCGCCAGGAGCACTCGTATCAGAGATGTACGTGTGGTGGGCGTGTGCTCGCCAGGGTCATGCACCGTGCAGGCCCTTATGCCCCCCCCCTGTGTCCGTCTGTGTCATGCAAGGGGAGGCAGTGATCAGGAGTCGGAGAAAACACCTTCTGACCCCCCACCTCTACCGACCCTCTCGAGAGGGAGACGACCATGAAACGTTGAGGGGTAGCATGTGAGCAAGTACAGGGTTGCAGGGGTGCAAGGGTAGTGCAGTTCGAGGGGGCCGGTCCCTTTTGGGGGACCCAGGCCATTTCACCTGTAGCAAAGCAGCTGGGACATGCTGCTAGAGCATCCTGCTAGGGCCCTACCGTTGCCATTGCAAGAAATACGGGCTACAACCATGGACTTTAATGCCTCTAAACTAGCACCAAGGTTGCAGGTGCAAGGTTGCCGGCGGGGTTGGCGTCCCGTTCATACAACCCCTACATGATGCTGTCTTACAGGTGCTGCCGCCATGGCGTTCCCAGCCCGTGCAGATTACGGATAGGCTCAGCATGACTCCCCCTAGTTATAGGCTGTTAGGCTCCAGAACCCCCCGTTATAGGCTCCAGAACCAGAACCAGAACCTCCTCTACAGACTCACCTCTCCTTTCTCCGACCTACGACTCTCCCGACCAAGAAGCACATCAGGGATTCGAATTGAAACGGGCCATAATTGCCAGGCAGTCCGTTGAATCGTGCATGACTTCGCCGTTACGTCCTAAAGTTTTGGGACATAATTGCTATTAGGACAGCCATATAGGGCTTGTCCGCGCCCAGCCCCAGCCCCATGACGGCGGAGAACTGGGACCTTCGCGCCTTCATCTTCGGCTGTGATGACCTGGACGACGAGGAGAAGAAGCTGTGCTACGATGCGCTGAACAGGGAAGGGTTTTCGGCCGCAAACAAGCGCAGAGCGTTCTGTGCGCTGGACGAAGCCGACCTGAGAAGCCTCGGCGTAACGGGCTTGAGCACGCGCAAGGTGCTGCTGCTGGCAATCACAGGTGTGTTCAGGACCGCTGTTGACGCGCACGCTGCTACCCAAACCCAACTTACAACGCTACTGTACTGTACGTGTCCGATGTTCGAAACGCACTGTGGACCTGAGGACCATGATTTGGGCTCGAAGTGTAGGGTTGCTAAGCTCTCCTATTAAATAATGGGTTTTATGCACAAGGGGATGCTTGGACCACACGGTCCAGTCCGAAATTGTGCAGCGGCACGCAGTTCCTAACCTGCATGTGCCCCCGGCCGCCCCCCATGTCGTGCAGCTTCGGCGGCTGGCCTGAGCGTGGAGAGCACGACAGGATGTGAGTTTGTGTTGCGACATCGCCCAGGGATTTACTGAGGGATTCGTTCACCGGCGGCTTGGCCTGAGCAAAAACACCAGCGCTAGCATTCCGTGGCGGTTTAGTACGTATGTGGTTGAGCTATCGCGAAGAGCGCGGCGGAGTAGGCTGGCCATCGGCCAGCGGGGTTCTACCTCTGCCGCTGTGGGCACAGCTGCAGCGTGACCCAATGGCGACTAATTGCCCGACCGATCCTTGGATATCCTCAAGGCGTATTGGGGTTGTTGTTTGCGCGTGGCACCTTTAAGCTGCAGTTCCCTCAAGGTCCTTGTTGCAGCAACTAGGTTCGGTTCCTGCAAGCTCTAGTACGGCTGGCTGCGTGACACTTGAGTCAGCTGGAAGTTGCTGCGTCACTCTCTGCTGCTTTGCACCCCGTCGTTCCCGCTTCCATTCGCTGCGTTGTGATCCTGTATGCATTGCAACTAGGCGACAGCGGCCGGTGGTGAATGTGTTTGCGCCTTGTGGGCACGACGGGCTATCCCCGTGCAGACCGGCCAGCTTGCAAGCTGCGGCTCCGGCAAGACTCGCAGAACCAGGACCTGTCCTTCTTTGAGCCCATGGACACCATCAGCGCTGCAGCTGCCGCAAGTCCTGGCGTGAGCAGCAGGTTCTTCCTGGACCCCAAGGGCAGGCAGACAGGAGAGCTGCAGGATTGGCTGTGCCTCGCCGAGGACTTGCACCGTGTGGGCCAACCCATCCTGCCGCTGTTCATCAACGGTCAGGTCAAGGTGGGATTTAACGGCTTGACCAAGGTTGGAGAGCACCGTGTGCAGTTTGTATCACCCACATGCAACAGGGCCTGGAGGGAGAAGGTAAGGCGTGGTAGACGGGCTATGCATGAAGCTTTGTGCACTGTTGAGGGACACACAGCTGAGCGACCAAGAGGAATAATGCTCGTTTACCTAGCCATCTTGCGCCCATCTTGCGCCCGTTGCGCAGAACGGCAAGTCCTTCCTGCTCAACGAGGCCCTGCCTGCTGTGGCCAACACCTACTATTCCAGTGGTGGCAGCGGCCGGCAGCACGCCGGTGCGGTGCTTTCAGAGCCTAACTTCCTGCGCGTGAACTGCTTGGGCTGCGAGCGCACCAGCGGCAGTGGTGACTTCCTTATGGCCTTCCTCCTTAAACTCAAGCGGAGTGCAGCCGACCAGCAGCTCTCTGCTGCCGCCAGCACGCCCGTACCCAGCATCCGCTCCGCGGGCGCCATGGCGGACGCCATTCAGGACTACATGCGGCGCCTGCCACGGGACCGTCTGAACTTCCTGCTTATCGACGAGGCGCAGAGCTTTTACCTGATGACGAGGCCCGTGTCCAAAGACTCTCCGCTGCGCGGCTCAGCCCTGGACGTGGACGCGGTGCTGGACATGCGGCGGTAAGTCAGCACGAGTTTTCCCTCAGTGTGTAGCGTTATTACATGGGCGTGGGCGGATGAGGGGCAATGGCTAGTGAAACGCGCCCAGACAGCGCTTCACACGAGGGGCAGAAGGCACTAAGGATAGATCGCTGCGATGTTCAATTGCACGGCATCAGCTTATTGCACAAGGGGCAGACGTCTGCGCTCATACCCACAGCCGGCGTACGACACTTGAGATCTGATACGTGCACCATTTCCTTGCCTCAACTGCCGTGTGTACTGCAGCATCCTCAAGGAACTCCTGCTGGACAGCCCCCACTGGGTCGCCTGGGCCGTCACGGGCAGCTCCATGGCCACGCTATGGGCCAACATTGCTGCCACCCCGGTGAGAATTGGCGTTGCAGTCCCAGGACCCGACGCTTTGGTGCTATGTCAGAGACCTGCAGACTAACCCTACCTCGCCTGTCCGTCCGCAAACCACACCGCCTTTGGGCGGACCCCTTAGCTCCTTCCCGCCTGCCTCATCGTCACAACCCCAGCCGCGACCCCCACTGAGCTTTTCACGCTCCCCCCATCCTATCTCACCCATGACTGAAGCTTCTGTAGAGCCTAACGCCTCTCTGCTGTGCACGGCCGCAGACCAACGGTTTCCCCCTGATCATGCACCACCGCCGACTCAACCTGAGCCCCACGGTGTCCATGGGCGTGGTGCATGACGCCTGGGAGCAGCTCAAGGCCTGGGATCCGGCACTGCCAGACGACCTGGTCTGGCGGTCGCCGCCGCAGATCGCCACGCTTGCCTACTTGTGCCAGGAGTGGAGGTACAGCCGCACGGCTAGCACAGCTGCGGAGCTGGTCGAGAATACCATGACGCAAAAGCTCATTCCCGAGGTGGGGCCTGCATAATGCATTCCTGAAAATGGGAATGGTTGCAAAGCATGGTCAGGCGCTGGCTGTGAAGGAGTGCACTTCTTGCACGATGAACGGCAGATGGAGCCAGACGGTTGGACTAGCAACGCATGATTGCCGTATGTGATCCCTATTCAGGTGCTGGCGGACCTGCGCACGGTGCTGCAAGTGCTGGGCCAGCCTGCTGCACAGTTGCTGCTCCTGCGCGAGCTGCTGGACCCGATTTCTGGAGTGGAGCCTGACAAGCTTCCGTTGGCGTTCAAGGTGCAGCTGGCCAGCTTCGCCACCGAGCGTGACGGGAGGCTGTACCTGGACTACCCACTGCTCGCTCAGGCGCTCCAGGTACGTGCGTCATGTACAACCAACACATGCCCGTGTACACACAGAATACCTTCTGAGTAGCGCATGCTCACCAACCAGGAGGCCCTGGAGGCTTGGTGGGCAAACACACGGAGGGCCAGTACATGCAGTAGTTGTGTTCAGGTGCACACCCAAGAAGTGGGCGTTTGAGGCGTGCACCTGCTGCTGGGTGTCCGTCGGTTTTCAAGGCATGCGGGATGCTGCGGCGACACAGAATCAGAAGGGTTTCTGGGACACAGGAGATAGGACCGTGCGACACCAGAGGACGCGAACATGTACTGCCGCCCCACACAAAACATACTCGCTACCTGTCGCCACTATTCCCTGCTCAGGCGATCACCACGGAGTCCGGAGAGCTGTTGGACTCCATCACCGCCGTCCAGTCGATCAGCTCCAAGATATTCAGGGAGCTGGTTGTGCTCGGCGAGTGCTGCAAGGACTCCAAGCACTTCGACAGGTACAAGGACCTGCACAGCCTCCTGGAAGACATGGCATCTGCACTGGCGCTTACGCCGGACGGGCTGCTGAAGGCGGATTGGTTCATCCAGGTAAGAATGCCAGCGTAGGGTGTTTGGGCGTGTGTGGGGGTTGGGCGAGTTGCCGTGCTGCGAGATTGGCGAATCATATCAGGAGACCCACAGCAGAAGGAGAAGGAGGTGAGGAGGTTACAGCAGCGGCCAGTCGCAGACAGCTTGGTGTTTGCAGTGAGTTGTGTCGTGTTGGGAGGACGAGTGCAGTCAGATTAATTTCACATAGACATCCCTGGTGCAGAGTGAACACGAGAACACTCACGGGTCAACAGTAGCGTTCCTTGCGGTGCTGAACGGGGCGAGAGTGGGTGCGCAGAGGAGCACCGAGCTTTCTTCCGTTTAGAGAGGACCGTTAGAGGTGACTCCAAAACAGGCCTACCAGGCGGGTAGGCAAACAGAGCAAGGGCTCCGAAAACGAGGCAGCAGCGCAGCACCTATCAAATTCCAGGCACATCACCATCATATGTTATGTTCACCATGACCGACTGCTGTCATGTATGCCAGCGCACACATCGACGCTTATCCTAACAGCCGCAACCATCGTGGCGGCCTGTGCACCCCCGCTTCCCTTGCAACTGCGTTGATCTTGGCGCTCGGTGCTCCACCTATCTGCAGGTCCTGGACCACCGCTGCAACAGCCACGGCGGCAAGGCCAACTTCGAGCAGGACTACGGGGCACAAGCTCGGCAGGACGTCAAGGTTGGGCTTCGCTGGTTCCACGCGCTGCTGCGCAACGTCCTCAGCCACGGCTCCCTCTTGGAGCAGCGGCAGGCCCTGCAGGTCTATCCGTCAAAGCTGGCCGAGTTCCACAGCAGTGGTCGTATCAGCGAGGTGGTGACCAAGACGTACAGCAGCCCAACGCCCAGGCGCAGCAAGGCCCCGGGCGCATTGGTTGCAGCAGCGCCCAGGGCGCAGTTGCAGCCTCACGCGGGGCCCGTGCGCCCTATGTCGCTGCACTTGGGCAAGCGGCTGGGGCGTGCCGCCGTCGTCCAGCCGCGTTACATGGGACGGATGTGAGCGGTCCTTGCCACCTGCGTGCTGTACAACGGCGGCTCACAAGGCGTCGGGCGGCCGGGCCCGTCGCCACACAGCAAACAGGCCTGTGGCGGAGCCCACGGCCGCGGTCACTCACCCCGCTGGAGTGCTGGTACGGGCGCCCTCAGCCCTGGCGGCGCCAGCGGTGCCAGTGGCGGCGGCTGCGGTGTTTGGGCAGCAGGTGCTGGCGGCGGCGTCAGCACCTGCAGACGATGGTGCCGTTCCCTGTGCTGCTGGTGGTGCTGCGGCGGCTGGGAGCCGGCGGCGCGGCAGTCGTTGAGGCACTGTGCTGCGTGCCTGTGTTAGGGGGCTGCGGTGAAGGGGGCAGGCTCTGCTGGGTTGCCACCCCGCCGCGTCGCTGCCTTCTTTTTCGGTGGGTGTTAGTTCCGCGCCCCGGGCTGGCCCACATTACTTGTGCTTGCGCCAGGGTTCCGGGCTTGTTTCCCTGGGCCGCTCGCCTGGGGCGCGTATTTGTTGCGTGAACCCTGGCCGAGGTCGCAGGGGCGTGTTGTGCCGTGTGTGTTGTGCTGTGGCGGTGTTGCGTCTGTGTGTGGCCTCATGCGGTGTTGGTGTGGTCGTTAGGAATCGATGTTATAAGAGGGAGTGCAGGTGTCACGCCGTAACGCGTGATATGCAGAACGCGGCATGCCTATTGAGCATGCCCCTGTTTTTGTGGTGCGAGTTGTTGTTGCGTGGACTGACTCATGCCATGGCAGTCCCGGACATGAGGATGAACCGCTCGGCGCACCTGGTAGCAGGTAGCGCGTGTCTTGTGTGTATTTGGACTGAGCACTGGCTTCCCGATGTACGGTTAGCGGTTTCGGAAGCGGATAAGGATTGCAGGCAAGGGCCTTGTTTGTACGGCACTTGCCGCCGTGGCCAAGCGCCACCGGGCGTCTTGGCGCGCTCACGCTGACGCCGTGTTTCTTGCGAGCTGGTCTGCACGACCGCAATCCCGGCTGCACAAGGGTTTAGACTTTTAGAGATCATGAACCATGGATGACGGCTGTCAGTTGCCAAACACATGTACAAACGATGTTCAGTGCAGGCCCGGCAGCGGGTGCAAATGTGTGGGTTTATGAAGCATTTACTGGAAAGTGCTGGGGCTGTCGATCATGATGTCTTGCTTGAGGATGTGAAGCAGGAAATGCTCTATTGACGGTTGGCACTCCGGAAAGGATTTGGTTAAGAAATTCCGTTTATATATTTGCCGAACCCGGAATTGGTGTTTACCCAAAATGCTTAGACTGAATGTTTGTAAGCCCGGGTGACACTTTCCACATTCATGCCTCACAATAACACGCTGACTGCTCAAGCCAGACCCTCAGACCTTGACAGGGATGTACCGTTTCGCTACGGTCGATTGGTGACACACATGTTGGTGAAAGGTGTTGGTTTTGGTGAGACCGCGCTCGGATGCGCGGCCCCGTCCTCCTTGCCGCCGCGGGGACCGCCACCCATGCCGCCGCCAAGCTGACGACCGTTGGGCTTGCCCCCGCGGGCACAGGCGCCCTCAGGACGAGGAGGCATGTTGGCCATATCCGGGTGGGGAGGGCGGACGGGGCGGAGAGCCTCGTCCGGGCGGGGAGGGCGAGCAGGGCGAGTGCCGTCGTCGGGGCGAGGAGGGCGCAGCGCTCCGCCGTCCTCCTTGCCGCCGCGGGGACCACCACCCAGGCCGCCACCAAGCTGACGACCGTGGGGCTTGCCCCCGTGGGCACCGGCGCCCTCTGGACGAGAAGGCATGTTGGCCATATCCGGGTGGGGAGGGCGGGCTGGGCGGGTGGGTGGAGTTGGCGGCGTCGGAGCGAGGGGGGCGGCTGGCGTCAGGCTGCGGTGATACAGTGCGCCGCTCAGTGGCGCAGGGCCGCCGACGCCGCCGGCAGTTGCCGTGGCGTGTTGTCCTTTCGCCAGCTCACTGGCTTGATATGCGGGCGCGGTCGTGCGTTGTACCTTTGTTCGACCGGGCCGTCTTGCGCGATATCTAGGGTCCATATTGGGAGAGAAGGAGGCCTGTGATAGCAACTGGTTAGACGCTTGTCTACAGGTGTACGGCTTGGTCAAGGGTCTCGGGGCGCATGAGGAAGACTCTCCGGTATACGCGCTCATTGAGGCCTTGCAGGAAGTTGTGCATGTGTAGCGGGTCGCCGTCGGGATCGACGCCCAGAAGAGCTGATAGACGCCGGTACCGGTCGGCGTAGGTTCGGACGGACTCTGAATGGCCCTGGCGGCAGTGGGCCAGCCGCCGAAAAAGCTCCCGCCTATCTAGGTCGTACCGCTCGAAGAATGCTTGGCGGAAAGCCCGCCACGTGTTGGTGATGTGACCCATGCCCATGTGCCAGGCGGCTGCCTCCTCCCCCAGGCGGCAGATGGCGACGTTGAGCTTACAGGCATCGGACCAGCCGTACAGGGCTGCGATGCGCTCAACCCGCTCAATCCACTGGCGAGCATTGTCATACGGGTCGTACAGCGGGATGCTGTTGAGGCTTGCCGGATGAATGTAGACACCGTCCATGCTGAGCAGTGGCTACATCCGGCGGAGGCGAGCGGGACGCGAGACCGGCGAACCGAGTCTCGATGCCACCGACGGCTAAGCGACCAAGCAACTACCCCAGAAATCTTTTGCGACTGGGGGGCGGGCAGGCTGACGGCTGCTTGGCGTCTTAGACGATTGTTGCCCAGGACTGCCGGTGCGTCCGCTGCCACACGACACCTGTATGAAGACAGACGTGCCGTGCACCAGTCCGGGTGCCTTCAGGCGACTGCCAGGCTCAGTAGACGGGTGACTGCCGGGCTGTACTGCTGATAGCAGCGGCGGCTGGGTCCGGTTAGGGTACCGAGACTGTATCGAGATGTATCGAGAGTGCGCTTAGCTGGAAGGTAACGGTACGGGCTCCGCCGAGGCAGAGTGACGCCTAGACGCAGGCTTGGCACAGGACTTGGTTTGGGGAAACGGGGCAGAGTAACGCCTAGACGCCGGCCTGGCGCAGGGTTTGGCTGGGCGACGGCGCAGGCTGATTGGGTTCGGGCTTTGGTCAGGGCAAGGTACTTGGCTTGCGGGACCGGAAGAGGGGGATACTTGATCGGGGCCTTGATGACAGACCCAGGCACGGGCTGGCGGCTTTGCTGCTTCAGCAGACAGGGGCTGGCAGACGATAGCCGAGGTATGCTCGTGCGGAGAGGCGCAGGCAAAGGCGCGACAGTTCAACCTTTGATTTTACAAGGCGGGAGACCTTGGAAGTCAGTGGAGGGTCAAGGGCACTGCGGTTCGAGACTCTCGGTCCGCGCACAGGCACTGGTTGACCACAACTTGCTGCCACTGCTTGCAACTGCCTGCGGGGGCTGCCCTTATATACCCCCTCCCGTTCGTATATTCGTACACAGCAGCTTCGAAGAAGCTGCTTTACGAAGCTTCAAAGCAACTACCTCATTACGTCAGTAGAAGCTCTAAGAAGCAGCGCGATAACGTTGCGCACAATTGGGGTTACCCCGAATCAGCAAATCATAACTGTGACACCAATCCGCCAACTTCCACGCACAGTGTACACAGCATGCAGTACAGTACGGTAGCTCAGTTGGTACGACGGTCCGTACGTCCGGGGTTCGAACCCCGCCGTCGACGTGTACGCAGCCCGCGGGTGTCTCCCACCCTCACGGTCAACTGCGCTCCCCGCAAAACGCGGGTTTGCCCAGTGGGATGCCACAAACTGGGCTGCCGGCAATACATCTCCAATGGCACACGCTGCATAGCCTTGTTTGGAGGCCTTCCAGTGCATGGTTTGTAGCCCGTACTTTCTGCAACAGGATGGCCCTCGCGGGATTTCTTTGCATAAGCGAACCCCCCTCCCTCCCCTCCCACCTCCCCGCTTCACGTGAGGCTATCCGTATTCCGTAAACTACACGGGCAGGAAACGCCATGGCGGCAGCAGCTTTATGACAGCATCATGTAGGGGGTGTATGAACGGGACGCCAGACCCGCTGGCAACCTCGCACATGCAACTTGGTGCGAGTGTAGAGGCATTGAAGTCCAAGTTGGTACATAGCCCGTACCTCTTGCAACGGCAACGGGAGGGCCCTTGCACGATGCCCTAGCAGCATGTCCCAGCTGCTTTGCTACAGGTGAAATGGCCTGGGTCCCCCAAAGGGGACCGGCCCCCTCAATCTGCACGACCCTGGCAACCCTGCAACCCTGTACTTGCTCACATGCTACCCCTCGACTGTTCATGGTCGTCTCCCACTCGAGAGGGTCGGTAGAGGGGGGGGGTGTAGTGCTGGAGTACCGGCACGTCGGTTTTACCGGCAGAGCTGTCAGCAGCGTGAGACATTGAGTTGAATAGGATACGGCATTCTGGATTCAGTATGGCGAGCTGCCCGTGACCGGGTTCGCCAGGGGACAAAGGCGTGTGTGTGTCGGGTTACGATGGGTCAATGGGTCGCTGTGCCCTATGGTTTGCGCATTTGCGCTTGCGTTGCATTATAGAGTATATCTCTTCTCTATATGATTATGCCTCCACCTGCTAGGGGTATTAGGCAGTGTGTTGAGAAGACTGTTACTACTCCAGGGTGGCCGAGAACTTGATGCCTGGATATGGCCCCGCAGAGCGCATGGAAGAGGCGCTCCTTGACTCGCTATCGCTCGTCGTGAAGAGGGCGCTGCGCTGTTACAAGGCACAAAGCCGTAGGATACGCTGTAAGACGAGTCCAGACCGCATGATCCCGTCGAAGCTGACAACCCGATAGGCCTCAGCAGCGCCATCGTCACTTGTCAGGGCCCCGGCATGGGTGTTTAGGATAACGTCAGCTGGTATCTTGCGTGGGATGGTGTATTGGAGCCAACTGTTTCTGTGCATGATGGAGTCATGAGGAGTCATCGTCATCGCTACAGTTAGCGCGTGGGACCACGTATATTCCACCACCTGCTGTACCACCACAATAGTCAAGGAGCCACCGCGGGCTTTTGCTACGGCGGCTGCTACGATTCTGGTGAAGGAGGAGGAGTGGCCTGATTTGTGGGCCGTCCAAACCCATGCAGGGTTGAAAGAAATGTTGGCACGTATCATGCCGGGGGAGCATTCACCTCAGCATATTTCGTTGATGCGGCGTTACCACTGGTTTGATCTGAAGCGTCAGGGCATGGTTCCGAGGGTAGGGCCTATCTCTCCGGAAGCGATGGAGGAGTTGTTCGAGAAGTTGGATTTCTCGAGTTGTGCCTGGGTTTGTGACCCATGGGTCGGTAAGGGCAGGATCACCCAGGCTTTCCGGCAGCGGGCGTTCCGAGTCGTAACGAACGACATCGACCCTACTCTCGATGCGGACTCACATGAGGACGCATTAATGCCGGTGTATTATAAGCGGTTGTCGTATCAGGGCAAATTGGATGCAGTGGTTACGGAGCCGATGACGGCGTGGCTGGATGTGGCGCTGCCGTTGGCAGTGAAGTATGCGTCGTTTGTGGCATGTGTGGCAGCGCCTGCCAATTATCTGATGGAGTCGCAGGAGTCGCGGTTGAAGTATTTGCGTGGCCTGCGTGAGGCTGGCAGGTTGATGATTTCTGTGGGCCGCCGGAGTGGGCGTCACTACCCAGGCATCTGGATTGTTGTGTTCGCCAATACGCTCGTTGCACGGCGGATGATCAAGCAGGCTTTCCTTCCGGCATATCTGTCGATTTGAGTGCGTAAAGCGGTTAAGCACTGGTGTGGTATACCATGTTAATCTTTGAATAGATTTTCTGAGACAAGAGTGTCGGCCGTGAGTGGTTGAACCGCCCTAACAGTTTTCCTGTATACGGTCGGCTGGGGGGGAAGTGACGGATAGTCACAGCCGCCACTAGGCTAATCCCGTGATCTGGCATGACAGCGGGTCAGCAGGTGTTGAGGTCTACGTGGTAAGGTGGACCGGCTCCATACGAGAGAATGGTGTGAAGGGCATTGACGCAATCCGAAAGGACACGCAGTGACACGCGGCCCCCTTGACCGGCCCTCTGGGGAAAGCCCACGGGGTTCAACCTGGTGAGGCGTGGTCACAGGCTGCACCCAGACGGTGGTCAAATATGTCACGGCAGCCCCGGTGTCAAGTCACTGCAAGTAAACCCTACGGTAGCAGCTCCCCATTGACGGACCTAGCTACACACTCGTAGGTGCGACGGCACCAACAGGACGGCCAGCCCCCCCGGCTTTCGTCCATGGCCCCGCCAGCTTTGACGGACGTGAAACCTAACCGGCTAGGCGGGGGGAATGCAAGGCAGGGCGGGCGCTGCAGGTGAGCAGAATAGCCCCTCCGTCCTCTCGTGGGGACAAGCACACATCGGACATCGCAGTTCCTTTGCCACACCCAGGCGCCCGCCACCGGTCCGTCTGGGGTCAAGGAACGCCACCGGCCCTTCCGCTGTCACCACCCCATGGTAGGCGCCCTAACCGCAATTACAGAAGTTATTGCACGACATGTGCGGCCCCTTTCACGTCAACCACACCCCCGGGACCCTACGCCGACAACATGGCGTAGGTTGCCCGGCCAAGCAAATGGCAGGGAACTCCTCCGATTGGGCAAATAAGAATTCGGATCGGCAACATTTACCCAGCGGGTCTCCGCCCTTCAGCCGCAGAGCCAGGCAGTGCGCTACGACACGACCCGCGAGCCGACCCGTGGGGCCGTCCGGTTCAGGTGTGGCCCGACCGTGCATGCATGGACGAGTTAAATTCAGCATTGTTACAACCAAGAAGACTGTTATTATTCCGCATCACGCAGAGCAGCCGAGCGGCTTGGCCAGCTGGCGACTGAAGAGTCGTGCACACAGGACGAGCCCGGCGAAATGGAGGCCGCAATCAAGCACATGGATGTAATTGTGAGAAATTCAGACGCTGCAAACGCGTGCATTGAAGCGGCGGAAACTTCTCTCCGACCGACCCAACGCTACCCCACGACCTGCGCGAACCTACCCGCAGCCTCAAATAGCCGCCTTCACGCTCAAACTTGTCATTTCCAGTGCTGAACCGATATTCAAGCAGAAGAAACGTCTGGTCAAATACCGACGCCAGAGCAACTACTGCAAGCCTCGACTAGTGCAACACCCTGGCAGCGCAAATTACATCTGTTATTTGTTGTTGTAGCGCCGCAGTTTTGTGGGCGCTGGCACGCCGCAACTTGTTGTGAGCCGGCGCGTTCGGAGGCAGCATGCCCGTTCCGCAAAGGCTTGCGTGCTGCGGCCTTCGGCCGGCTGGGCGGCATGTTGGGTTTCGGCTCGCACGCTCGAGGGCTGCCTTCGTCCCACGGGCCGAGAGCCCCATAGGTAGGGTTTGCTGGGCCATGTCGGCTTGGCGGAAGTTTGGCGCCTCATAACGCTGGCTAGCACTCCCTTCGCGCCTCCAGTCGAGGAGGGCGTGTCGCTTCCGACACCCACGAGGAACCCCGTGTTCAACCCCACCCGGTGGAGTTACCACCGTTCCACGTCGCGGTACGGCCGCCACCTGACCACCATCTTCAAGTAAGAGGCTGCTTATGCAGCAGGCCCAGGCGCCATGCTGCTGGTTGTTTTGAGCGCATCATCGTTGCACGCTGCACTGGTGGCCCCGGTCCCGTGCACATGTCGAAGTGGTGGCGGCGCAGCGCGCGGTGCCTCCGCCCCCGCCCAGAGCCGGCCCTGCCTCCGCCCCTGACTCCTTTGTACGCCGTACTCTTTGTACGACCATGCACCCTCGTGGGCATACGCGGCACCCTCTGCACCCTTCCCTCCCCCCAACCGAAACCCCTCCCTTCCACCCTCAGCGCTCACTCAGCCTGTTGTTCCGACGGTCGGGAGGGGAATGCGCCCCAGGGCTTCTCTGCTTAGAATGCCTTCCAAACCCTATACCCCCCAACCCATGCGCCTGCCACATGGTCCCCGCGTCGCCCCCCCCCCCCCACGCCGAGAATGCCTTCCAACCCTCTACCCCCCCCCCACGCAGGTCCGTCACGTTCCGCAACCTCCAGGCGCCACTCAGCTTCCTGACCATGATGGCGTGCCTGGTGGTGCTTTACCGCACGTCCGTCGAGCTGGAGCAGCTGCCCGACTTCTTCGAGGTACGGCAGTAGCATCTCCTGTACGGCATGGGAGGGAGTGGGCGGCCGCCCGCGGGCCCGCCCCTCTACCTCATGGGGAGGCGGCCGCCCACGCCTGCGTGCCGTAATCGCCGACCGCCTCCGGCCTCTCCAGTCCCAACTCGAACGCCGGCTCTCTCCTTACGTCATGATGTCCCCTTCCTCCCCTCCCCTCTCCCTCTCCCTCCCTCCCCGCCGCTGCTGCCCTCGGCTCCGTGGCAACCGTGGCGCCGGTACGCTGCTGCCACTGCTACTGCTACTGGCTGCAGGGCGTCACGTTCACCGACGTGCCCTTCCAGCTGACCTCCTTCGCGCTGTCGCTCCTGCTGGTCTTCCGGACGGACGCCGGCTACGGCCGATGGTGGGTGTGGCATGCCGGTGGGACGGGGCGGTCCGCGGGACGGGCGGGGCAGGGGGTTGGTCTGGGTATGCGGCCGCCAGCCTTGGCCTCACGAAGGTAGTAAGACGGGTGGACTCGCCAACCGTGTGCTGTACGACCGGCACGGCCACAACAGCATGCCACGCGGCGCCATGCGTTCACATGCGCCTGTCGCCTCCAACTCAGCTGTTGGATCTGCCAAGCGCCGCTGGCAGCGACACACTCCCCGCGTGAGCTCGCAACTCTGCCAGGGCCAGGGGAGCTCGGACCTCTCTCCTCCCCCACTCCGCCCGCGCCTCTGCCGCTCCATTTCGCCCGCCTGGCTCCCGGCTGCCACCCGCTTCCCCTCCCGCCCTCCACCCGCCCCAGGTGCGCGCCCAGGGGCGAACGCTGCTGGCACCCACCCCCTGGATGTTCAAACCCTCCTCATCAAACCCTTCACATCAAACCCTACTCATCAAACCGCTTTATTACCATCATGGCCGCCCCCGCCCTACCCCCGGCTCCCGTACCCCCCTCAGGTGCGCTGCCATGGACGCGTGGGGCACCCTGCGCAACGCCTCCGCCGACCTGATCCGCAAGGCGTCCGCCTGGGTGGACGACGGCCCACACCTGCGGCGGCTGGTGCGCTGGGTGGCGGCCTTCCCGCTGTGCCTCATGGTGGAGCTGCGGCACGACCAGGGCGACCCGGCCATGGAGGGCGCGCTGCGGGCGGAGCTGGCGCGGGTGCTGCGGCCGTACGAGCTGCAGCAGGTGGGTGCCGTACTGGGGAGGGGGAAGGCGGGCCGCCGACGCGCGAGGGCGCCGAAGGTGGGGGACCTGGGCAGGTGAGGACGTATAGAAGTGGTGAGGGCAGCAGGGGTGGAATACAGTACCGTTGTTGAGCAGGCATCGCATGGTGTCGGGGCGATGCCATGCTGTTGCTGGCGGACGTCGCAGGGAGGGCGGGGCGGCGGGGGCGTGCTGCGGCGGGGGCGAACTGGAGCAGGCGTAGCCGGAAAAAGGGTGGGCAGCTCCGCCGGAGCAAGTCACGTTTCGCCGACCTCCTTCCGCCCCTCTGCCTCTCGCCGGGCCCTTGCCACCTTGTCACCCAGGTGCTGGCCGCTGGCCCCTACCACCACCAGTTCTGCCTCAGCGTGCTGACGGCGCTGGTGGAGGCGGCACAGCTGGGCGAGAGCCGCGAGACGGCCATGCTGGAGGACCTGCACGGCTTCAACGACGCAGCATGCGAGTGCGAAAAGGTGGGCGCACAGGCGGGGCGGGGCGGGCGGGCGGTGCCCCGGCACCCCGGGGGCTGAGGATATACCTGCGCAGCAGGAGGAAGAACTGCAGCGTTAGTCATGCGGGGGTTGTGGGCGCCTCGCCCGCAGCACTCATCTGTCATCTCCATTGCCCCTCCTCCTCCCCCTGCCCCTCCCCTGCTCCTCACCACCGCGCCCCCTTCTTCCCTCCTCCCCCCTCCCACATTCTCCTTTCCCTTCAAACCCCCTCCCGGGCCCCGCAGATCCTGCGCTTCCCCATCCCGCTCACCTACACGCGCCACACCTCGCGCTTCATGCTCATCTACCTGTCGGCGCTCCCGCTGGCGCTGTACGACTCGTGCGACTGGGCGGTCATACCCGTCACCGCCGTCATCGCCTTCCTGCTGCTGGGCATCGAGGTGGGGAGGGGGGCCACCCGGCGGTGCGGGGGAGATGGGTGGGGGGGCGTGTGTGTATGTGTGCGTGTGTGTGGCGCCTTGGGCAAGGAGCGCGTGCCTTGTTAGACTGACAAGGAGTTGGTGATGAGTGAATGCGTGGCGGCGTTCAGCGGGGTAGGGAGCGAGGCGAGAAGTGCTCAGTTTCGAAACCTCTGGAGCGCAGCGAAGCTCCAGGGAGGGCTGCCGGGCTCGCCGGGCAGTGGCGGGTCTACGACTCGTGCAACTGGGCGGTGTTGCAGACGGGTTGCTGCCGTTTTGCTGCTCAGGAGCAGGTGCCCGCTTCTTTGGCGTCCACCCGCCTGCCTGCCAGTCAGCCAGGCCGCCCGCTAGCCCGCCCACCGCAGCTCGCCTGCAGCCCCCGCCCCCGCTACCCCACAGTGCCGCCCGCCCCGGCCCATATTGGCCACCCCGCCGCCCACCCCGTTGCGGCCCCCCCCTTGCCGCTGGCGCCCAGCTCGTCGTTGTTCATTCCCCTTTCCCTTTACCTCCCCCCCCCCGCCGCTCCCTCTCCCTCCCCCCCAGGACATTGGCGTGCAGATCGAGGAGCCCTTCTCCATCCTGCCGCTGCCCGACATCTGCGCCGACCTGCACATGACCGCCCAGCGGGCAGTGGCGCAGCGCGATATGGTGCGCTGCCTGGCCGACCCCGCAGTGTGCCGCGTGCGGGACGAGGATCTGGAGCCCACCGCGCGGCGGCACGCGGCGGCACACGGCGGCCCCGGGACCAGCTACGGCGAGGGGAGGGGCCACGCGGCGACGGGCCACCCGGGGGCGGGGCCGGACGCGTGGCAGGGGGATGAGTACGTTGTGGAGGCGGGCTTTGGCAGCGGCGGAGTCGCGGGCGGGGGCGGAGTAGGGGCAGGGGCGGGAGCCGGCGCGAGCGCCCGGAGTAACGGCAATGGCGCGGGAGGAGGGGCAGGAGGGGGAGGGGGCAAGGGTGTGGGCGCACGCGGGCGGTTCGTGGAGAGCGGAAAGGGGCCGGGGCTCGTGGCGGCCATCTCGGAGAACGGCAACGGTAACGGGTACAACGGTAACGGCAACGGGTACAGCGGCGGTACCGCTAGCGGGTGGCCCCACCGGCCCTAGTTGTGGCGGCGGCGGTGCGCGGGGTGGGCGCTCAGCCGCCCGATCAGGTGGAGCCGCGAGCCGCCGCCGCGAGCCCGAGCCGGCGCGGCACATGGGCGGTGCATCCGCGGCTCTGCGCCAGTGACCGGCGCTATAGCCATCTGCGGGCGGTGCGGCGGTGCCTGGCCTGGACTCGGCGCCTCGGCAAAGGCCCACCGCTGCCCCCGCGTCACCGCTGGGCAATACGCCGTCCTACACGTGACTCCAGGCAATGCTTAGCCATTTGTTATTTCGGAAGCTGCGGGGGCACTCGCATGTGCACGGAGCTTAGATTATTGGTTTATACGGTGATGCGGTAGGGCACGCAGGATGAGGCCGCGAGGAGGGGTGTGGTGCGCTGTCGTATGCTGCGCTTCGTATTCATTCGGGCTGGGCCCTAGCGTGTCCTGCCATTGCCGGTGGGGCGGGGCGCTGTTGAGTGCCTTACCACTGCCCCCGGCTTGTTTGTACGGTCCTAGGGCTTCCACGTTTACGTCTAGCATGTTGCAGGCAGGCAGATTCTTTCCAGATGCCGTAGGGCTACCGATGCAGTCAGATGGCTTGATCGATCGTGCGAGCTGCTCGGGCACTCGAGCCAGCCACTCGAGGCGCGCTGCCAGCCGGCGCGGCCATGGCGGCTGTGCTCTCGGAAGGTTCGAGGTTTTACGTCGGTTTTACGTCGCAAGGTTGGTTCGTGTGGAGCGGCCATTGCCGCCCGTTGGAGAGGTCGGAGGGTTGCGGCCAGGGGGGCTGAAAGCCTCAAGTCCCCGTGAGCAATGATATGGCTGCGTCAAGACCGTGGGTCCAAGACGGTGGGTCCACCCGCACCTCCTATGGGTCGGCCGCTCCGCTCCGGGATCGTGCTGACTCTCACCGTCTCACAAGGCCTCATGCGAGACGCCCTGTAACGTGACTGCGTTCGCGGAAGCGGACTGATGACCGCCACGCCGGTACCGCAGGCAGCCCAAGCCGTGGCGTCGCGGCAAGCCACACCGTGCAAGGCGTCCCCCCCCCCCAATGCCTCCTCAAGGCCCCGCTTCCGACCCCAGACGCGCCGACCCGTCAAAGCCCCGCCATGCACAACCCCTTCCGAAGTTCCGATTCATTACGCGCCCTGCGCCCGCGACCACTTAGTTCCCCGCCAAGCACGTGACCAGGAACATGTGCAGCTGCGCCCACTGGATGCGACTGGCCCTTACGGCCACACACCTGCTCGTCTGCAGGGGCCAGGCGGCCATTCGCCATGATTGCTGGGCGCAGCACCCAGGGAGAGGCTGCGGAAGCCGCCGAGTCAGCGGGGGGGACCATGGGGTGGCGGCTGTAGGGGCGTGGACTGGAGCGGACGTGCCCGCCTTGCCTTGCGCAGGCGGTACGAGGTACCGGCGCTGGTGCGCGGCATGCTGCTTGCAGCGTTGTACGGCCGCAGGGCCTTGGTGCGGCCCGCCACGCGGCACTCATACGGCAGTCCCAACCGGGCTGCTTCCATGCGCATTTGGCTGGACGGAGATGTAGGGTGTAGGGTGTAGGGTATGGATCTGTGGGACCGTGTGCACACGGTGCGCGGCCTCAGCGGGAGGTGACGTACGACCGCGGTAAAAAAGGGAACCAGAGACGGGGAAGGCAGCCGATGTTACACCGGCACGGCGGGCGGTGATGCGGCTAGCTAGCACCCCGTGTTGCGTGCCGTCGAAGGGGGGGCATGGGGCGCGGGTTTCGCCGTTGGGCGTCTCGACTGCGCCGCGCTGTGCCGGTGTGCCGGCGTGTGCCGCTGGCATGGACCTCGTCCGTTGCGCTTACCCTGCGCCCCCCCTCTCCCAAAGTCCCGATGCTGCCCAGCCTGTCCCTCGTCGCCATCCAGCCAGGGGCTGTATGTTACCCGCTTGGCAGGAGGCGGTCACACGGTGAGGTGCGACGGAGCGAGAGACGAGGGGGGATGGGCCAGCCCCGTCCTTACGTCCCTCTAAGCCACCCACCGCTCCAAGCGCCATGCAGCCGGCCGTGCGGCAAGCCGGCAACCAGGCACGAGTGTGGCTTCACCCCGCCACCATCACCACTCCTCGCGCGGTGGGTGATAACGCAACAGCAGCTAGTGCGTGCCCGCACCGCACTGATGTGCGCAACGAAAAAAAAAACGGCTTCGTTGCGCGCACAAATGAGCACAACCCCCCGCCCCCGCCCCCCCCCTACCACGTCTTCCCAGCAGCAGCAGCAGCGGCAGCGCTGCTGGGGGAAAGTCGCACGTGCGGTGCTGGACTGCCGGTGCCCAGCTCGGCCGCCGCCGCCGCCCCCCTCCCTTCGAGCGCTGGGCAATGCAGGACTCATAGCGCGCAGCACGCGGAGTCGCCGCGCCACGCCGCGCACCCCGGGGGACAGCGCATACATGGCCCATGGCCTTTGTCGCATGGCGCACAACACCGCACAGCCATGGCGACCCAGGCCGCGTGTGCAGGAGGAGGAGGAGGAGGCCACGCCGGGCCAGCGCCGCGACAGCGGGTTCCCTCTCTGGGGGAGCCTGTAATCTGTATCTGTAATCTGTATCCCCGTCGGATTATATTGCAGAGCCAGGGCCGCCAGCGCATGGACAGGAGAGGACCGCTCGCGACAGCTGGTTCCCTGTCGGATTATATCGCGGAGCCAGCTCCAGTACGCGGGCTCCGGCTGCAAATCCACAGGAGGCAGGACCGAATGCATCGATGCTGCACAGGCGGCGTGCCACACCCGTCGGGAGAGCGGGGAAGCCGGTAGCGCGGCGGCGGCGCAGAATGATTCAGTACGAGTCGATTAAGGAACGGAGCCCCGCCTCGCACGGACAGCGTGGCGTCACCGCGCCCCAACACTCACAAACAGCAGCATTAGCGCGCCCCCACCCCTGCGCGGCGCCAGGCGGCTGCGCCCGTGCGCCCGCGGCGGCAATACTGCCGTACACGTCGTGCATGCCGTACGCCACACACACACACACCCGCGACGCGGCCAGCGGTCTGCTACTGCGTGCGACATGGCGGCACAAGCAAGCTGCCTGGTTGCCGTACCCCGTACGGAGCAGTGTCAAGTCCTTCGGAGGCTCCGAGCCCGGCGCTGGGATGTGTTTCACTCGCGGCAGATCGGGCGCAACAATCAGATGACGCATGTATGGCCGTACAGGCAGGCTCCCTCTTTCAGGATTCACTTTTTCTTGGACACAATCACGTGGACACAATCGGGCGCAACGATCAGTGGACACATGACGGCCATGCGGACCATACCCTATGGCCACCCGCCCTCAATGCAAAGGCCCCTACGGCGCCTGAACCGTCACCGCATGCACGGCACCGGGATCCCGTCCCTACCTAGGCCGCCTCCATGATGGCTTTGCGGCAGCACGCACAGCAGCGTGGGGGAGCATGGCGCGCGCAGCACGCGACCCCCACGACCCGAAGGCCCTGCCGCGTCCCTGTTGCCCTGTACTAAATCGTTGCCAGGTACGGACTGAATTGACGCTGCGCCGGACGACTGACCGACGCGGCATCGGGACGTCAGCCCTACCCTACCTGGGGTTGAGTGCCGAGAGGGCCCCATGCTCCTTGATGGCTTTGCGGCTGAACGCACAGCGAAAAGGAGCAGAGCGCTCGCAGCCCCCCACCCACACCCCTTCGACTACCTCTGGAGCTGGGTCCTACAACGACACCATCACTTCCGCGCTTACACTCGTCGTGTGCGTCGGTTCCTTCCAACACACACGATACGGGTCGGTCGCTGTGGCGCGGAGCCTTGGTGCGGTGCCCCCTCCCCGCCCCCCGCTCCCCACTGCGCATCACACGGCGCCGGCGCCGGCACGAGGTGCCGCACCCCGACCAGAGGCCATGCATGACACGGTCACGGCTGGACTGCACGAGCGAAGCCACAGACGGCGGCTGGCCGTATCCGGTCGTCATGAAGTTGGGAGTGGCTGCCCCGATACCGGCAACCGCCCGCGCCGTCAGCAGCACCAGCCACCCACACGCTGTGCACGGGAGCAGCCGCCACCCACACGCAAAACGCATCAAATAATCCTAGCACCCCCCCCCGCCGTCCCTCACAGTTAGGCCTTTCCGCCCTGGCACCGGTCCCCACCGCACCGGCGACCCGTCACTGCTCTCCAGCCGAGCGGCTCGGCGGCAGCAGGCAGCCTCCCCACTGGGGTGGGGGAGCAGCTCCCTCAGCCACACGGCGATGCGGCGTGTGTCCCAGGCGCCAGACAGCCCCTGCCCGCCCCCCGCCCATACACCCACATATGAGCTGCAAGCGCCCGGCTGCCCTGTGTGTAGCGGTTACAGCGGCCACAGGGCAAAGGCCGCAGCCTCCTGGCGGCTTCCCTCGCTACCTGAAGCTGGCCCACTCGCCCGAAGTTGTGGGCGACACGGCCAGCGCGCCGCCCGAGCCGGCGGCGGCGGCGGAGATGGAGCCGGCGGCGCGGCGGCTGAGGTTGCCGACGCCCTGCGCCGCGGGGCGCCGGTTGCCGATGTTGGTGATGTTGGTATCGGTGACGCCGCCGCTGAGGGGCGACGCGTCGCCGCCGCCGCTCGCCGCCGCCGCCGCCGTTGGCAGCCTCCGTTCACGCTCGCGCTCCGGTCCCTGTCGCCGCCACCAGCTGACGCCGCCGGCAACNCGCA
>LSYV01000004.1:2993235-3009189 GCA_001584585.1 Gonium pectorale | reverse complement strand
TAGGCGGAAGCGGCGCTGGCCGGGTGGGGCAGTCGAGCGAGGGTCGTGTGCTAGGCAACCCGCGCTGTCCTCCCCCCCGTCCCTGCTTTCGAGCCTCCACCCGCACGCAGGCCCGCACGCGCGCAAACCCTACCCGCCCATGGACTCCATCGCCACCAGCCCCCACCCGTCCTCGGGACTCAATACTGCCCCGCCCGAAGCGCCCGGAGGCCTCAGCCTCATGACTGCCCTTGAACACCAGCCCGCTCTCACCAGACACATCATCCCCACCTGTTCTCACCTCCCCCCCTCCGTTCCCGCCCGCCCCCGCCCCTCACACCTCGGCGTCCCCGCAGGTCCAGAAGGAGACTGCGGGCAAGGAGTTTGAGGAGCTTATCGGCGAGGTGTACCTGGCGGGCGCCAAGCCGCTGGGCGCCTTCGAGGCGGAGCGCGTGGAGCGGGCGCTCAAGGAGCTGCGGCTGGACAGCGACGTGGCGGTGGAGGTGATGGGCGCCATCACGCGGGAGCGCTTCCGGGGCTACATCACGCAGGTGGGGGGTGGGGTGGGGGAAGCGTCTGCGGGGGGGCGGGGGCAGGGGCAGGGGCTATTTCTGGGGGTTATGGGGGGGCGGACGGGTTGTGCAGGTGTGTGTGGTGGGGGGGGGCGGAGGATGGGCGCCCCTGGAGGAAGCGCCTCTGGGGCCAGGGTTGCTGGGGCGGTTGGGGAGGAGCGTGTGTGGGGGGGCTGAAGCGGCATTGAATGTGCGGCTGCGGGGGGGGGGTGTGTGGAAGAGGGGGAAGGCGCGCGTGGCGGCGGACGGTTGGGCGAGCGCTTCACGAACCGCGCCAAGCCTCCAGACCACGCTCAACCTGGACCGCTCAGCCCCACGTCTGCTCCTCCGCCTCCTCCCCGCCTCCTCGTCAAACGTATGTTTTCATACCCCATCCCACCCGCTTGCGGTTCCCCCTTCAACTCGCGCCCTTGACCCCTCCGCCCCCGTCGCCCCCGCAGGCCCAGCGCGAGGGCGGCCGCGACCGCAAGGAGTTTGCCTCGGCCATCAAGAAGCTGCTCACGTTCAACGCGCTTATGGTGACCCCGCTGCTGGACAAGGTCAAGGGCGTGGACGCCGCCAAGAAGGAGCTGGCGGAGATGCTCATGAAGGCGGCCGAGGAGGCCAAGAAGGAGGGTGAGGCGGCGGGACGGGCCCCGGGGTGGTGGTGGTGGGGTGCCGGGGGGGGGCCTCGGGCGGTATTGGGTGCGGGTGGGGGTGTGTGGACGGCACTGGCTCTGGATGTGGGAAATGGGGATCTCGTAGCCACAGTGCCTCGGTTTTGTGTACCTCCGCCTGTGGATACTGACCCGTGTCGCCGCCCCTGGGCCCCGCCCGCCCGCCGTCCCCGGGGGGCGGGGATCGAGTCTCTGCTCGACGGTCATCAGTCAGCTTTTGCCCACGGACTGAATAGCCCCCCGTCCCCGCACCCGCAGAGGCCGCCGAGGCTGCTGGCGCCGACGCCTCGGCCGCCCCCGCGCCGGCCGCCGCGCAACCCAGCCAGGAGGAGGCGGTGACGCAGGTGGGGTGGGGCCGGGCACGGGGCTATGGGCCTGGGGGCGGACGGGGCAGGGGATGCGCCGACGCGCCGGGTGGGAGTCTGAATTGGGGACGGCTGGCCGCATGTACGACATGTACGATATACCGGTAGCGGCCTGCAGGATTTCCTCCATGGCCCCCGCGGCTTTGACGGACGTGTTACCGGCAACCTGTAACCGGCACGCGGGATACCCGTCAACCCGGGGCAGTCCCGACGCCTGCTCGTGGCGCCGCTCATGTTCGTTCTATGTTCTCCCGCGCATGTGTCGGCGTCCTCCAGGTGCCCACTCAGACGACCCGTGCGCGCCCGCCTTCTACCCTGCCCTAGACCCGCCCCCTCTCCCGCCCGCCCCCTAACCTCCCCCCTCCACCCCTCCTCCCCTCCAGGTCCGCAAGGCCATCCAGGCCAACCGCGGCGAGTTTGCGGAGGAGGAGCGCAAGGCGCAGAAGGAGATCACGCTCAAGGTGTGTGTGATGAGGGGGGGGGGAGGAGCGGCATGGGGCTGAGAGGCGAGAGGGGGTGTTGCGCATCGGGACTTTCGGGTTGCTCCAGGAGTGAGCCGGTTCGGGAGTGTTTGGGTCCCCACAGCGCCGGGAAAGCGAGGCCCCCGACGCATAGCGCATGGGCTAACTGTTGTACCGCCGCCAGGCCCTAACTCCCGACCGTCAACTGCCATCCCCAGGACGACCTGGAGGCCCCCATGCGCTCCGAGATCTACAAGAACTACCTGATGTACTCGATGAGCGGCGACGTGGTGGAGCTGCCCGTGGGAGGGGTCATCCGGAAAAAGTCCAACGCGCAGGCGCGCCAGGTGCGGGGGCGCGGCGGGGTGGGCAGGGGGTAATAAAGAAGGGGAAACGGTTCAAGGGACGGGGGGCTGCAGGCGGGGGGAGAAGGCGCTGGGACCGGCGCCAAGGGGCCCATGTTTGCTAGACGTGGAGGGATGGGCCGCGCGGGTGCCCTAGGGGCTTGGTGCCGCAAGGATGCCGTATCTGGTCGGTCACCCGGCCGGTGGTGTGTGTGTCTGCTTTTCGTGCCCAAACCTCTTTTTCGCTCCCTCCCTGCCCCCCCCCCTCCCTCTCCCCCCCCGCCCAGGCCGAGATGGCCCGCTTGTCGTCGCTGGCTGACGTGCTAGGCATGAGCGGGGCCGAGGTGATGTCGGCGCAGTCGGACCTGGCGGAGCAGGCCTACAAGGCGCAGGCGCAGGAGGTCATGCGCATGGGTGAGCAGCAGCCCCCCCGCCCGGCCGCCCACCAGCCCGCCCGCGCACCGCCCGCGTGCGCTTCACCCGCTTGCACCCACGCTGCCCAGCACCGTCTAATCCTCGCCCAGCGGGCCTTGCCGCGCGCTGAGTGCGGCGGGGGCGTGCCTGCGCGGCGCTGCCCCCGGCCGTCAGGACTCTCTGGTGCTCAAGTGCAGAATGAAATGCCCGCATCCGCTTCGCCGCCACCGCCACCGCCGCCACCCCCGCTGTCCGCAGGCCCTCTGAACGAGGAGAAGATCCAGTACCTGGACGAGATGCGCGCCCAGCTGGGGCTGACCAAGGAGGTGGGCGACAAGGTGCTCAAGGCGGCGCGGACAGAGGCGTACGGCAGCGCGGCGGCGGCGGAGGACGGCAAGTGGACCATCGAGCGGGTGCTCGACATGCACAAGGTACGGACGGACGCGTACGGCACGGCACGGCATGGGGAGTGTGCGTACGGCATAGTACGGGAACGGCAGGGCGGCGCGCGCGTGCACGCGTCAGCCCCCGGTCCGTGTGCTTCGAGAGGCCGGACAGGCTAAGGCACCGCCGCATTCGTCGCCCCTGTGCCTCACCCGCCCCTGTGGCCGTGCTCGCTCTACCCCCCCCCCTCTCACACACCCCCAGAGCGGCTCGAGCGTGGAGAGCCTGCTGGAGGAGGTGACCCGCCGCAACCTGTTCCGGCGTGAGATCCTCAAGAAGGCCACGGACGGCTCGGGCGAGGCGGACGCGGCCTACTACCTGCAGACGCTGCCCACCGCACTGGCGCTGCCCGCGAACAAGGTGGGCGACCGCCCCCCCCCGCGCGACATGGACGCGCCCAAGGGCTTCTCAACTGAGAAAGCCGTCCAACCCTCTACCCCCGCGCGGCATGGGTGTTCGTTGGTTTCATGGGTTGGGTGTCGTGTGGGCCCATGGGTGTCGCTCCATGCCACCCCCGCAGCTGCACCCCCGGTCCTCTCCGCGCATCACCCACCGGCGGCCCCCCCAGCCGCACACTCGCGGGGACTGAGCAGCGCCCCCGACTGGGTGCAACAGCCTCTGTACACCTCACCTTCCGTCACATCCCTCAGCTTTCTCCCCGCCGGCATGCTTATCGAACGAGTACTCCGCCCGCCTCCGCTTCCAACCTTCCCCACTAAACGTACCGAACATCCGGGCTTTCTTTACCCCCTCCCCTCCTTTCCTCCTCCCCCCTCCCGCAGGTCCGCATGATCGTCAAGGAGGAGGTGTCGACCCGCAAGCGCATGCTGCTGGTGCAGGCCGTCTCGCAGTTCCGGCAGCGCCGCCCCAACGAGGCCGTCACGTCGCTCAACAACCTGCTCAGCTGCGTGACGCTGATGCCCGAGGACGCGCCCATGTCGTGGAAGGAGAAGACCGAGCTGCAGGAGGTGTACGGCCTGTTCTGCGCGAAGGTGGGCGGGTCGCCGGGTGATTAGGGGGGCGGGTTGAGGGGGGCTGCGGGGCTGGGAAGCGGGTTTCGGGGTTTCGGACGTGTCTGTGTGTTGAAATGGAACGACGCATACGACGGGCGTAAGCGCGAAAGTGATGGTGTTGTTGTAGGACCCAGCTCCTGAGGGATTTGAAGGGGTGATGTCCCTGCATGTTAGTTCGGCGTGTAGCGCGGTGTTTGTGTGTGTACGTAGCGCGGGGGTGGGGATGGGCTCTCAAACAGCGAACCACAGGGAGCGGCATGCAGTCGGACATACGAGGCTGCGTTGGGGCCTGTTGACGGTAGACTTGCGTCCGGCGGTCCCTTCGAGAGGCGCGGGACGCCCCTCCGTCGCGGTGGGGCCCCCTTCTCCGTCCCACTGTTGCCTCGGGCTGGCGCGTGTCTGCACCCTGCCGCGCACTACCCCGCTCCCCGGCCACGGATGCTGGCCTGTCCTTTTCAAACTCCTGTTCTCAAACCTCAAGCCCTGACCGCCCGCCCGCAGGAGGAGTCGGAGACGAAGCGCGCCGCGCTGCGGTCGGTGCTGGGCCTGAGCGAGGAGGAGGCGGTGGAGATCGCCGCCACCGCCTCCATGGACGCCACCACCAAGAAGGGCGGGCCGTCCCGGGCCGACTACGACGACGACGAGAGCTTCTTCTGAGCGCCCACGCGGCGCGCGGGAGGGCTGCCGGCCGAGAGCCGCGGACCGGAATCGGGCTGCGCGACCGGGCCGGGCTCGGGCACGGGTGCCACCGGGGACGAGCAACTACCGGCTCCTCGGCTGCGCCGGGAGCCCCCTGCCAGGGCGTAGGAGACAGCCCGCCAGGCTGGCAGCCTTCTCCTTGGAAGGGCTCACGGATCGGGAAACGGGGCACTGTGGGTGGGGTCAGATAACGTTAGCATGGAGAGGGGGCAGGGGCAGGTCCAGGGGTCTAGGAGAGACGTGGTTTAGGGGCAGCTGCTTTTCATCGGGTATGCCGGGTTTTCGAACCCTCTGTAGGATGAGGAATGAGCGCGTTGGGTGCGGGTCGGGAGCGGGAGCGGCTGCGAGCAGCGCACTCAGAGTGGGGCCACGGCCGCTGGACGCATCGGAGCGCCCAGATATGGGATTGGCGGGCAGCCGGCGGTGCACCGGGCATGGACTGCGGCGCGCACGTCGCCCCCCGAGCTGCGAAGCATTGTCATACAGACTGTGGAACGCGCTTTATTGACGTACGCACGCACGCGGACAACCCGCTCGTCGAGTTTACCGCACTAGACGGTTGGGGGCTGACGAGACTGGGTGGGAGGGCTGAGGGGCACCCGGGGCTCCGCGCACAAGCCGGCCGCGCGGCGCCGCGAGCCCGGACGCGCGAGCCAAGGACGACGTTCTCTTGACCCCTCGGTCGGACGTCGCGTTTCCGTACGCCGAACCCGCCGTACACATCACCCGCCGGCGGGCATCGCCGCCATGCCTGCTGTCTGTGTGCAGGCAGTGGCGGTTTGTGGTGGCGCTGCTGCGCGCCCGCTGCGTTCCTCGCGCGCTCGGGGCGTTGTGCGCTGTGCTGTGTATGGTCTGTGTGTGTGTGGGCAAATGACGAATCAGGAGTCGGAGGGGGGCGGGGGCCCATGGAGGCACGCTGCAAGGCGGTGCGTTTGCTGCGCTGGGCGAGGGAGTGGGGTGAAGGGGAGAGGTCGCTCTCAAGAACAGGCCCAGACGGCGTAGGTCTGTAGAAGACTGTAAAAGATAATAATACGTGGCTCGCTTATCCTCGTCAACCCCTCTGCACCTTAGGGACGGCGGCGCCCTGGGGTCAGTCGCCACAGCCGCTCACAGTTGGGGCAGTCATTGCGTTGGTTGGCGGTGAGCAACGTCACCTGCCTTGCTGCGTACCCGCCCGCCCAACTGGAAACGTCGCGCCTTCGGGCGTGTATGACCGTAGAGGCGGAATCCCTATGTGCAGATTTCTCTTTTTGGGAGGGAGGGTGACTCCCGCGGATATGTGCGGCGCGTGCCAGTCCCACCAGGAGCAAGTATATAAAAAAGAGAAATCTGCAGAGAAAGAGGGCTTGGAGCTTTGACGCGCCCGCACGCTAGGGACTAGTACATGGATTGTCTATCGGGTTTGTCGTACCGTACGCTTGTCGTACCGTGTCTCGGCCTGAAGGGGAAAGGCACTCACAGCTGCCTGCCGTGCCTAATGAAACAGATAGCATGACGAGATCACGCTCCAGGAGCCGCTCGCGCTCCTACAGCCCGAGAGGGCGCCCTGCGTATGGGGGCATGCGCCGAGAGCGGGACCTTCGCACGTCCCTGCTGTTCCGCAACCTATCAAAGACAACAACGTAAGTTCTGCAGTCGTATATGCCTGGAAACCTCAACGCTGGCCGCCGTTTGCCCGCCATTTGCTGACTCTGACCTTCCATGGGAGCAGGGCTGAGGACCTACGACACTACGCTGAGCGTTTCGGACCTTTACGCGACATTTACCTGCCTAAGGACTTCCACTCTGGGTGAGTTGCTTGCTAACGCGTAGTGCTGACGACTGGCGCATAAAAGCATACCCCACGTGTTTGTTAGCTGCGTGTTTGTTCGACGTCTTGCATGTACCTTGAGCAGCAGCCAGGTTTCGGTGTGCGCTTTGCTGGTCGGACACTCTTGTCGCTTACGAGCGGCAGTGTGCTTCCCGGCTTCGTATACTGTAGCAAACCTACGCAAAGCAACTGACCGTATTAACATCGACTTCGCCGTGCCCTGCCCTCGCTTCCCTTGGGTACAGCGAGCCCCGCGGCATCGGGTTTGTCGAATACTCCGACGCCAAGGATGCGGAGGAAGCTAAGCGGTCGATGGACGGGTCAACCCTTGCCGGGCGCGTGGTACGTCCCCCGGAGAGGGGCTGCCTGCCCCCGCCGTTGTCGGTGCTCGTGGCGGCCTGGATGCGGTTGAAGAGGCCTGTCCACAACGCGTAGTGCTTCCTCTCTTGGGTTTGAAACCTCCCTCGTGCCAAAATGGGCTTACTTGTCTGTCCCCACCTGCAGATCTCGGTCCAGTTCGCGCAGCACGGCCGCAAGCGTCCCGAGGACTATCGCAGCTCGCGCTACGGCGGGGGCGGCGGAGGCGGTGGCGGAGGCGGCGGTGGCGGTGGCGGTTATGGCAGCAGCCGCGGCGGCTACGACCGGGACCATGGTGAGGAATCGACTGGGCCCTGGGGATTGACTCAGCCCGGCGTGTAAGGCAGGTGCGGGCAGTCGCCGCGCTCAGGGCGGCCTCGTCCAGTTGCACAAGATTAGGGTTGCCGGTAACGCGCGGTACCGCTGCCCATGCGCACAACTGAACGACGCCGCCCTAGATGCCGGCGGGTTGCAGCGCTGTGCGCGTGGCATGGCGGGGGACGCACCAAAGCTCAGCGAGCGGGCAGCGCCTCAGGGCCCTCCTTCGCCTCGCCTCGCGACCTCCTAGCTCACAACGGTGGGCGGACGTGGCGCGGGTGGCGTTAGCCCTGGCCCGGACCTCACTGCGCCTCGCAGCTGCAGCCGCAGCGCGCGTGGCCCGCGATCCCGCACCCCAACCACGGCCCCATCTACTGACGCGACCACGCCACCCCCCATCATCACCACCACTCCTCAAACCAAACTCCGGCTTCTTTGATGTCAACGCGTTACAACCAGCTGGTTCCCAAAATTGAACTGACCCCGCAGGCCGGGACCGGGACTACCGCGATCGCGACCGGGACCGCGACCGGGACCGGGACTACCGCGACCGGGATCGGGACCGCGATTACCGCGACCGCGACCGGGACCGCGACCACCGTGACAGCCGCCGTACCAGCCGCAGCCCGCGGCGCGGCCGCAGCCGCTCGCCGAGGCGCGAGAGTCCCCGGCGACCCAGGTGAGGCGGTTACTCGCCCCAACGCTGTGTCCGCCCCCGAGGGCTGTCTTGCTTGGGGTGGAGGAAGAGGGTGGGCGTGGCTGGCTGGCTGGCTGGCCTGCCGCATGCAGCGCGGGTATCTTCGGTACCTTAAGATGCCTCGCGGCATCGTGCGGTCGCGCCCGGGGTCTGGGGCCCTGCCCGCCGCCGCGCCATGCTGCTGCCGCCGTTGCCCGGGCACGTGCCTCCTCTTACGTCGTGCCGCCCCAACCTCTGCGTGGCTCACCTTTCTGCGTGCGTGTTGACGGGTCAGCGGCTTCTGCCTGGCTGTGCAACCACCGGGCCTTTCATGCGTCCACCTGACTGTGCCGTAATTTCAAATGTTGTCTTGATCGCTGCTCTCTGTCTCTCTCTTGCTTCTATCCCACCCAGGTCTGTGAGCCGCAGCCGCTCGCCGCCCGCCCACGACCGCCACGAGCGGGACGACCGCGGTCGGGATCGCTCGCGGGACCGCAGGGACCGCTCGCCGGCAGATGCCCCGCGCGACAGCGGCCGGGAGCGGGCGCGCGAGGGCGATGTCAGCCCCTCGCCCGGCAGGTGAGGGCCGGGGCTTTGGACGCCAGTGATGCTGCATACGGGTGGGCAGGGGCAGCGAGGGTGGCCGGAATGGGGCCAACGACGGCGCGCACCGGCTCTCCAGGGCGGTCGCAGCGACATGTTCATGTGTTGAAATGGAGCGACGCATACGACGAGCGTAAGCGCGTAAGTGATGATGTTGTCGTAGGACCCAGCTCCAGAGGTAGTCGAAGGGGTGAAGTCCCTGCATGTTATTTCGGCGGCGGCCACCACCGTAGCCCCGATGCGGCCCAGAATTCAGAACGTTCACGTGTCGAACCACGGCTCTGCGTGTGTGCGACGCTGGTTGCCGTACGGACGTACTGACGCGACGACCGCGGCCCCCCTGCTGCCTGCTGCAGGGACTGAGGCGGGCGGCCGGCAGGGTTGCCGTCTGCGTGGGGAGCAGGGCCGACGGAGGAGCGGCTCCTGCGCTCGTCAGGTCGCGGTCGGCGTCTCAAGCGGCTGTGGCGCACGCAGGCTTTCCGTGTCAGCGCTGGTGGTGTCAGCTTGTGCTGGCTGGCGCAATCGGCGTACGAGGGCGGCCATGGCGCGGAACGAGTGCTTCTCCCGGGTGGAGCTGGAGCGGCTGCTGTGCCCAGCGGCGGGGCGCGGGTTCGGGGCTACACGCCTTTCGACTGACGCAGCCGTCAGGGCCGTTGTCGGTTGGTTCTTTCACACCATTAGCGCACTTCTTTGCGCAAGACAAGCCGTTGGAATTGAACATTTCAAGCGCGTGCGCGTACTTCGGGCACCAGCGCAGGCTCCTGGAACGAAGCGGGGCGCAGGCTTCCATGGGTACTTGCGGGCCGCGTGCGCCCGTGCGTCCTTCTGCACTTTCATAGTAACAACCCGGCAGCCTGCTTGGCAGTGCTCTGGTCGGGAGCGAGGCGTTAGGGGGCTGCGGGAGTGCGCCGCCTTCCCCTTGATCTTTGCGCGGCGCTGCAGACGCCTCACCCCGTCCTCGCAGGTCTCAGCCCGCGTGATGAGATGAGATGAGGAGAGATGTGATGCCGATGAGCGGGCGGCCTCTTGCAGCATGCCCGCCCGCCCGCGGGATGATGAGCCCCATGACCTGCTGCCGGGAGAGACGGTCCTGGCACGTGCGATGACATGAGATGACCCTGCGCCTTGGACCGTGTACGGGATGTGGAGGCAGAGGCCGGAACGGCGGTTATGCCATGCAAGGTGGCCTTTCCTGTAACCTTCCGTCCGGTAGCGCACTGGCGCAAGATACCTACTAACGATGGATCAAGCAGGTAACAAAGCAAGACTCGACGTTACAGGCTGGGGTCACGCCAACAATCCACGATGAACGCGCGGAATTGAATTTGCTGGTCACTATCATTGTAACCATCCGTACTGCGCGAGTACTCACATACTCGTCTCAAATCCACACACTCCATCCACTCAAATTGAATTCAATCCGTACACGAGGGGCCAGACACACCTGCGCCTCCACAAAATGCACCCTCTTTTTGACGCCTGCACTGCTTCGCTCCACTTTTGCATCTGGAAACCAGACCGCCCTCGCAACAACAGAAGAGAACACCACTTCACAGGCAATGGGCTCGCAAACACGCCTGCTCCCGCTCATGCACACCTCTCTCTACACGACCACTTCATGAAGAACCAACGCACGGGCACGAAGGGGAGAAAACCACGAGACCACGACCACTACCTAAGCGCAGAAAACACACAAGGGGAGATGAGTATGGACGCGTTAGGGTTTCAAGCACGGGGAATCCAGTCACGCGGGTAAGGAGACGAGTGCGGTCGAGACGGACTGCCATCAAAACACATGAAACACATATCCTACAACGCAAGGCGCAAAACATCCGACCATTCTTCCGCAAAACTCGTTCCGTAGCGAGGAACACAAATCAACCCGGACGCGACCGGAAACACTCGTGATCTACATGGAACGCCACGCCCGAGAGGGGAGCAAGACCTGGGACCAGGGCCAGCAGAGGGCAACATGCGCAGCAGCTGCCGCAGCCCGTTCGCGCACGAACCCTGTCCACTCGCAAGAGTTGCCTTCCCATAACATGTGTGTGCGTCACGCGCGCGCCGCTCTCTCAGCGCTCAGCCGGAGGCGCAGGCCGCCGTCACCACAACTCCCCAGCTCCGGCGCATCAGACCAGGAGCATGGGGCAGAGATCACAGGCACTGCCGCCGTAGCCTCCGGTCCCCGCTCTCTTCAGCATCCACCAACCTTCACTTTGCTGCTGCTTGCTCGCAGCTGCGGAGCGGCCGCGGCGGCGCGCTCACTGCTTGCCGGCGGCAGCCACGGGCAGAGTGGGGAACTTGGGGTCGGTCTCGTAGAACACGATGTCGCCCTTGTCGGCCACGAAGTGGTCCTTGGTGAACGAGCGGATGAGCGGCTCAATCAGGTGGACGGGGATGGGGCCGGGCGACTTGACGGGCTCGCGGTAGTACGGGCCCATCACGTCCTTGACCGCGTTGGTGGCAGCCTCCAGGTTGTAGTGCGGGATCTGGCGGGGCCAAAGAAGGGTGGGACAAGATTCGGGTTACGTCGGGTCACATCCCCAATGGAGGAGGCGCTGACATATTCGCGTTGAAAGGACGTGCTCAAGACGGTGGACCAGGCGAGCTCGTGGAGGAGCACCAAGCCGGCAAGGAACGGGACGGTGCCTTGAGATGACCGAGTCCTTTCGTCAGAGCACGCCCGCCCGTGTGATGTACATGGAAAACAGCGTGCTGAAGACAAATGCAAGGAAGAAAGCAACCTTGCCGGCACATGTCCATGCACCGTTGGATGGACTGAGGCGGGGCAAACCCCTCGGCCAACAGGGCCCGCCCCCGCACCTGGGGGAACAGGTGATGCACGACGTGGGTGCCGATGTCGTGGTGGATCTTGTTGAAGATGCCGTAGTCGCGGTCAATGGTGGTCAGGCCGCCGCGCAGGTAGCTCCACTCCTGCATAGTCATTCGGACGTGAGCGATGCGGCGTGAGCGGTGCGAGCAACGGGACACGCGCCCAGGACCGCCAAGCGAGGAATCGCTGTGTCCCCGAAGTACCATGTCCGAACCTGAGCTTGCTCGAAAACGCCTGCGCCCCCTGGCGCACCTGCTCCCCGCCTCCTGCCCGTCCGCCCTCCTCCCGCCCCACGCCCTCCTCACCTCCCCGCGGTACCAGGGCATCTTCTCGTTCTCGTCGTGGCTGCCGTGGTGGTGCAGGTACGTCACAACGTCCAGCCACACCACGTTGATCCAGTACGGCAGCACGTACAGGTTGAGCATGGCCAGCGGGCCCAGCTTGATGGTGCAGGCCGCCAGGACGGCCAGCATGCCGATCAGGTAGGCGTTGGTGGTCAGGACCTGCGGCGTTGGGTTGGTGGGCGAGGTGAAAAATCACGACCAAGATATGGGCCCCCCTAGTCCTGTTATAAAGAGTGGGTTGACGTGCCGTGGGCCATACACGCCGTGCCCATATGCGCTTTCCGCAACGCCCAGGCGCGCTAATGCCAGCCTTTGGTCCGCGCGCCCTCGCGTTCAGCGCTGGATGCGACGTATTGAGTGTAATGCACCCATGTGTGGGACGCTTGCGTGCTCACGGACACGCGTGGACAGGAGCACTTCATGGCCAACAACTTCACGGGGAGACAGCAGCGTGAGGCACCGGCACACGCCTGCGCCGCCGGAAGGCCAGAGACGAAGAGGACGCAGTTGCGCCCGCCGGTCTGACGCTTCTGCTTCGGCTCCCTGGCCAGCCGGCTCCGCTGCGACCCACCATGCCTCTATACCACTGCACTGCACTCGCCACCCTTCGAGCATATGTCGCCACATCCGTTCCGTGAAGGACCCCGCCTAACGAGCCATTCCAGTTTCGCAGTCGGCCCTGCCCTCCCGCGACATCCCAGCCACCCCCGAGGCCCAAGCCGCCTCCAGTCCCCGCGCCGGCCCCTGCTTCGCACCTGGTTGCGCTCCGCGGGGGTGAACAGGTCGCACTCCGGGTCGTAGTGGCTGCCCTCCTTGCCCGGGCTGCGCTTCCACAGGTAGAACGGGAAGGCAAACAGGGCCCACGGCAGCGACAGGCGGCCGACGCGGCCCCAAGAGTCCTGGTGGCGGGAGCCGGAAGAGGGATCAGGTTGTTTCATCTGCAGTGTGTGTCGTGGGCAAAGGGAGTTGCGCAGCAGAAACAGCAGGCGGCGCACGTGCAGCCATGAGGGGAACGCGGGGGAAGCTCATGGATGAAAAGGACTCCCGCCCCCCGAGCCCTCACCAGCTTCTCGTACAGGCTCTTGGTGACCGGGTGCCACGACTCATCGTTCTCAATGTGGCCGTGGTTGGCGTGGTGCGTGCGGTGGCTGATGCGCCAGCCGTGGTACGGCACCAGAATGGACGAGTGGGTCAGGTGGCCGATGAAGTCGTTGAGCACCTTGTTGTTCGAGAAGCTCTGGTGGCCGCTGCAGAGTGAGCGGGGGAGGAAAGACATTGAACGATACCAAAGGCACACCCCAGGGCGGGTTACTCTCGGGCGTGCACAGAAGGCTGCATGTGTCTCATGAAGCTCGTGCACCATCGTAGGACCTCCTGCGCCCAAGGGGCTACCCTTGCGTGGCGGGGCTGCTCACCAGTCATGGCCGACCACGAACAGCGCCCAGAACATGGTGCCCTGGGCAAACCAGTAGATCGGCCACAGCCACCTGCAAGCATGCGACACATCCGGGGTGGTCAGGATGCAGGCGCATAGGATCGTGACGCTGCCGGCAACCAACGGTAAACCCGACGTCATCGGGACGCCACCGGCGCGCGTGCGTTTACTTACCACTGGTTCGCCGTGAACGCAATGGCCGCGAGACCGAACACAATGCCAACGTCCAGGGCCAGGTGAGCCATCGACTTGAAGGTGTTCTTCTCCCAGCATTGCGCGGGGATGGCGTTGCGCAGGTCTTGCAGCGTGAACGGCGGGGGAGCAGAGAGGTCGTAGCTGCCATCCTGTAACAAAGGCAACGCATGCGAATTCAGTAGACACCCGTTGCAAGCCACAGGCGCTTGCCGCCACCATATCTCGCAGGAACCTCGCACGGACCCCAGCGCTAAAGGTCAGGTAACAATGCGCAATGGGCGGCTCTGTATGCGCACAAGAGCGACCCGGCCACGCCTGATTACTACACCTCTCATCGACCACAAAGCCTCACCGGGTTGCGCTTGAACCGATCCGCAGTCTGCACTTCAGGGACGGCGGCCACGTTGGCCACGCGCACCACCGGCCTCCTGCTGAACGCCGGCGCCTGCGCGCGACGGGCGCGCGAGGCGACGGTCGCCTTCAGGCCGCTGTTCGCAAGGCACTGCATTTTGAATGTGTGGACACTACTATGAGGCGACAAGCTGCCGACCTGGAGCTCCAAGCACCCTGCTGGGCATTTACCTCCCCACAATACCGCCGTACGTCGCCGAGTACGAGTTAGAGTCGCGCGCTAGGTGTGATCGGCATGATGTCTACTGCATGATCACATGTGCTGTGTTGCCGACACGGGTCATGCGAGCGGGGCCGGCACCCTGCTTGCATGGCGACGTCCACATGTGAAGTCCGGCGTAAGGAGAGGGGTCGGCAAGCATAACAACAAGCGTACCATGCATTATGGGCTTTCAAGTGCATGTCCATGCCTCGGATGCATCCAGGCCCAACGGTTTCGGCTCGGCTCGCGGTTCGCAATCGCGTATATGTCCATTGCATTGCTACACGACGTGTTTTAATTGTGTGCTGCATGTATCAGCTGTTCGATGTCTGACCCGGCGGGTAGAGACCTGGCGGGCACTTGCGCTAGGGTCCTGTACTGTGTCGCGTGCACTGCCCACATGGTGCGTGTTCTGTTTGAGCAACAGCCACTGACGTGAACAATGAAACGCTGCAGTGGGGGAGCCGTCCTCCATCCGCCGGAAGCCGTGCTGCAGCGTCCCCTTCTGCAGGTTTGGCGTGTGCCGTCACTTCGACTAAAGCAACTCCACGCATGTTGTGCACAGCGACCGGAGCATATGATTGCAAAGGAGTCGGTATCCTCGGTACAGTACATGTTGAGTACCGTCGTACTTCACAACAAGAAAAGCCGCGGGCCCACACGATGACCTTTGCACCCGAGGGGGGCGCAACGCGCTAGGCCATATCTGTTAAGCCAGAGAAGCGCGACGCGGGAGATGGCAAGCCCCACGCACGCACGAGACACCGCATGACGGACCACACGGACCCCGGGGGCCCGCCATGGATGCCCTGTACTCGGCGCCCTGCTGGAAACATCACACCCTCGGGTGTGTGTGTCCGTAGAGGCTGCCTTCCCCGTTTCTGGTTCTCTTTTTTACACGGTGCACGGCCTCATCCGGTATCGCATCCACGTTTCTAGTGCGCCTGTCGGCTCCCCAGCCGGCCACGCAAGCCCCACACGCGATACACCGTAGAGTTGATACATGCAAAACACAAGGTACACTTCCACACTTTGGGGCGACCGCTCCCACCTGCACACCTGCCGTACACCCAGGAACTTGATGTCATACCGCGGCAGGTATGACAGCACGTGGTACGACAGCACGTGCGTGTGATACGACAGCACGCCTTGAGCAGCCAGGCGTAGAACTTGGCGGCAAGGACTATGACGCCGGGCGAGGAGCAGTAGATCACGTCGAGCCGGAAGTCCCAGGCGGGGTTGTTGGCGGGCAGGCGGGGTAAAAAGCTGTAAACCGCCGATGGGGGAGCCACACCTCTTTGGACATACACACCTGAAGGCTCGATGTTTCCAGTACCGTAGGGCGGGCGGGCGGTACAAGAAAAGGCAGGCGAGCGAGGCAAACGAGTAGACGCCCCGCCCCTTGGTCCTGGGCGAGACAGCTTACCAGCGCGTTGTTGTGACTACGTGATAACCTCATTGGAACTGTTGTGGGTCTGCTCCTCGGCATTGCCGACGTCACGCGCGGATTAGCACGCATGGGCGGCACTGGCGTTTAGGCCTCTTGATGTGATTGTCCAACTTGGACGTCCGGTTTCGGGGCGGGGCTCGATGGTGGCAGGCAGGCAGGCAGGCAGGCAGGCAGGCAGGCAGGCAGGCAGGCAGGCAGGCAGGCAGGCAGGCAGGCAGGCAGGCAGGCAGGCAGGCAGGCAGGCAGGCAGGCAGGCAGGCAGGCAGGCAGGCAGGCAGGCAGGCAGGCAGGCAGGCAGGCAGGCAGGCAGGCAGGCAGGCAGGCAGGCAGGCAGGCAGGCAGGCAGGCAGGCAGGCAGGCAGGCAGGCAGGCA
>LSYV01000004.1:2925288-2951024 GCA_001584585.1 Gonium pectorale | reverse complement strand
TGAGCCGGGTGAGTAGGAGCAGGACGGGACGTATGGAAGGGGGGCTTTGGATGGGGGAGAGCTTTCTGGTGCTTGCCGGGACACGCCCGCGTCTGTCCGCCTGTCCCAGACTTCAACTGCATGTACGTGTACGTTGTCACCAACCCACAATCTCTTCAATCCCGTCCCATTGTCTTGTGCAATGCTTGATGGATCGCCGTGCAGCGCTGCCACCGGCTTTGTCGTACCCGAGTGGCTGCCCACGTGGGACAATCTCGAGTTCGCGGCCGCCGTGCAGCAGCTGGACCGGGTCGTGTACGGCATGATCCAGCGCCGCCGGGACGAGCTGGCCGCCGCGCACGGGTCCGTCGCCGCCGCTGCTGCCGCCGCGGCGGCGGCGGCCGCTTCTGGCGGCGGCGGCGCAGCCGCCGCCGCCGCGGGCCTCCCGTCCGACCTCCTCACCAGCCTGCTCCTCTCCCGCGATGAGGACGGCAGCGGCATGAGCGACGTGGCGCTGCGGGATGAGCTGATGACGCTGCTGGTGGCGGGGCAGGAGACGAGCGCCATCCTGCTGGGCTGGGCGGCGGCGCTGCTGGCGGCGCACCCGCAGGCGCAGGAGCGCGCGGCGGCGGCGGCGGAGGCGGCATGCGGCGGGCGCGGGCCGCCGACGGCTGCGAGGTGGGAACGCCGGGACGCGAAAGGGAGGGCGGTCGGCACAAAGCAGGAAGGGAGGTCCGGCCCGTTGTGTGGCAGTGTTAGTCAATGATTGCGGCCGGAGTAGCTGCGCTGGTTGCCGCGGCGCCAGGATGGAACCCGGATCCAGCCCTCCATGCTCGCTAGCGCGCGCATGTATGCCCAACCCCTTGCCCCGTACCCGGGCACATTTTTGTGTATGCAGCGTACGACAAATGCCGTACCTGGAGTCCGTCGTGCTGGAGACGCTGCGGCTGTACAGCCCGGCCTACATGGTGGGCCGCTGCGCGCGCGCGGACGCGCAGCTGGGGCCGTACCGCCTGCCCGCCGGTACGACGGTGCTGGTGTCGCCGTACGTCATGCACCGCGATCCCGCTGTGTGGGAGGCGCCGGAGGAGTTCCGCCCGGAGCGGTGGCACGCGCTGCAGAGCAGGTGGGGCGCGGCCGGGGTGGCCATAGCTGGGGGGCCTGCCGGCGAGGCTGCGCTACGGGTAAGAGAGGCGGGACTGCGTTTGTTGCGTGTTGAAAAGGAACAACGCATACGACGAGCGTAAGCGCGAAAGTGATGATGTCGTTGGTTGCGTGTGTGCCAGTGTTGCGCGTGCGAGGATTGGGATGTGGGCGTGAGCCCAGTCAGACCTTGAGGGCCCACCTGCATCGCCTCGCCGCACCCGCACACATCGACAAGTAATACTCACCTGCCAGTTTGATGATCCGGCGGAACTGCCGCCGGGTGCTCAGGGGCATTCGATCATGCGTCGGTGGGAGCTGGACGGAGACGGGAATGCGTTCACGGGTGGGTGCCTCGTGCGGCAGAAGGCCACGACTCGATCCGCGGCCTCGCCTTCCGCCGATGTGCAGCAAACCCCCTCTCCCAACCGCGGGTCCTCGGTCCCCCAACGGAACGCGCAGGGAGGGCTACCAGGGCTCCATGTCACTGATGAGCAACCTGGGCCCCAACGGCTCCTACCTGCCCTTCGGCGGCGGGCCCCGCAACTGCATCGGCACCGGCTTCGCCATGATGGAGGCCATGCTGGTGCTGGCCGCCACCCTGACGCGCTTCAGGCTGGAGCTGCAGCCGGCGGCGGCGGCGGGGCAGCGGGCAGCGCCCGGCGGCAGCGGCCTGCCGGCGGGCTTCCCCCGGCCCAAGCCGCTGCTGACGCTGCGGCCGGAGGAGGTGGTGCTGCGCATCACCCCGCGGGCGTCCCGTTGAGGCCACACGGGTGGTACGGGGGAGGGGGCGTTCTGTGGCTGCGAGGGAGAGCTGCGGCTGGGGAGGGCCATTGGCCCACGGTGCTAGTGTACCGTACCTGGTAGCGGAGGTGTGGCGATGAGGTGGGTGCTGAGCGAGGAGGGGTCGGGTAGGCCAGGGCTGGGGAAGCGGTGCAGCGGTGGGACTGGCGGACGAGCAGACGGCCGGGCATTGGTCTTGCTCTGTATTTTCGGCGGGCGCTGGTTTGCAATGACGGCTACGGAACGTGCACGAGCTGCCGACGGTGGTGATATGCAAGCTTACGGTGGAACCTGTTTTACCGGCCTGCTTCCTGTAACGACAGGGGCGCGGGCCCGGTTCCCCTGGTCCAGAGCGCAACCGGCGGCAAGCACAGCCACAGAGCGGAGTAGTGCCACTGCGGCATCCCGTCACGGGTGTACATCGCCACCGTGCCGAGCGAGAGTGCGGGCGAGAAGTCGCGGTTCGATCCGAAGCAGAGCTGCCGGGTCCACAAGACGCCAGGGGAGAGGACGTCTAACTTGAAAATTCGATTTGTACAACTAATGCAGGAAGGCTCTCCGCCCGTTGTACCGTACGGTGTACGGCACCTGGTGTCCGGGCAGAGGCGAGGCAAAGCCTGTGCTGGCAGCATCAAGCCAACAAGTCAGGCCGCTAGCGCCCAACGACGGTGCTGCTACTCCTGACGCGTAGCTGGGGCATTCCGCCCGTATCTGTGCGGTTCTCTCGTGTCCTTGCGACGCAAGCGTCAACTGGTGCCTGTACGGCACGCTTTTGGCGTTTCCGTATAAAGGATCCCGTACGGAAGCGACTGTGGGCACCCTGTCTCCGAACAAGGCCTAAAAGCCAGCAGGCCGGGCGTCCAAGGGCGTACGGCCATCCGCGTGCGCTTACCAGTTACCGCCAACAAGGTACAATACTCACAACTCAGCTATCAATCTGGCAAAGCAAATACGTCATGCCCACGAGTGCGCGGCCGCCACCCCAACGGCGCGGTGGAGCCCCGGTCACTGCTCCGCACAAGGTCTCAACGTCCTCGCTGGCCTTCGCCCGCGCCCACACAACCGTCCTACCGCGCCATACGCGCGCAGGCTTCTCGCCCGGGCGATTCCAGGTACCTACCGGTGCATCAGCTCTGCCCAATCACCTCCCTCGCAACATCCCTTCACCCTCCTCCGGTAGCTGCCCTGCTTACTGCCCCAGGCAGGGGGCCCATCGCTGTTGCAGTCCATCAAACCACCCATCCGCCCTTCCAACCATGGATTCAGCTGCAACCGTGCCTCGGAGCTGGATCCCTCCTAACGGCCGGTGCCGTCGACATCAGGCGGCCCGCCGTCGTCCGTGCCGCGGCTGGCGGTGGCCTTGACGTCCTCTGCCACGTGGCGAGCGGCGTTCCTGCGTCGGGCGGCGCACGGCGGTTGCCGGCGTGGGGTGTGGGGCGTGGGGCTGCGGTGGCCGGAGGCCGCATGTGCAGGCATCCCGCGTGAGGGGTACAGACGGGAGTGAGGGTACGGCGGAACACATCATTCTGGCCACGCTAACTTCAAGCGGCGGAGTTAAACGGCAGGCCAATACGCTGCTCCCCTAACACACAATCTGCGACAGACCACCGGTGGTAGCCCTTTTATTGTACACCCATTACGGAGCTGAGGGACGTTTCTCGGGGAGGCCCCACACCCGTGCCCCTCACCCGAGCAGCTGCCCGGCGGTGCGTGCGTTGCTCCCCAGCGACCTGGCCGCCTCGTCCGCCCCCGCCTCCACCCGCTCCGCGGCGCCGGCCACGGCGCTGGCGGCGCGGCGGCCCGCCTCCGCCACCCTGCCGGCAGCGCTGCCGCCGGCCTTGCCCTGCTGAGCAGCCTGAGCCTGCCTAGCCGCCGCCGGCACCTGCGGCGACGGCGGCGCTGCGGCCGGTATCGGCGGCGCCTCGCTGCGCTGGGCGGCGGGCCGCGTTGGCATGCTGATGGCCGCCTCCGTGGCGCGCACCTGGGGGGTGCGGCCGGGGGAGGGCAGGTAGGACACAAAACTCACTGAGGCCTCTGCACCCTTTTGCGGCTGCAACGTCAGGTGTTGGTGACGCCGGGGTGTCTTTCCGACGCACGGCATGACTCCCGCGAGGCGCCAGCCCAGGCATCTGGAGCTCATCTAGGCATGCTGCGCGGTCTCGGAGGCGCGAGGGCAGCGCGGCAGCCACGACAGAAGCTTCGCGCCACCCAACTCCTCCGGCCCGTTAAAAAATCATCTAGTCATTTCCCATTCACCTACAGCCCCTCAGCCCTCGGGTTGCAAGGCATTTTTATACTGCTTTCTATCGTCCCTCGCCCACCCCGCGCAACAACCTGATTCGGGCCCGCCTGTCCACAGCCCCACGGCCCCCTCCCACCTCGCTGAGTGATCCCAGCCACGCAGCCGTGCGGGCGTCCGCCGCCAGGTGGCCGCGGTAGCGCGGAGAGGCGGCGGCGCGCGGCAGCGGCGGCTGCGGCTGTTGCGGCGGCTGCGTGGGGCGCGCGGCCGCCTGGCCCGGGGCGCCCGGCCGGTAGGCTCCCTCCGGGTGGGACAGCACGGCGCCGGTGTTGTAGCTGCCGCCCGTGATGCGCGCCTCCACCTCCCGCACCTGCAGCAGCAGCAGCGGCAGCGGCGGGCGCGGCATCGCACGATGTGAGGTCGGGAGCCGGACAGATGGGGGGGCGGAGCCGAACAGGCAGTGCGAGCCGCCACCTTGCCGCGCTGGGGAATGATGCATGGGCGTTCAAGACCGGGCTCGACTCCGACTGTGCGGGTGGGTGAGTTTAGGGTTATGCCGGTAGGTGCCTCGCCAGCCGTACATCCCTCTTATAACCCTGCGGCCGCGGGGCTCCCGACCCAGCATCAGCCCCAGGGGCTCCAGGGCCCCCAGGCGCCCAGCCCAGCTGTCGCACCTGCGCCTCGCTGCCGAAGCCGTGCTCCCGCGCCGACAGCGTCGAGGGGTGGGCCGGGTTCCAGGCGGCGGGGTGCCGCGCGTCCATGCGGCCCGTGTACGCGTCGCCGTCGATGGAGGCGCCAATGCCGCTGCCGCCGGCGCCACCGCCGCCGGCGCCGGCGCCGGCGCCGCGTGCCGACCGCCCGGTACCCCCACCGGTTGCGGAGGGACCCCACAGGCCGCTGCTCAACAGGCTCGCGTTCGCAGCGCCGCCGCCGGAGCCGCTACCGCCACCACCGCCGCCGCCTAGCCGGTATTCCTCGTCCCGTTCGGCGCCGGTGGGGCCGCGGCTGCCGTCTCCGTGGTGCGGCTGGTCGAGGGGTGAGGTGCCGGGCGGCGCAAAGTCCTCACCCTGCCGGCGGGGGGGAGAGGGGTGACGCTCACTGCGTGATTTAGCTAGGGTTGCAGGGGTTGCAGCCAAGGGACTGTGCGCTGAGCCCCTTTGGACGTCCAACGCGGCGGCGCAGCGCAAGCATACCACGGCGAATGCGGAGAGCGGCTCAAAGAAGAGCAGCGGCAGCGCGGGGCCCACCCACCGCCCGCACCACCCACCTGCTCGGGCCCCAGACCGCGAGCCTGGTCGATGTCGGCGGGCACCACCTCCTCCAGCCGGCGCAGCACCTGCGGGCGTGCGAGGCAGTATGGAAAGGGCGCCACGCATGCTAGAGTGTCCACCCACGCAGCACGCTCCTCACGCTTTTATACCACACCCGGCTTAAGCTAAAGCTTTATTGACAGGACGACTGACGATGCGCGGAGGCGTGGGGTGTGCAATGGGGTTTATCACAGCTTCGTCAACTCGAGCCAGTCGAGGAGTTGGCAGTCGGGTACAATGTTGGTTATGTGGTTGGTTCGCGGCGGTTGCTTGTGACGGCGCGGCTGCTCGCCTGCAGTCCCTCCGGCCCCGTCCCCGGCGGGAACAGGTGGTGCAGTTCCATGCCCAGGGCCACGTCGGCCTCGGTGATGTCCAGGGTGCTCTGCAGCGCGGCGCAGCGCTGAGCACGGCACAGCGGCGGCGCGACGGCGCGGGCGAAACAGCCACCACGAGGAGGAGGTGGAGTTACCGGCGTGCGGAGGAAGCCGGATGCGGAGGCGGGAGCGGAGGCGGGAGCGGAGGCGGGAGCGGAGGCGGGAGCGGAGGCGGGAGCGGAGGCGGGAGCGGAGGCGGGAGCGGAGGCGCGCGGCAGCGAGGCCGGAATTGAGGGCCTGATCGCACGTGTGAGAGCCCGCACCGCGCATATTCACGGAAGGTGCCACTACCCCTTGGTGTCACAGAAAGCACGCAAGTCGACATGGCAGGACTCCCAACGGCCCGAAACCTCCTAGCGCCACGCCACCTGCGACACACGTGACGCTCACCGCGCACCTCCGTCCCGTCCACCAGACCGTCCCACGCAGCAACGCACCTTCCTCGCCTCGGGCGGTGCGCCCGGCGGCTGCAGCCCCGGCTCGTCGCCGGCCCCAGCGCTCCCGCCCCCAGGCTGCTCGTACGTGCCGTACACGGGGACCACGCCAAGGTCCACGCCGGAGGTGTCGTGCAGCTGTTGGTGGCCCGCCTGTGCGGGGTGAATACCGGAATGCAGAATGCAGAACGGGCACCAACACAACGTTGGCAGCAATCGGGGCGCACACTTAGGGCCGAATCAAGCTTGACACCACAAGGGGTCGCGTTGGAATCAGGGGGTTTCGCTAAGGCGGAGAAAGGACCATCACCGGGTGGTGGCCCTCGCGAGGCTGCGCGCTATGATGAGCTGCTTACCGGGTTGTGTCCGCGGCCCGTGTCGCGTGACGATGCCGTGTCGGGGAAGGATGCGGACGTGGGCATCACGCCCATGTCAACGCCCGACGTGTCGCGGGTCTCCCGGCCGAAGCCGCTGGAGCCAAGCTGCACGCGGGCGCGGGTCAAGGGCAGGGAGGGTTCGCATTCCGGCAACGTGACCTGCGCCGACCCGCGGGTCGCTCTTGACGGCTTTTACCCAAGAAGCTACAAATGGACGAGGTTCGGTACAGTGCTTTGACGGGACCGTGCAGTAGGTCGTGGAAGACGGGGATGATAGGGCCGGAACGCAGACGTCGATGACAACATTAAGAACCTCCGATCTCGACCGGACTACCTTGGGGTCCTCCCGCTGCAAGGCGTTGCAAGGCGTTGCTTTGTTGACTCGGCGTCGCTGTCGAGCGAGCCTCGTTGAGGGCACGGTACAAAGCTGGTGATGCGCGCCAGCTGCGGAAAGTGTACTTTTTGGGATATGCATTGGGGATATTGTTTTGTGCTGGGGTAGAATTTGTCAAGACGTAACTGTACGCAGCAATGCGAAGGCGTGTGCAAGCCGTCGTCTTATACCGAACCGACCTCCGGAACCGCGTCGTAATTTATGATGCCGGGTCGATAGTCCAAGGAGCCACTTCGCAGCTAACAAGGCAGGTCAGACCGCAGCGGGACATTGAAGGCAAGAGCCTTACAAAGATGCGCACGCGTGGTTGTGCGGGTCAACCCGGAGCGCTTGATTGCTGGGTGCGAGCGCACTGCTCACACCGCATCCTGCCTAGAGGCCTAACGTGTCAAATTTCTACCTAAGCGCTCTCCGGTCAACCCGGATTCCGCCCACACTGCCACTCTCGCTCGATGTCCGCATGGGGTCCGTGGGGTCACGCTCGTCGAACAGAGCCTCCTCACGCGGAGACCCTCCTCCAGTCAGGTTTGTACGAAGGTCGTTCGTAAGCACATCCTAATGCCTGCCAATCTAGATGCTGCTACCCAGCCACATCCTGCTGCGCATTCACACGAGTGCTTTACAGCTCGTCATGCCCGTCCTCCTTGGGGATCTCAATCGAGCCGGTGGCCGAGGGCTCCTCCTTGTCCTCGTACTCGTCGTCGTCATCGCCCTCGCTGTCCTCCGAGCCGGCGGCGGCGGGCGGCGGGGTGTTCTTCTCCGCCTCCTCCTTCTTGGCCTGTAGGCGGCGGGGATGGAACGTTTACCACACGGATGTGTACCAAGTGGCGAATTGAGATGGGGCCTCGCAGTGCAACTCCCGAGCACGGGTTGAGTACGGGTTTGCAACGCTTTCCCATGAAAGCTGAGCACTTGTTGCGCACGGAGTCTCACCCATGTATGCAGTGTTTAGGTGTTTGAAGTCTTCAGCCCAGAAAGAACGGCCCCAGTCACCGGACACAAACCCAACTCTGCCCCCCCTGTATAGCAACCCACCTTCTCCATCATCTCCTTCTCAGCATCCTTGCTCTTGCCCCAGGTCTCCTCAGCGAAGGCCTTGGCGGTGTCGAGGTCATCAGTGACAATGATGTTGTCGAAGATCGAGCCCGACTTAACCTGTGGGACAGACCACGATGGGTGGTGAGCCAGTCATGCAAACATTGCGGGGAAGCGATACGATCCCACAGCGGTATACCTCAGCATGTGCGCATCGGTCCCCACCAACGCCTTAGCTGCTCACCTGCCAGAGCTCGAAGCCGACAAACTTGAGGTCCTTGAAGTTGTAGAGGGTGTCGTCGTGCTTGTACTCGGGGTTGTCAATGTCAGGCGCAACCCAGATGCCCTTGTAGGCAGGGTTCTTGATCATCTTCGGCTTCCACTCACCTGCATACACGTTTTGGGGGTTTTGTTCTTCAGTCGGGTGCCGAAGCGTACGTTTGTGACCCCTACCAAACGAGGGCCCTTGGCCAGTCAACTACGACACGAGTATGCCGTACAAGTACGCTTGCCCGCCTGGTTCTGCCACGCGTTGAATTTGATGATAATCTTCCTCATCTGTCCCAACATCTACAATCATTCATTGAAGCAGCGCTTGCCACGGGCGTAAAACCCTTGGATCCTGGAACTCACCCTTGTACTCGGGGTTGGGGATCATGGGCGCCTCCCAGGTGCCGTCCTCCTCATCGTCCCAGTCCTCAGGCTTCTTGGCCTCCTTGTCGGGGATGGTGGCGGGGATATCGTCCCAACCCTCGGGCTTCTTGTCCTCGGGATCAGCAATCTCCTCGCGCTCATCCCAGTCCTCAGGCTTCTTGGCCTTGGGGTCCTGGAGACGCGAGTTATGAAGGGAGGCCGATGCTACAACTACTGAACGGGGGTCCAATTAAAACAGCCGTGATGTAAAGGACATGGCGATCCGGAGGCGGTGAAAACAACACGGGGAATTCAAAGGTGGACGGTGCTCCCCGAGAAGCAATGTGCAGTAGCACAGCAGTGCAGTAGCTCATTGCACATTCGTCCGCATGCCAAGCCCAAACCGGGTAGCCCTCCCAGGGAAGTCCCAATCATGCACGTGGAGCACATTCCAAGGGCTGCAGATATCACATGCCCGGCACGTCCGATCTGCACAGAACCTGCATGCGTGTGCACATTTCACCAGGCCGGCCCAATCAATGCATCAATCGCTCGCGTTGCCATGGACGCCGCGTGACGAACGACGTGCCATGCACGCCCGTCTTGAGGGATCGGGTAAAGCTCGAGCTGTGCGCGCCATGCTCCATGCGACAGCCCACCCAGGACAGCGTCCACGCCGCACCTTGATGGTCTTAGGGGGCAGCATGTCCCAGTCCTCGAAGAGAGAGCCCGAGGCAACCTCCTTCAGGTCGACGAGGACCTGAGGCATAGATTGGGGAGGCTCGAATGTGACCATAAAGCTGAAGCCAAGGATGTCGCAAAGCAGCAGAGCACCAAGTACCATCGGGGAAACAACAGTGAGGAGCCAGTGTTACCGCAAGGTTATCAGCAGGAAGCTAGATAGCCCGGAACAGCGGGGCCACGCACCTTGTAGGTGTTGTCCGAAGAGATGACCAGGGTGTACACGTGGGTGAGCTGGTCGGTCTCCGCCTTCAGGTCCTTCTTGATCAGGTAGTTCTTACCCTTGTAGGTAAGGATCACGTGAATCTTGCGGGTGCCGTAGCCGCAGATATCGGGGCCGAACATGATCGAGTAGGGGGTCTCGCCGCCGAAGGCCTCCATCTGGGACTCGCTGCGCGGGAAAAGCGAAACCCACAACGTCGCCACCCGCTCACCCCACTGGCCAGCCAGAGTGCGCGTACCTGGAGGCGGGCACCACCTTGATGTAGCCACCGCCGCAGTCCAGGTCCTGCTCATGCTTGACGGAGAACTGCGCGGGAACGAGCACACGGCCGATGAGAGGGCACTCCGCTGCTCAAGCACAGCGCAATTGAACCAACCTGCACAACAGTGTCCTTGCCGGTGTTGTCGAAGACCTTGTCCAGCTTCGCGTACGTGGCGAAGAACTTCGAGTCCGGGCCCGTCTGGATGCCCTTGTCGGCCTCCTCGTCGCCATACCACTTGCCAGCGGTCAGCTTGAAGTCGCCAGCAGAGCCATCGGACTGCTTCCACGAGGACTTGGTCCAGCGATCGGCCCAAGAGTCTGCATCGGGGTCCCGGCCCAGAAACATCTAGATCGGCACTCTTTCTTCGCTCCTCCCGCCAGCGGTGCTCCTTACCATCGAAGGTCTCCTTGAAGTAGACCTCTGCAGACGCTGCCACCACAAGGGCGGCAAAGAGCACGGCCCACTTCATCGTGGAGCCCAAGATCGAAGCGAAAGGCTAGGACTTCGCACAGCTGAGCCCGGTGCACAGCCCGGTGTACTACCTGTGTCGGTAGATATGAATGTAGAATGGCAAAATGCGCGCGAAGCACCTATGCGCGGAAAAGTACGACATGTTCGGTACACCGTGTCCCGCGCGCAACAACCAAAAAAATGGAGGCTTCCAGATCAAATTCAAATATGACCGCTATCCATATTAATATAATGGACATGTTTGACAACGGTAGCAGCCGCCGAGGTGAGTATGCTTGCAGCCGATTGCCCGCAGCAGCTCCACACCAGTCCGGCCTACCTCTGGGCAATGGGGGCGGACATTCATGTTTTGAGTACTGTGCGCTGTGTCTCCGTTCAGTAGAGTGCCCGACTTGTGAATACTCACTGATGGCCTGACCCAAGGCCTCATAGCTGAGCAGTGCGCCACCAGTGACACTGATGGCATGGTTGGTGACAACGACATGTGACGTGGGGGCGATGGGCACCGAGACCCGACATAGACATGATGGGCACCCGACATTCGGCACCCGACATGGACGGGATGCCACACAACATATGCTATGGGGGCGATGGGGACCCAACATATACTGGGCGGGAGGTTCGTGGCTGGTGCGGGGACCCAGATTGACTGGCTCGAGGGCCGGGTGGTGGAGGGCATGACCTTGGCCTTCTGCGGCAGCCCGCTTCCACCACCAATCGATATGTTTTGCCACGCCGTGGGCTTCTGAGATGATATGGCTGCTCCGCCTGAGTGCTTAGGACTGCGGGAGCGGACCTGCAATGGCAGCGGCCGGGTAGGTGCCATGCGTGAATCCGCTTCCCTCGCCGCGCAGCCCTCTGCTGCTTGTTCGCCGCCAAGATCGCCGTTGTTGCTTCGAGTCCTTCAGCTAATCATGCTTGGCTTTGAAGCTCTGCTGGAGTAAGTGATCAGCCTTGCAGCACGTAATGCAGTACTGCAGCGCCGTGCGGCAACATACCAGCATCTCGTGACACGCAGGCGTCAGCCAGGCCGGGTATACTAACCCTGCACAACCGCAACCGATACGTATCGCCACGATGCATATGGCTCCGTAACGCACGTTCTTCCCTGACACTCCTGCCTGCCCCTGCAACCTTACGCCATTGTCATAACGCGCCCAGCCCAGCCTGGCCTTACGCACGTCCTGTACGTTGCAATGCCACGGACAGACACTCAACGTTTCCAGGTCTCGTTGCCAGATGCGTGGGTGATGTATGCGCGCTCAACCACAGATCCACAGTTGCCAGACACCAACCATGCGTGCAAAACCGGTAGTTGAGGCCACGCATTACGCATCTTATCATCACACATCGACGCACCCTCCAAAGCATCAACGAGCCACACCCCGACCAACAACGCACATGCAAACACCCGCAACAGCATGCGTCCCCCTTGCAGCGGCAATCTGCCTCGGGATGAGCGTCAACGCTGACGCCCCGGGAGCTGTCGCCGCGCCAACCTGCGCTCCCGCCTCACCTAATGCCGTACTAATACAGTGCTGATGCCGTACAAACAGGCGGGGTGGATGCGTCTCAATGCCATCCATCCCTACATCGCTAAACAATACATATGCGAATGTCAAGGCGTCGAGCTGCAGCCGGATCAGGCCATGCTGTACCGCGGCGGGGTGGCTGGGCACTTCACTGCCCCGTCAAGCTGAACATAGACCGTGGGCACTGTGGGCGAGCCCGGCGCGGCCTCTGGCCGCCGCCGCTCCGCCACCAGCGCCTCCGCCTCCAGGAACTCCATGTCGGCATCTCGCTCCGCCAGCGCAGAGGACAGCGAGAGGCACTCGCAGTAAACCTCCCGAAGCTGCGGGCATGGCACAGAATCCCGAAGCTGGGTCAGCGCTTCCTGAACACGCAAGTGAATACCATGAATGGTGACTGGTGTAAAAATAACGGACAACTTAGCGCATTGTATGGTCGTGATTCTGCGTTTCCTTCGCTTTCCTTGCCCTTTCTCTCACCTGTCGCCCCATGTGCCCAAAGGCGGCCGCTTGCTCATCGACCTGCGACTGCAACGCCGCCGCTCGGGCCTCCGCCGCCTCTGCCCGGGACTGTGACGCCACGGCGGCCGCCTCCGCCTCCTGAGACGCCTGGGCAGCGCGGATGCTCGCCTCCGCCAGCGCCTTAGCAGCCGTCAGCTGCCGCCGCACCGCGATGAGGCTCGCCTCAAGTTGGGTCCACTTTGCATTTGCTGCCGTGCAAGCCTCCTTGGCAGTCATGAGTTCGGCATGCAGGGCCGAGACCTGGAAGGGTGTCGGGGCAGGGGCCTTGCTGCTGAGGACTTTTTGTCCACAAACAGCACGGCTGTGGGCTGCTTGTAAGCGCGGCTACTCGGCAAAACGCGCCGACCGCGTCCGAGGATGAGGTGCACGAGCAACGCATAAAGCGACCGCCCATCCACCCCTGACTTGTTGGTCTTAAGGTACCGGGGCCATGCTTTAAGAGCGATGCACGTGTCCACGCCGGGATGCCTCACCTGCTGCTCAGCCGCCGCCCGGGCCACAGCAGCCTCCTCCTCCCGAAGCTCCTCCTCCGCCTCCGCCTCCGCCAGCGCCGACGACAGGGCGAAGGACTCACCGTACGCCTCTCGTAGCTGCGGGCATGTAATCAGGAAAGACAGGACTTGCGTTAATCTATGGTCTTACATCGAGGTATTCAATGTTAACCGCGCGCTTCATGCCCGGTTGGACCACAAGCCCTCGGAGAGACAGGCGAGGGAATGGCGGTGCAAGCACCTCCTGATAACAGAGCGCGCATACAAGCACGCGAGCGAGTGCAGCGGGAGGGGCCGTAGGCTGCATATGCGGAACATATTCGGGTGTTTGCCTGCGCCCAACAACTACCCACCTGACGTTGCATGTGTTCTATGATGGCCGCCTGCTCGTCCACCTCCATCTGCAGCGCCTCTGCCCCAGACTGTGACGCCTCCGCGGCCGCCTCCGCCTCCTGAGCCGCCTGGGACGCGCGGACGCCGGCCGCCGCCAGCGCCTTGGCAGGCGCCAGCTGCCGCCGCGCCGCGACGAGGCTCGCCTCTAGTTGGGCCGACTTTGCAATCGCTGCCGTGCAAGCCTCCTTGGCTGAACTGAGTTCCGCGCTCAGGGCTGATACCTGGAAGAGGCAGCGGGGCAGGTACTTCACTGCTGCGTACTTATTACCGGCTGCAAGCTTGTTGGTCTCTTGGTTGCTCCGCTACTCGGCAGGGGAGCCCCGCCCCGCCCTTATCAGGGGATGAGGGGCATGAGTACCGGCATCCGTATGGCCGAACATTCACGCAAAGAAGGTTTCTGGCAGAGACTAGGGAGCGGGTACCGTGAGCGTAGGGCTTCCCTGACATGTTTGGGATGCTGCAAAGAGATAGCCCATGGAAGCTGTCTCCATGTCGGGACCCCTCACCTGCTGCTCAGCCGCCGCCCGGGCCACAGCAGCCTCCACCTCCAGAAACTCCGCCTCGGCCTCGGCCTCCGCCAGCGCCGACGACAGGGCGAACGACTCGCCGTACGCCTCTCGTAGCTGCGGACACACGGCACGGGTAGAACAGGAACGGCGTCAAACCCGTGGCGTCCCTCTTCCAAAAGAAGACGGCGTACTCCCTGCCTTTTCATTACTGCCTTGCCATGAGCCTGTGTCGATGGCGGGCTTCCTCCGCGCCCGTCATAGATACAGGCTCATGGCAAGGCAGTGATGAAAAGCGTACCGCAGGCGGCACACGGCGACAGCGCATGCACAAGAGGCACACGAGCTCGCTCGCCGGGGGGCCTAAACCGTGTAAACACGATATATATGCGAATACGGTAGCGTGCCCAAGGCAGGCTGTGAGCAAGGAAGGAGACCGTGTATACGCGTGTGTGCGGTCTTCTGCATCGAACAGCTCACACCTGACGTTGCATGTGCTCCATAATGGTCGCCTGCTCGCCAGCCTCCACCTGTGCCGCCACCACCCGCGACTGTGACGCCTCCGCGGCCGCCTCCGCTTCCTGAGCCGCCTGGGACGCGCAGACGCCCGCCTCCGCCAGCGCCCTGGCAGCCGCCAGCTGCCGCCGCGCCGCGAAAAGGCTCGCCTCGAGGATGGCGCAGGCAGCAGTCTTTGCGTTGCAGGCCTCTTCCGCCTGTTGCAACTGGGACTGAAGCGCGGTCACCTGACGGGCAGGCACGCATGGGAACGGGCAGGGAAGTTACGTGATTTGTTGCAGCGTACGCAATGTGCGGGCGTGAAGAGCTCGAGGCGTACTAACCGCATATGCAGCTTATTGTGCATATATGTGCGCTGGAGTGCGGTCGCTAAAACGGCACAAGTTATATGCGTTAAATCCCCCGGCCAACGCACGGCGTGCGCCTCAGCTTAGGCGTGGCCCCATCACCCACCCGCGCCTCCGTCGCCGCCCGCGCCACTGCCGCCTCCGCCTCCAGGAACGCCGCATCCGCCTCCTGCCCCGCCAGCGCGGCGGTCAGGGAGGAGCACTCTGCTTGCAGTGCCGCCAGCTGCGGGCGCACCAACAGCGGGCACGGCAGATAAACGGCAAGGGGGTCATACATGTTTATAATCACGTCGCCCGTTCAGTCTCGGCTAGACTGCTGGAACCCACACAACGGGTGCAACCCCAGAGTGAGGTTCCGGGGCTGACCCTGGCACCATGAGCCGCACCTGCGACCCCATGCTCGAGATCTTGGCATCCCTTTCCGCCAGCTGCTTCTGGAGGTGCTCCAGCATTGTAAGGGTCTCCGTCTCAGACGTAGTGGCCGCCTGAGCGCCGACGGCGCCCGCATCTGCCAGCACCAGAGCTACCGCCAGCTGCCGGCGCATCACGTGCCGATGCGCCTCGAGGATGGCCACCTTCTCGGCCGTCATCGGGCCCCTCTGCCCCCCAGCCACGACGCGTACCCGGGGTGCCTTGGCCTGCTCTGTTGTGGTGCCGTTGGCGGCCTGGGTGGGCAGTGTGTGCACAGAAGGGACCGTACGTGGGGCCATGTCCAAGATCAACTTATGGACTTGCGAGAACCCGCGGTCGTAAGGCTTGAGGTACAATACATATGCAGTGCGCAGTCCGTTAAAGCGTCACACGGCATTGCACGTTCGTGCGTCGCGGCCTTGGCTGCATCGGCGCATTGCTACCGCCTACCTTGTCGGAACCTGGGAGGGTATGTAGCTCGCTCCCAGAAGTACCGGTAGGTACTTGGTATCTGTATGCAATGGAAAATCTTTTATTTCAAAAACTGCCTTGTCGAGGATATGGCTGCCGCGAGCACGTTGCCACAACGGCGGCGTCCTTTGCTTCAGCACGCGTATTCAAGTTACTCTTAGAAGCGTGTTGTGCAGCCGTAATGCTGTCTGCGCTTCGCTGCGCTTCGCTGCGCTTCGCTGCGCTGGCTGAAATGCCATAGGAGCTACATTGACATGCCGCTTCCCCTCATTCCCTTTGTCACCTGTTGTTAAGCCATGATGACGCAGCAACACTGTTTGAAGGAGCCGGCATGGCTGCTGCGACGCAATTTGGGTAGCACGCTCCCTAAACAGAAACGTAATTGCAGAGTGTGACAAGGCAGAGCGCAACAAATGGAGCTGCAGACAATGTAAAAATTATGGTGCCTGATCAAAGGTGCCTGATCGACCCGAGCCTATATAATGCTCGCCACGGGCTCCGCCGTATGAGCACATCGTACATCCATAACTGCCCGACACATGCGCAATCCAGGCCAGTGTCCCCTCATGTCTTGCGGCACGGTATCAAATTTGATTTAATCAGGGTTCGCTCTTCGCCAACAGCGCTCGTCCTAACCCTTCATGGCCCCATAAGGTGCAACATCGGCAGACATGCGTACCACTTGCGTCTTTACGGGACGGGTGGAGGGCACGATGCCACGTCGTTTACGGTGCGACGCGCAACTATTCGTAAAGACCTCCATCCCAGGCAAGCAGGTGCGAGCAATCCTGTTTCACGGAACCCCCCAACCGAGCGACCACTGGTAACGGGTAACGGAAGTGTATTGTGCGCCTCGCACCCAGGTCGCACCAGCCACCAGGGAGGCAAGCTCACGACGCGCGCGTGTTCACGACCCCAGTGACGAATGTAGCTTTCCTGAGCCGTGATCAACTTCGTCCGCGTCAGTGACACGATCCCTCGCTGCCCTGTAGCCAACTCAACAACGTTCTCACCAATACCAATCCTCGAACTCACCAGGTGACGCTCACGACCGCGCCTAGTCACACGTTCGTTTCGTTTCGGTCGGCGGAGCACAGCCCGCAACAATTCCACAGCAGGAGTAGCACTCAGCAAACGTGCGCAGCTGCCCTCTTAAACACTCCCCACCTCTGCGAGTCAGCTGAACTCAGCATACCGCACCGCATGAATAGGGCCCGCAGCCTCCCATAAGCCAGGGCTACACCAACTTTGCCCTCCATGCCTTGTACCCAGGCACCCTACTGGAACTGTCGCACCTTTGGGTGTCCGTAGAGGCAGATTCCCTCCCTCTGATTTTTCCCCCGCTACACCTGCTGCGCCATCCAGCAGCGCCGCGCCTCCTCGTCGCAGGTGGGTAGCACCCGCTTGAGGCGCAGCGGGGGGCTCCCGGGCGGCGACGTCAGACCGAATACAAAGGTGAAGGTGTTGGTCACGAACGACTCGACCGCCTCTGGCTTGGTCACCCGCGCCTCCACCTCTACCACGACGCGGCCCTGCGAGCGGGAGCGGCAGGGGGGTGGGCGCGAGCCGAGGGCCACGGTGAGGATGCCGCACGCCAGGCGGCCGGGAAGCATGGCACTAGACCGGATCGCACCCGCACCTGCATCCGCCCTCGGTTCACAGGTCGCAGGTCCCAGACAGCATGCAGGCAGGCTGCCACAGCCGCGGGTGAGGCCTTCCTACATCACGGACCTTCCTTACGTAATTGTGACGAAGGACACGCGGACGTGGGAGCGAGCGAGCTTCTCGCCGCCTGCCGCCTCGCTTTGCTTTACCAGTCCGAGCCCATTTCTAGGGGAACTTCCGTGATGCCACATCGCGGCCCCGGCCTCCGTAACCCGGGTCCTCGCAGTAACGCCCCCTGGTTGCTACCCTACGGTAGTCGTCATACATGGGCGCTGCGGTACGGCAGTGGGGCTAAGGCGCAGCAGACCAGTCTCACCCCCGCCCGGCTGTCCCCAGCTCGTCTCTTCCCGTAACTTCTCCCACTGCCTCACTCACGTTGCCGGTCGCAGCTCCCGGGATCGGCACCTAATTACCGTACCCAGGCGCCTGGAACCTACGCCGGGATGCGCAACGGCCGAGCCCCCAGCCCATTCTCCCCCTCGTCCCTTCCTCCCCCTCCCCCTCACCTTCGACTCCACCCCGGCCCTCGCCCTCGCCCTCACCCTCACCCCGCCGCCCCCACCTGGCTGCCCTGCTCGTCCGTGGGCGCCGCGTGCACCACGGTGGAGGTGAGCCGCAGCAGGTCCCCCACGTCCACCGGCCGGCTGAACGTGATCTCGTCCACCTTGATGAACACCGGCCGCCGCCCGCCAAACATGTAGGTGGTGGCGAAGCCCAGCTCGTAGGCGCGCCTGCGGGGCAGGCGCCAGGCGGTTTATGACTCGCGCGCGGGGGACCTGGGGTACAGCAGGAGACGGGAGCGTCTGGGCACATGCCTTCCCCGGTGTGTGGGCCAGAACGGGGTGTCGGTGTGCATGGCGATGAGGGCAGGGAAATGCCGCCCTCAGCACATGAGCGTGGTGGGGGGACCCAACCCAGCCCATGAGCCCGCCGGCAGGTTGGCGGGGCGCGCGCGCCGGAGTCATAGGTCCGCATAAGACGCAGTCTATGGGAGGCGAAGCGCGTGGGGAAGGGGCAATGAAGACGGGAAACGGGTCGCGTCGCGGACACCGTAAGGGGCGTACGGGAAAGCGCCTAGCCGGCACCACCTCGTGCCGGGATGGGAGCCACCAGAAGCTGCCAAGGGCGAGAGCTGCTCGTCAAGAGCATGCGGCACCGCGGGGGACTGGCGGCAGGACAACCAAAAGAGATTAGTGTTGTGTATGTGGCTTCGAAACCCGTGGAACGACACAGCCTAGAATGTACGCGGGCCTCCCTTACGGTCGCTATTTTCTCAGGGCCCAAGACGCCCTATGCTAAAACCTACACGATACTAGCAGTCACTGTCGCCTCTTGGCTGGATCAGTGCCTGCAGCAAATCACTCTCCGCTGGCCGCTACCGACCCCAGACCGCGCGGGCAGCCTCCCTCCCCCTCACCTCATGAGGAAGCCTCCGAATACCCGGCCGTGCGTGTTGCGGTGCTGCGGCTGGCACACGAAGGTGTTGTGCTGGCAGGTGGACGGCATCAGCACGGCCTCGCCCCCGGACAGCGCGGGCAGCTCAAGCATGCGCCGCGCCGCGCGGACCCACTCGCGTGCCTCGGCCGGCACTGCAGGGTTGGCAGGGGGCGGTGGAGGAGGGACGGGTGCCTAGGTTTGGCATGTCTGCTGCGGTGCGGGGCCGGGCCAGCGGACCAACCACGCGGCGGGGCCAAGAGGATGGTCCAGCCCAGCCCAGCCCAGCAATCGCTCGTGGAGGCTGCAATCCCGATCAGCCCCGACGAGCTGGATGCCAACACGGCATCCGTCCATACAGACGCCGACGACGGGCTTCGGAAGCACCGCCGCCACACCGCCTCGTGTGCCAGCTGCGCACACCGAGAAACCCTTTGCGACCGCACGCACTGAACCCCTCCGCCGCACTACATGCAGATGCCATGCCGCCCCGCCGCCCATGGCCCGCGCAACCACACGACAACCGGCACAGCCCCCCATCGGCGCACGGAGCGCACCCGGCTGCGGGCCCGCCTTGTCGGCGTGCTGCCGCGCCGCGCGCCGCTCGTCCGCCACCGCCTGGCGCTGCGCGAAAGTCGCCACGTCGGCCGGGTGCTCGGGGCGCAGCGGCACCACCGGGGAGGCCTTGCGGGTGGCGGGATCCAGGTGCACGAAGGAGAAGAGGGCCTCCAGGCTGGGCTGCGGCTCGTGGTGCGCCTGGGGTGGTTGGGTGGTTGGGTGGGTGGTGGTGGCGGGGAGCGCAGGCGGGCATGCAGGGGCCTAACGGCCCACGGTCCCGCCGAGGACACGGCGGGCGGATTCGGGCAGCGGCGTGCTGCCGGGTTGCGGTAGCGGAGGATGCGATGTGTCGCAGGAGTGTTGTGTGCTTATAATGCACGTGAGCGTTGCACAGAGAGCGCCTGATGGGTCACATTCATGGCGTCAGTGGCAGGGGCCGACAGTACCGGATGCGGTTTGCGGCCGAGGTCACCGGGCCGGCGGGGGCCGCCATCTGCGTGCGGCAACACAGCCTGGTGATACTCCGGTCAGGCCGCCAGAACCGTACCGCACCAGGCGTCACCACCCCCACAACCACCTCCACCCCCACCATCACCCCGCCCACCTGCATCAGCTGCATCCGAATGTCCAGCGCCGACCTGCCCGTCCACACCACCTGGCCGTGCACCATGACGTCCCGCTCCAGCTGCAGCGGGTGGCGCAGACTGATCTCGTCCACCGCTGCCGTCACCAGCAGCGGCAGCCCGCGGCCCGTGTAGCTGGCGGCGCGAGATGGTGGCGATGGCGGTGTATGCGGTTGCGGCAGTGGCAGGGGTGGTTGTGGCGGTTAGGTCAGAGCCCCGTCGTGTCGTCGGGGCGGGGTGATGGGACGAGATGGCGTGTCCTCAGCGCGCCGGCTTGCGTGGTGGCATGACGCGCACGACAGCACCGCCCCAGGCATTCCACCCGTGATGGCCTTCCCTCCCACCATGCTCCGGTACCTCCGGCTCCCATGCCATTGACCCCGCGTTGGCCTCATCCAGGGATCCCTTCCACCGACTGCCACTCCCGTGCTACACTCGCACTGCGCCCTACCAGTGCTCAAACGCCACGTTTCCCGCTAGCGAGTCCAGGTCCTCCAGCAGCCTGCCCAGCCGCATGTGGCCCCAGGGGTTCCTGCGGGGAGCACATGGCGGGGTAGAGGGGAGCCGTCCCATGGGCAACCCACTTTGTGTGTGCGCTGTTTGCACCTGTCGGCAAGCAACGGGGGTGCGGGGGCCCTTGGGCCCGAGTGGGCGCGTGCGGACAGCTCTTCTGCCCATGTGGCCGATTTACGTAAAGCAATGTCAGATGTCACGGGACCCAACGACTGGTCGCCCTGGTACCCCCAGGATACCGCGTAAGCAGTGGGGCAAGGAGACGTCAACCCGAAGGAGCGCTGCCACGTGTGCCGCTGGGCATGCTGTTCCCGACCCGCTGGCGGAGGGGGGCGTTTCGTCTGAGGCTCTCAGCATCCCAAACATTCAACGGTGTCCCGGCATCGCACGGCGCGGGTCCTTGCGTGGGTAAGCCAGAAGCTGGCGGCAAGCCCTGGCGTAGACTCCCTCCTTCCGGAACTGCCGTACCTGTACTGCACGGCAATTGCACGTACGGGATTCGATAGGGAATAAAAGGGGTTCCACAAAAAAAATGCGTGTTCTTCATCGAGCTGGCATGCGCATGACCCAGGCATAAAGCAAGTATCCGACCCGGGCTCCTGACATGTTGCCCGCCCGACTGTTGCCAGTGACTTTTGACCGCCGGCGACCTACCATTTCCTGCAGGTTCCGGTCGGTGGCGAAGTCGTACGTTACGTGTACGGGCTTGGGCGGCCGGCTGCCGTCTGGGGAAAGGGGCGCTGGAACCCCCATAGTTCCCTTGCTGGCGCGCTCTGTCCACAGCTTCTTGGTTATGGGGGTGTATGCGCCCACGTAGGAAGGCAGCGGGTCGGCCCCAGGCTGAGAGGTGCCCCCCGTGGCGGTAGAAGCTACGCCGCGACTAGTCCCTGCGCTGTCGCCATGGAGCACCCCAGATATCCCCCGCAGGACCCCCGCGATGACGGCGACATGCGGTAGCGAGGGCACTGCAAAGGGGCCCTGGGGCGCTACTGCAGCTGCTGCCTCCGCAGCTACTGCACCTGGCAAACAGCGGTGGAGTATTTGCATCATGGTGGAGATGAGTATGCTAGGGGAACGCATGGGTTGGCAAGGAGAGCGGGAGCGTTCACGAGCTCGTCCACTGGGTGCCGGACGGAGGACCTGGACGAGGTCCACCGGCAGCCAGGCCCACAGGGCACTGCTTCCCCTACTGCCAGAACATAGCATACATACTGTCGGCACCTGTCGTTGCCCGTAGAAGTAGAGCGCAATCTGGCTTGCTAGGTCGCCCCGTCAGGCTTTGGCCCGCGGGCCATCCCGCGTAGATTGCAATGGAGAACCCACGCGTATGGTTCGACATCCAGATTGGCAGTGAGGCGGCCGGGCGGGTCGTTATGGAGCTCTTTGCGGACATCGTTCCCCGCACCGTGGAGAACTTTCGGGCACTCTGCACTGGTGAAAAGGGCGTTGGCAAATCGGGGAAGCGGCTGCACTTCAAGGGTTGCGTCTTCCACCGCATCATCCCGGAGTTCATGTGCCAGGTAAGCTTTAGAGCTGCTTGGACACTCCCTGGGCTGATCAGGGACTTTTATGGAAATATCTGGGGGTCGCCCGCTTGTACCAAGGCATGACGCCTTTCGCAGGGAGGCGACTTCACGAACGGCGATGGGACCGGTGGGGAGTCCATCTACGGTGACCGCTTCGACGATGAGCGGCCGGGACTGGCCCTAAAGCACGACAAGCCAGGCATGCTGTCGATGGCCAATGCCGGGCCAAACACCAACGGGCAAGTAACCCAGGCCTGGAGCAGCCGCTGTCCTTGCGTGGGCTTGTGAGATGGGGGGCGTGAGGGGCCGTGTCTTGGCCGTGATTCCGGGTGGGAGGTTATGGCAGTCAACGCCCCTTGTGTTGGCATCCCGCGCAGGTCGCAATTCTTCATTTGCACGGTGCCCTGCCCCTGGCTCAACGGGAAACATGGTGAGCGCTTCCCGGCCCAGCGCAGTGTATTGTCTGGACTACTGTCGTGTAGGCCTACTGTGCGGCTTTGCGCCGGAAGCCCGCCGCCGCGGCTCTGTGCTGCCTTGCTGGTCCTTATCGTCCTGGTATCCTGCCTGGTCCGCCGCTCGGACTCCCTCCCCTCCGCAGTCGTGTTTGGGCGCGTTGTGGAGGGCATGACGACAGTGAAGCGCATGGAGGTGGTGGGGCAGCGCAGCGGCAAGCCCAGCCGCCGCGTGATCATCACCGACTCGGGGCAGGTGCGAAATCTTGCTTTAGGAAGCGGTGGAGCGAATGAAGAGAGGGACTTGAGAGTTCCCTTGCAATGGGGAAGCATTACCTGTATCAAGAGGGTTTTACCCTTTCAGATTATGAACTTGGGGCAGTTGCGTGCCCGGGACTGGGCACTGGGGAGGGTCAGGAGGGGGGTTGCAGGTGCTAAATGTACAGTGTGTTATATTTGTCCATACCACAGCCGCATAGCCTGGTGCGCCCTAGACAAATGGGGTAGCGCCCTACTTCAGCGGCTGAGAGGGAGCGGCGTGGGGCGGCGCTGCGGCGCTGCCGGCCATGCCCCGGCCTGACAACCGGTGTCCTTACCCACGGGGGGCGGCAGGTGCTCACTGCGGCTCCCCACTATTGCTGGGACTACACACACCATAAGCCGTAGGAAAATCAGCCTTTGCTGCTTTGATTGCAGCAACAACCCTTTGGGCCCCTCGCCGACACCACTTCCCTCGCCGCTGCACTCAGATGTTGTTTGAACGTGTATCTTGCCCGGTGTCCTCCCCGGCCGCCACAGCTGCCCAGCAAGCTTCAAATGATGCTGAAGCTCAAGGCGGAGAAGGAGGAGGCCGCCAAGCTGCGGTCCGACCCTAACGAGGTCAACCCAGACCAGGACTCCCTGTCCCGACTCAAGGCCCTGCAGCAGCAACAAGAGCAGCAACAAGTGGCCAAAAAGAAGAAGACCGGAGCCCCGCCGGCGGGGTCGCTCGGGTCGCTGGCGGCGACGCTGGGTTTTGGCAAGGCGGCGCCCGCGGCCCAACAAGCTGCTGCCGCTGATGGAGGCGAGCGGGAGCAGCCGCAGCAGGAGTCACAGCAGGAGGGAGCGGGCGGCTCTGTCCGGGAGCCGAGCCGTGAGCGCAGCGCGGGGCCAGGGGACGAGGAGGGCGCGCGGGCGGGGCCGGGGCCCGGCTCGGCCCCAGGCACGGAGGAGGGCGAGGACGAGCCAGGCAGCGGGGGCGTGGAGGGCGCGGATCCGTTCGCCGGCCTTTCAGCCAAGCAGCGCAAGCTGATGGAGCTGCGCCAGCGGTTGCAGCAGTGCCGCAAGCAGAACCAACACGCGGTGATTGCGGAGAAGAAGCGGCAAAAGGTGCGACCACAGGTTGCCATACATTTGACAGGTGGCTGGGTGCCTTGGCATCCGCGCTTTGCGCTGGGCGCGGCGCAGGGGTCGCGTGGCGTGGGGCTTACCACACATGTGCAGCGGCATGCAGGGCTGGTTGGCTGCGGCCGATTCCATACAGAGCACCTTCTGGGCTGCCGTTGTGGGCATTTGACATCCTCAACGCACTGAGGCAATTGGCTGACGTCCAGTTCCTCTACGCCCGCAGAGCCCCGGGGCGGCGGAAACTGGAGGGGGGGAGAGTGCGGGGGACAAGCGGCGGTGGTACGAGGAGAAACAAAAGCGGAAGGCCGAGGAGCTGGAGCGGTTGGGGCTGGACCCCACTCAAGCCCACAGGTGGGCGGACAGGAGCGAGGGACGGGTCATGCTGAACAGCTTGTCCTGGTGCTGCAGTCGTGGAGCTTCTCGTGTGGGTCGCCGCATGGTGGCCTCGCCGGCGCCGCTTCTACGGCAATGGGACGATGCCTCATTGCACATCTAGGGCGTTTATCCTCGCAAGTTGGGAGGTCATTGCGCGACAATTGGTATTTGCTTAGAACAGCCGCATAGCCTGGTGCGCCCTAGACAAATGGGGTAGCGCCCTACTTCAGCGGCTGAGAGGGAGCGGCGTGGGGCGGCGCTGCGGCGCTGCCGGCCATGCCCCGGCCTGACAACCGGTGTCCTTACCCACGGGGGGCGGCAGGTGCTCACTGCAGCTCCCCACTATTGCTGGGACTACACACCATACCAGTCCCCGAAGGCACTCCATAAACGCACTTGCAAATGCTCTTGAGGACGGAGATTGCCCCTGCAGTTCAATACTCGAGGCCGGAGGGTGGAGTTGGTCTCCTTGGCAAACCCGTGCTCTTTCCATGCTGTACTCTGCTCGTACCCGCCTGGTCTGACACAAGATGGCCCATGCCTTCTGCGCACCCGGGCACCGCCTACCCTTCAGGCTTGAAACCGCCGAAACTGCGGCGCTCAAGTACGAGAAGCGCGAGAAGAAGGGCGGCCCCACCGGCTGGGGCGTGTTCGGCAGCGAGAACCTCTATCACGCCTACCTCAAGCGGGCCGAGGGGGTGCCGTACACGCAAGAGGACTACGAGAAGGCCAAGGCGGCGGACCCCGAGTTCTACAGGTGTGCCCCCTAGGAAGGGATTGCGTTGGCGATGAAGGGTCTCGAGGGTGTCCTTAGGTCGCGCAGGGCCGGGGCTTTATCTTGACTGCCAGGCAGCCGACATGCCCATATCCTCTAGGTGCGTAGCACGGGGACGGGGGCAGGTGTCGCAACGTCCTGAAGGTTGGATTGGGAACATGCATGCCACCCCTGGTCTTGCGTCTAAGCTGGTTGTTTTGCGAACCGTGTGCTGTTGGCTGGAGCGGATATGGGGATAGTTGCGGTTCGGGCGGCCACTCTGCCACAGAAGGGGCGCGGATCCCGCTTTGCATTGCGGGCCGGTGCCATTTCAACAGGGATGAAGGTCGTACATCGTAGCCGCATAGCCTGGTGCGCCCTAGACAAATGGGGTAGCGCCCTACTTCAGCGGCTGAGAGGGAGCGGCGTGGGGCGGCGCTGCGGCGCCGCCGGCCATGCCCCGGCCTGACAACCGGTGTCCTTACCCACGGGGGGCGGCAGGTGCCCACTGCGGCTCCCCACTATTGCTGGGACTACAAAGTTTCATATGATACTGGAAAGGAAATGCCGGGCATGAGCAATCGCACTTCGGACTCGGACTCGTGCAACGAGACCTTGCTGAGTCACCTGGACGGGCCATTCTGTGCAGCCGGCAGCGCTCGCCAGAGGCGATATACGAACACGGCCATTCACACAGCGTACTGTCGTCTGGACACTGCGGTCCTCCCTCCTGCAAGTTGCAGGGAAGAATCGTTACCAACTTTCGTGTGTTGTGTGCGACCATATCCCTCCCCCTTCCAGGGATGCGGACAGCCTCATGTACGGGCAGGACCCCAAACTGCCAGCCGGCAACGTGGACAAGATGG
>LSYV01000004.1:2886506-2908903 GCA_001584585.1 Gonium pectorale | reverse complement strand
GTTCCTGCTGTGCCGTCGTCCCAGCCGCCGTCTCCCGCGCCCAGCGTTCCTGCGTTTCCGTCGTACCAGCCACCGTCTCCTGCGCCCAGCGTTCCTGCTGTGCCGTCGTACCAGCCACCGTCTCCCGCGCCCAGCAGTCCTGCTGGGCCGTCGTCGGAGCCACCTTGGCCTTCGCCGAGCGTCCCCATGGACCAGTCGCCGCTGCCTCCGTATCTTGCTCTGCCTGCCTCGCCAGAGTTGCCCCAGCCGGTACCGCTTCTCCCGCCATCAGTGCCACCTACCTCCCCACCTGTAGCGGCGAGCTTCATTGTCATCGTGGGAGATCAGCTGCTGATTCACGTGTGGATACCAATGTTTCCGACGGCCACGGTCCTTCAGGTATCGGTAATGGATTGCGTTGTTTTATCCTAACCCCACATGAGTCACGCAGCATGACTTCCTCCGGATTGCCAATGCCGCCATAACGCCGTCGCCGTTATTGTACGTATCCCAAACACCTTGCAAAGAAGGGTGCCCACTCCGCCTCCAGGCCATCTCCATCGTGGTGTCAAACGCCGTGAGGATTCGCACCTCCTTCGTCAACACAGCCCTTGAAGCCGCCTACCTGGCTGCTTTATACCAGCTGAGCAGCCCCGCCATGACCAGCGGCAGCAGTTCCAGCACGAGCATCGGCGCCGCAAACGGGCGGCGGCAGCGACGGGTCCAACAGCTGAGCAGCAGCAGCGCATGGCCGCCGCCTGCCTGCTCCGGCGCCGTTGCTGCCTGCAGCCCCACCGACGCTGCAGACCTGGCGGCGACCCTGTGCGGGCAGCTGGTGGTGGGGGACTGCGGGTGAGCCGACCCCGCGGGCTCGCGTGGGGAGTTGGTGGGGAACGACGAATAGGGCTGTTGGTGGGAGGAACCAGTCGGCATCGTCGATGGTTGGGCATGTAGCTGACCTGGCCTTATCCCATCCATCCTTCAGAGGGCGCACGCGCCGGGGCGCAGCGAAGGGCCCGGCCTCGGCAGTACTACGCGCTTCTGCGCGGTCGGGGATCAGACGGGGCCGCAAGGACGTTCACAGGATGCCACACGCGCCCGCGCGCAGCCCCCCTCCCGCACCGCGCGCAGTGAATGGACGGCCGTTTGCTTTGGACGTCATAAACCAAATCTAACCTGATGAACCCCCTCGTCTGCGTCCTTTATTTGCAGACGGCTGTCAGCAGCTTGCCTGAACGCCAGCACAGCCGGGACCTACCCGCGCCTCCCACCGGCGGCGCTCGCGGCTGCCACCGCGGCGCAGCAGGTCGCTGCTTCCGGAGGTTGCGGCAGCGCGTTCATCTCGGCAACCGTCGCCTTTGACACGGCAGCGGAGGAGGTGCGCATGCACGGCACTGGTTACTCAGGCCTGCGTTGTCGACATGGCGTGTACGGCCGGACAGGGAGGCCGTACGTATCGTAAAGCGGCATCGGAGCCATGACATTCAGCCTCCCACGCTGTTCCAACTCAGAGTATCTGAGTAAGCCAGGCATGACCCGTGCACTTGACCCTCCGCGCTCGGGCCCTACCGCCTGCCGGAATGTAGGGCACCTTGAGGCAATCGCTGATGGGGCTCCAGGTGCGTGGCGTCCCGTCCCGTGGCACACGCGGCTTGCGCCCCAGGCTCTGGTTGGGCTTACTCCAACGTGCGTGCCTTCGAAACCCAAAGAACCGGCAAACGCTGTTTTCGGCCCTGGCCCCGGTTTACAACACGCAGCCGTGAGGGGGCGCTCTCTGCCACTGTGCGAGGTTCGGACGCGGGCATTGAGAAGCCTGCCGCCGCCATGCCGCTTGCAGGCCTTGCCGCTGGAGTCGGGTGCCGTCGCTCGGCTGGCCAGTGACCAGGAGCCGCCCACGTCGGCGCTTCTGCGCATCGCGCTGTTCAACAACGGCTCCTCGTTTTCCACGACGGGTGCGTCGCGCAACAGCTCGACTACTAACACGGGCTGGGACGAGTGCCTTTTTGTAGCGCCGCGTTGTCCTTCGCTGGGCCCTCAGCTCCCTATTTCATCCCTCCGATTGGCACGGTGATATTGTGTACGACTGCAGACTTACTCAGTGGCCTGGCCGTGCGGCTGCCGTACCCGCTGCTTGGACGCAGGGCCCAACGCCACTGTGTCGTTCAGCGCCGACCAGGTCGCCAGGAGCGTCGCCACCGCACTGGGCCTCACGCCTGACGAGGTAGGCTGGCGCGGCGCTCACTGGCGATGCGACTGCATGCTCGTGGCGTTGGCCTGAAACAACCATGTTTGGGCGCTCGACCCGGCCCGATCAGCGCACGGCAGCATTCATTCATCTGGCCCGATCAGCGCACGGCAGCATTCATTCATCTGGCCCGATCAGCGCACGGCAGCATTCATTCATCTGGCCCGATCAGCGCACGGCAGCATTCATTCATCTGGCCCGATCAGCGCACGCAGCATTCATTCATCTGGCCCGATCAGCGCACGGCAGCATTCATTCATCTGGCCCGATCAGCGCACGGCAGCATTCATTCATCTGGCCCGATCAGCGCACGGCAGCATTCTTTTTGTTCTTTCACGTGTGCTGAGCGAACATGGGGCGTGCTGCCTGCTGTTGCATTGTCACCGGCCTCACGGCGCCTGTTCGTTGGTGAGCTTGCCCTCGCCAGCCCGCCAGCCCGCGATCCTGCCCGCCCGCGATCCTGCCCGCCCCTGCCTTAGGTGTTTGTCATGCCGTATTCCCCTGGCAACACCATCACCGGCGGCTCCGACGCATCCAGCGGTTCCGTCACGCCCCGACAGCAAGCGGCCGGCGGCGCCGCCACCGACCAGCAGGCCTCTGCCGCCGCCTGCTCCGGGTTCCGCCTTGGGAGCCTCTGCGGCACCGCCGCGTTCGGCGTCGTTGCGGGCATGATCGTCGGCGGCGTCCTGGCCGTTGCCGCGCTGGCCCTCCTCGGGGCGGCGCTCATACCCAGGGATCAGCGCCTCTCCCCGTCGCCATCGGCGGCGGCGGGTCCCTTCGACCACACCACCGCGGTGCAGGCCTTTGCGCCCGACGGCTGGGCGGAGCCGCCGCCGCTGCCGCCGGTGCCGCCGCCCGCCCCGGCCCTGCTGCCGCCCGAGCCGTACTCGCCTGCCGTACTCGCCGCCTATCGGCGGTCGTACGCGGCGCAGGCGTCGCGCGCGACCGGCATGTACGGCAGCATGTACGGCGGCGCTCCTGGTTATGTGTACGGCGGTTCGGCGATTCCCGTGCGGGGTCAGGCGTGGCTGTGGGACAGCAAGCCGTGGGTGCCGCACTACATCCGCCCCGCCCCATACCACACCCAGCCGGCGGCCATGGGGGAGATGGCTATGGTCGCGCCGCGGCGCCGCTCCGCATGGGGCGATCACGAAGCCGAGCCACCGGGGCCCTGGGGAGCCCTGCACCAGCAGTCCTGGGCGCACCTCAGCCCATCGGCAGTCTCCCCGCGGCGGCTCCAACGGTACCAGTACGCCGGCGTCGTAAGCGACGGCGGTGGCGCGGGCAGGGGCACCCTGACGCCCGCGCCCCGGGCCGCAGAAGACGGCGGCCTCTGGACACCCGGGATCAGGCGCGGCGCGTCGGTCGCCTCGGTGCAGCCGCCCTGCCTACTAAGCGCTCCTGTGGTGCAGGACAACTCGTCGGGTGGAGGCGGCGAGAGCCTCCACCCTGACGCCCGCGCAGGCATGCCTGGCGGTGATGGTGACCTTGGCGCCCTCGATATCGGCCGGTGGGCGGGCCGGCACCGGCCCGGCGGAGGGGTTGTCCTGTACCCCATGGCGGTTGGGGCGTCTGAGGGCGGCACCGTGCGGCAGCTTGACGCGCGTGGGGTCACGGCGTGGGCGCCGCCCGGGCGTGCAGCCCGCGGCTCGGGCATATACCGCGGGTGGTGAGCAGACGTCTGCCTTCCCCGTTTCTGGTTCTCTTTTTTTTCTGCTGCGATGCGGGCTGGCAGCAGCCTGCTTGGTTGCACTGGGGTGCTTGCACATTGCTTGCGGGTGCGTGTTCCATTCATGCCCATTAATGCTGCGTGTGTCGTGCAAAGCGAGCGCACCTTCTGTTGACCTCGTATCCCGAGCGTGTACATGAGATTGTCATTGGTTGGGCAGCCGAAACTGTGAATTAATACTAAACAGGAACCACCGTGTGGGCGCATCTGGTTCTGTACTCTTGAAGTGTCGAAGCAACCTCGTGCTACTGACTTACCTTGCCAGGTTGTGCCAGGGTAATTCTTTGTCAGCCATCCCTACATTCACATTTACAAACGAATTCATCATATGGCTACAATCCTATGTACGCCTATTTGCTACGGCGTCATGTATGGATGAAAATGGAGGGATTGATGCGACGCTCCTGAATTGTGCTTCACGTGTGTGCTAAGGAGCATGGATGCGCGTGTGCGTAGCGCTTTGCTTGTGGGGTGCGCCTGATGCGTATGTGTGCGTGCCATTGAGCGGCACATGAACTTGGCTTGGCCGGTTCGCACAATGGCGTGGACGGACCCATGGGTCGTAATCAATGCCTTACGTGCAGTACCTCAGGTTTGTGGCGTTTTGGTCTCACTTGTGTACGTACCACCTCGTTGTAGCTGTGCGATGGCGCTTTACCAGCGCCTCCAGCGGTGAGTTGCAAGCTGCCGTAACGAGAAGTGGCTTGCAAAGACACAATCGGGGCCATACACTCTGCGTGCGCCAACGTACGGAAGAACGCCGCTGCCTTGCCCTCCCAGCAGTGCTTCACCTCCTCAAGATGCGCAGTGCGTTCGTACATCTGTACACGACAACCTTTACTGAAGCCCTGCACACAATTGGACCATTGCGTAAACACGCACGTACAGTATCCGTTAAGTGTATACGCTCCGGAACCCTAGGCTCGACCCTTGGAGCCGCATGGAGCTGACGGCGTACTTTCTGTTTCTCGGAGCCCAGAACCTATGGTAGCCCTGAATCGTACCCGTAAGGGTATCAGGCGCTATGCGGCTGCGGGGCTGTGACTTCAGCTGTTACCTGTCCAGGAGCCAAGGAGCCCCGCGGCAATTGCAGTGAAACATTGGAGACTGATTGGCGTGGCAGCCGGAGCGGATGGGTTCCACATGGGGAGGCTACCGTACATGTGGCGGGCGGGTAGCGTTTCAGGTACTCTGGATGATACTCGAATCATGTCTCAGGCGATCCAAACTCAGTTGCTAGGGCTGCTCAGCCTGCACAGGCGCGTGACGCAGTCTGTCAGACGGTGGTGAGGCGACCGTGACGGTGACAGCGCTGCGAGGCTTCTGGTTTCTCCGCCGCTCGCTGTTTGACCGTGGCAGCAGCGGCGGCGCCAGCGGCGGTCTGCGGGTGTGCGACGGTGAGCGTGTCCGTCTGTGGCGCTCCGCCGAGTGCCAGCGGGCGAAGGTATGCGGTAGGGCCAGAGCATTTGCTGACCCTGTGCCTGGGGGTTGGAAATACCAGTACCTGAGTACCACCAGTTTCAGAGCAGCAGAGCGACGTTACGTTGGCATGCTGACCGGGTGGCAACAAAGCGGATAGATAGTGAGGAGTCAGGCAGCCTGAGGAAGGCTTGCCTGTTGGCATCCGAAGTCGGCTATCCTCGACATGATAGAACGCACTACCATGCTGCACCGCCTGCTGCGCGGGCGTTGACGCCCATGAATACATCCCTGAAAGGCTCCTGCTGTCCTGTAATGCAATTGCTGTCATGTACCGGTCGCCTGAGACGGCTGTGAAGCCAGCCTGGCGTGCATGTGAGTGCCAGGGGGTCCAACACCCCAAAGGGGCCTGCTGCCTTGCCTTACGGCCTGCGCCTGCTTCTTTCCTCGACGGACATGACCCGGGGTCAAACATCAGGAACTTTCAGGGTTGCCGTACCGAGGGTACACGGGAGAGGAGGGATCGGGTTTGGCAGCGCGTGGGACGCCCCCGATGCCCGTCAAGGACGGGGTTTGCAGTTATCAACCCCACTCGTCAGAGTCGTCCTGAGTCGTCCCCTTCACTAGACACAGATAGGAGGATCAAGATTACCCTGGAGGCCAAAGCAAGCCGTACTTTGCCGCATTCTAGTTATTCAAGGCTACGCATTCACTCAATTTAGGGCAAACTCCGTTGGCTTGCCTGTTGCTCGCTGTGGCGGCCCACGGGTCATTCGTTTCGCACATTTGCAGTATTGGCCGCGTCAAACGACAGCCATAGGTATCATCGACTCTATCGCACCATGGTCTAGCCCTCTGGCTGTGGCACCGGTCCTTGACGCTGGAGAATGGCGAGACGACGAGATCAGGCGCAAAGGGTAAGCTCTTGCCTCGACTGCCAAGATGAGCACCGGGGGGGCGCAACTGCATAAAATGCGTTTGTTCTTCATGCTCTGCCTGTCCGCAGGCGGCCCTGGCGGCCCTCGCGTCGGCGGTTCCGCGCGTCGTTTCGAGCTACGCGGCTGGCCGGCCCCCGGACCCTGAGCTGCTGCAGAGGTGCAGGAGTGCTGTAAAGGACTACTGCGGAAAGGTTGTAATCGACTCGGCCGCCGGCGCGCAGGCCTTGTCGGCTGTGCTTCACAGCAAGCTGGCGGACTTGCTGCTGCAGCTCCTCACACACAGCGGCAGGGAGGCCTTCGGGCCGGGAGGCGACATACAGGCGCCTCCGACGGCGCTGCAGCCTGCATACGCGGAGGCCAACCGCAAGCTGTGGGAAGCAACGCACGATCTCATATCCTGCAGCCTCACAATTCTGGGCGTGAGCAGTATCGATGCTCCCACGCGCTGCGCCGTCGAGGCCTTCATCCTAAAGTTCCTCCGGACCGGCACCCTCCGCAGCTGCAGCCGCGCGCTGGCCGAGCCAGCACTGCAGCGCGAGCGGGGCGCCATACCCGCGGCGGGGCTGCTGATCCAGAACCTCCTGGACTACTTTGAACAATCAGGCCTCGCCGTGGACGCTTTACAGTGCGCCGCACTCGCCGTGGGCAGCCTTGCATCCTTCATCAAGCAGTGCAGCCCGGCCGCCGCCGCCCCCTCAAACGGCGAATACGAGCCTGGCGGCGGCGGCGGCGCTCTGTGCCGGGCGCTGGTGACAGAGCTGTTGGCCAGCGGGGTCCTGGACCACGTTGCACGGCGGGTGGTCCTGGACCTCATCAGCGGCGGCGGCGACTCAGCAGCGGCAGACGGCGGCGGAGGCAGCGGTGCGGAGGCCGCCACAGGCACGGCGATTCCTAGCGCTTGCCGCGGGGGGATGGGCGCAGTGCGGACCGCTACGTCCGGGGCTTTCACGATGCTGACGACGGCCGCCGAGGCCTTCGCGCGCGCCACCGCTAGCAACGGAGGCGCGATCGCCACAGTATTGCCGCCGCCAACGCAGCCATTGACGCCGCCGTGGGGCCCCTGCGCCCAGTACCTGACGCTGGCGGTGGTGGTCACGACCCTGGCGGCGGCGGGCTACGGCGGTGGCTGCGATGGCGGCGGCGGCGAGGGTGCGGGCGATGGAGGCGAAGGTGGGCCAAGCGGCGGCGGTGTCAGCGACATTAGCGACATCGGCGGAGTCGGGTCTCGGTGCCAGGGCACTTACGGCCTGCCCCGGGACCTGGCAAGGGCCCTCTGGGACATGGCAGCGTGGCCGAAACGATCGGCTTCTGCGCAATCAGTAGTCTTGGAGCTGGAGCGCAGGATAACCACCCTGCGCTCATTAATAGCAGACGAGGCAGACCGCAACGCTATCGTCACACAGCCGGTGGAGCCCCCCGGCGGTAGTGGTGGTGTCGGCGACCGCGCGGGCAGGGGCAGCGCGGCTGATAGCGGCTGGTCGTTTCCGGGCCTGGAGGCGGAGCGCATGTTCGCCGTCCTGCTGTCGATGGTGGAGGCCGAGGCGGACCGCACCGCCGCCGCCACACGGCCGCCGGCTCACCCTGGTGGCAGCGGCAGCGACTGGGATGCCGGTGATGGCGGAGGTATTGGCGGTGGCGGCGCGGACGGCGCTGTTGACGGCGGCGCCGCCTTCGGCGGCTGGTCGTTCCTGGTGGGTCCCCGCGCGGCTCACGTGCTGTGCATGCGCATCGCCCACCTGGCCGTGGAGACCGGGGAGGCAGCCGCGGCCGCCACTCCTGCTACGGCCGGAAATGCCGGCGCCGGGAGCGCATCCGGCGGAGGGGGCAGATCTAGTCTCCACCCGCAGCCTCAGCCGCTCCGTCACCCCCGCGGTGCATGGCACCTGGCGGCGCGGGCCCTGGCCGCCGCGCAGAACCTGCTCCTGGGGCCGCTGATGGCGCGGCGGCGGCGGAGGACAAGCGGCGGCTGCAATGCAGCAGCGGCAGCCGCAGAAGCCGCAACGGCGGCGGTGGGGAATGACGGGCCGCTGCCGGCGTGTTACTGGGAGACGGTCGTTCGGGCGCTGCGCGTGCCCGTTGTTGCCTCCGCTGCCCCGGCGTCGTCGCCGGCTGCGGGGGCGCCAGACGGCTGCGACCTGGCCTCCATCGGCCGCCTGCCCGGGGCGGGGTTGGGCGGCATGATGGCGGTGCCGGGCCTGGGGGCGGGAGGTGAGGAGCATACGAAGGCGGCGGTGTAACGGAAGGGCGCTGCCAAAGCGCACCGCGACAGGGCCCGCTTTTGGTCGAACCGAATTGCGATGGGACTGCACTTGCGATTGGCGGCCGCTTTCGAGGGTTGGCTGGGATCTCAACACTGTTCTTGGAGCCGAGGCTCCAGACCTGGGACGCTCTTTTATTTTGCTGTTTTTCGTTCGGGGACCTGGGCGCTGGGCTTTTCATGCGTCCGTCCTTCGCTACAGATCCGCTGATCTCACTGCGATTTGCGGTTCGCGCTCTATGCCAGCAATTCTGTCGACCACTACATTCCCAAAGTCACGCCCTATCCCTCCCCCACCCTCCCCAGGCCCTCTACCCGCCGAGGCCCCCGCCGCCCTCGCCACCGCCCTCTCCTGCGGCCTGCTGCCCGCCCTGGAGTGCTGTGTCCGCACCCTGGGCCGCTCCGCCGACCCGCGGGACGTTGGGTCGCTGTGCGAGCTGCTGAGGGGCTCGCTGCTGGAGCAGCCCGGAGGCCTGGTGGCCGTGCTGGCGTTCGGGCCGCCGGAGCAGGCGGCACCGCTGCTGACCTCCCTGGGCAAGGTGCTGCACCGCTGCGCGGAGGCTGTGGAGGCGGTGACGAATGCTATGACGGCGGTGGAGGCCGGCCCAAGCAGGCAGCCGACCAGGCTTCGATTGTACCTCGTTTTGCAGGATTATAGTGCCAACCTCGCGGCCCTGGCGGTGCTAATGGGCAGGGCGCAGTCGGCGGTGTGGACGGACCCATGGGTCGCTCACGTCGCCGGCAGCACACCCGCTGTGGGCGGCATCGACCCGGTGCTCACCGCTGCCGGCATTTCGTTCGGCCCTGCCCCCGCTGCCACCGCTGCCGCCGCACCCGCGCCCGAGGTTCCGCCTCAGCTGCTGCAGCTGCGGCGCCAGCTGCCCCTGCTGCTGCTACAGCGCTGGCTGCCGGCGCTGGCGAGGGCGGTGGCGGTGGCGCCCTGCCTGCTGGGCCAGTACAAGTCGGCCACCTACGGCGCGGCGCAGGACAGCCTCAGCGGCCTGGCCGTCGCGCTCTTCGCCTCCGCCCGCCCGCCAATGCTTAAAGCCCAGATGTCGAGAGCGTGCTTGGTTCATGCCGTGTGGGGGAGCACGCGCGCATTCGTCCATGATGTCGATGATGATGGCGGCGGCGGCGGTGCCTCTGGCAGCGGCCGACGCGGCGGCTTCGGGGGCTCCAGAAAGGAGGCCCCAAAGAGCAGCCGTATATTAGACGAGATCGCTGCCGCCATAGCCGCCCTTTCGTCCCCTGAGTCTGGCCCCAGGGCCGACCGCTGGCGGCAATGGCTGGACGCCAACTTCGAGTTCTCACCGGCGCTTATGCTCTGTGACGTCCTGGTGGACATGCCGACCCTGCGCTGGGACGCGGCTCGTGTCCGGGCGCTGCTGGACTTCCTCCTCGCGGCCGCCATCACGCAGCCGGGATATGTGCGTGCGATAGTGGGAGCGGCGGCGGCGGCGGCGGTGACTAAGGCGGCGGAAGCTGGGCAAAACACGCCGTCCGCTGCATCTGATTTGGCGGGTGGTGGCACCTGCATCGATGCTGACAGAGGGGGAGAATATGATAGCCACAGAGACCGAGGCGGCAGTGACTGTGCCGGCGGCAGCGGCAGGGCCCCCGCACCCAAGCCCGCCCCCGCCGCGAGTGCGTCTGCCGCCGCCTCCTCCGCCCCTCCGCCCGGGCAGGACCCCGAGCTGCTCTTTATCGAGCAGCGGTTTCAGGAGGTGCAGAGCCTAAGCTGTGTCCGGGCCGACCGCGCGCTGTCCGAGTACTCGATCCACGTCTTCCTGGCGGTCCGCGGGACCTGCGCGCTGGACTTAAACGGCTTTAAGACCGGGGTGGGATCCGCACTGTACGACGGCGGGGCTGTGGCGCTCATCCGCCTGGCGGCCTCGCTGGAGCCCCCCGCCGGGGAGGGCCCCGAGCCGCCGGCCGAGGGGCTGCCGCCGGCCTGCGCCAACCCGCGCTGCACCAACCTGGCCGGAGAGAGCGACGCGGGGCTGATGGCGGCGGAGGCGGAAGGTGGAGGCGGTGGCGGAGGTGGCGGAGGTTTCCGTGACGGAGGTGGCAACGACGGCGACGTCGGCGGCAGCCGGGTGTGCGGCTGCGACGGAGGCGGGGCTTGCAGCGATGGTGGCGACGACGGCAGCGGCTGCGGCGGCAGCGGCAGCAGCGGCGGCCGGCGGGTGCCCCTGTGGTGCTCCGCCGAGTGCCAGAGGGCAAACGATGGACGCAGCACTGAGTGAGGCGATGGCAGGCCGGAATCGGAGGCGGGGGTGGGGGCGGAGGCGGGGCGGGGGCCGGGGCGGGCCGCGCCCGGGGCAGCCAAGCGCGGGTACGCGGGGGCACAGCGCCGAATGCGGGGGCGCGCCGCAAAGGGGAGACTCAAGGGAACTACTGCCGCGATAAGCAGGGGTGCGCCTGCGATTGAAGTGTGACGATTCCAATGAGAGGTTAGGGCTTTAAGGTTGCTGGGCTGCACGGCGGTTTGGTTGGGTCGGCTTGGACGCAGGCTGGGCTCTCGGTAGCAGGGCAGGGCTGTGCGAGACCGGGTTCGCGCCAATTGCGTGAAAGCTGAAGCAAGCAAGGCAACAGTGTATGGTTGGGAACTTGGGATCGAGGTTTCTTGCGGCTGCGAGCGGGAGGATTCGCTGATACTCGCCAAGCGTGCTGTGAATCCCAGAGGAGGTCCCCAGGATGGGCGTCGGAGGGGGTGACGCGTCTAGTTCAGGGACGCCATGTCCGTACTGAAGCAGCCGAACGGCATTGCGCTACAGCTTGTGCAGCAGTTGGCAACAGAACGGATGGGGAGCAGGCTGTTGGTCCCAGTGCCCCGCCAGCCAACAACGTATTAGGCACGAGCTGATGGTGCGCGACGATATCAAGGGAAATGCCCCAGGGCCGTGGCGGCGTGGCGCTGGAGATAGCTGGGGATTGTTCGGCGCGCCGAGGTCACTGCCGGGCGCGCCACGCTGTGTGGGGGGCACTGCCGGAGTGTGTGTGTTTGGGTGGCGGCTGTTTTGCCCGCGGCCGGGCAGGGGCTGCGCACCTCTCTTGAGGATGACCGAAAGGGACGCACACGGTTTGGCGGCCTGCTGGGCGGCGGCTCAAGAGCTGCTGGCAGCTGACTGGCTGCGGCATGCCTACCTAGGCCGGGGCAAAGGCAAAGGAGCGGCACAACCACGTGTTTGGATGTTTATGGCATACGTGCCGGCCACAGACACACTGAGCTGCGGCTCGCCCGCCAGCCGAGAGCAGCTATAGCGGGCCGAGCGATCTTGAAATGTCGTACTGCTTGTGGATGTACGACAGGCGCTGGATCAGGGCGAAGGGGAATGGGTAGAAATGTGAATGGCTGTTTTGAGCGGACGGACATGAGGCAACCGCCAACCGACATACATTAGACAAAAAGGACATGGTGTGGGCGCGTGGCGAATGGTGAGGGAGGGCATACGAGATGAGATGTCGTGCTATACTACGTGCAGTGATACGGTTGATTCGGCTTGGCGCCTCACAGTGAGAGTGGCAACAGGACAACAATCCCGTCACAGAACAGCGGGGCGAGGATCCAATCAAACCTGGGGTCCAAATACAGCTCAATCAGTGTTACAGAATACCAATGGCCAGGGTCCGGAAAGCCTGGGCGGCCAAAACCACAAGCACACTGCTGTCGAGAACCAACTGCAAGCTACTCTCGATATCCTTCAGCGATAACGTATGAGGTAGGTCAACGTGCTCTAGTGACACGATGGCCAGGCCTCAACGGTGGTAGGCGCCCCGTGGGGGTCTAACCTAGCGCTCCCGTGTTATGCTATAAACCTCGTCGAATAGTCGCACAGCCGATAAGCTCTACAGAAGCAGCAGCAGCAGCAGTGCCCGGACCTGCGGCGGCACACAGGTCCGCGGCCTAAGCGCACTCCAAAACTGGCATAAGGCCTCCACGCAATCATCTCGACAGCGCTACCGCAGCGGTTCCCAGCGCGTCACGACGGCACACGACTCCAAGATATACTAAAGCCGACTCACGGCGAAGCAGATACGGGAAGATGCAAAGCACGCTAACTAACCAACCAACACGGCGTGCCAAACCCGGGGCAACCCAATGGGCTAACTGAACCCTCGGAACGTACTACGTCACGGAACCTATTACGTCCCGACAGAGAAACGACGCGGGCCACAATCTGGCAGTGGCAACCGAAGTGACAAGAGGGAACCTGTAGGGACAGACAACTCGGGCCCCACACCGCGAGCACGCGAGCGTTCAGGCACGGTACCACGAGGGGAGACGAGGCAGAAGCGGGTGTGGCAGCGGCCTGGCGCGCGCCTGACCCCCGGCTTTGATACGAGGGGGCCTTCCTTCCATGGAATCTCGCACGCATTACCGTATGGGCTACACTGATGTGTGCGCGCGCAAATCAAACCGTGCGGCTTGGATGAGCTCTGTCTTCAGCAAGTTGTACTTTTGTCGTGAGAGGTGTGCACGCGACCACACATCCACTCGAGCCGCCGTGCGAACGCCAGCCTACAATACAGCGTCTGCCTTGCGTAGTGCTGCTGTGGCGGCCCACGGGTCATTTGTTTCGCTCGTATCGTTGCGCGGCCGCCTCCAACGACAGCCTTACGCTCCTCCCCATTTGTCTGCGACTCTATCGCGCCACGATCTAGCCCGTCTGGCTTGCGCGCCGGCGCTTGAAGGCGTCACGAGATCAGCGAAACCGGGTGCGCGTTGTCGCCCCCCATGACGCCCAACAAGACGCGCTTTGGGACGCTACATTGTGATGTGCAATTGCCAATCACCGTCGAGCAACTTCCATTGTGTGCCTTCCTGTCCGCAGGCGGCCTTGGCGGGAATGGCGGCCCTCGCGTCTGCGGTTCCGCGGATCCTTTCGGCCTACGCGGCTGGCCGGCCCCCGGACCCCGCAGAAGTTCATCAAAGCTGCAGTGGAATCCACAGACGCGGTGGAAGCCACATCGGCCACCGGCGCGCACGCCTCGTCGGCTCTGCTCCACAGCAAGTTGGTCGACCCGCTGCTGCAGCTCCTCGAGCACACCGGCAGGGAGGGCTTCGGGATCGGTGGCAGCGCGCACTCCAATTGTGTGGATGTCAGTCAGCTGCTGTGGTTAATGCCGCACAGGCTCCAGTCCAGCAGCGTGGCATTCCTGGACGCCGGCTGTGTCGATGGTCCCACGCTCCACGCTGCGGAGTGCTTTGTTATGAAGTTCCTCCAGACTGGCACCCTCAGGTGCTGCAGTTTTGTGCTGGCCAACTGGGCACAGCGGTGGGATCAGGGCGGCCCGACCGCGGAGGGGTTCAAGCAAGGCTTCTGGAGAATAAAACAGTGCGCAGTCACCGCCATAGCCGGTCTCACCCTCTTCGTTCGGCAGAGCTGTCCGACAGTCGCCTTCTGTGCCTCCGATGCCGCTAACAGCGGTGTGGACCGACCCACGGGTCGCTGACGTCGCCGCTGCAGCCCCTGGACCCGCGGATGCGCCCCCGCTGTTGCAGCTGTGGCGCCAGATGTCCCTGCTGCTGCAGCGCTGGCTGCCGGCGTTGGCGAGGGCTGTGCCCTTGGCGCCCTGCCTGCCGCGCCGTTCGGAGGTGGCCACGTACGGTGCGGCGCACGACAGCCTTAACTGGCTTGCCGTTGCACTCTTCGCCTCCGCCGACCCACCCACGCTGCGAAGGCTCATGCCCATACACATGCGGCTCGGGACCTTCCAAGACAGCGACGTCGGCGACGGCGGCGGCAGCGGCGGCGGCGGCGGCGGCAGTGGCGGCGGTGACACCAGCAGCGGCGGCGGCAGGGGCTCCGTCAGCCAGGCTCATAAGACGACCAGCGGGAGCCGGGCTGCTGGCAACAGCAACAGCTTGACGATGGACGAGATCGCTGCTGCGACGGCCGCCCTTTCGTCTGCCGAGGCAATTCCCAGGGCCGAGCGCTGGCGGCGATGGCTGGACGCCTGCATTGACGCCCGGACCTCACCGGTGCTGACGCTTGTCGTCTTCCTGGTGGACATGCCGCACCTGAGCTGGGACGCGGCTCGTGTCCGGGCGGTGCAGGACTGCCTCCTCGCGGCCGCCATCGAGCACCCCGCCCACCTGATGCGAATGGTGGCTACGGCGGCGGCTTTGGTGGAGGTGTTGGGGCCGGGCGTAAGGACCCAGGCCGTTGGAGCAACAGCGGTGGGAATGACGACAGCGGGGCCAACGAGTGGTGGTGTCAGCTACGGTGGCGGCGCTGGCGGCGGCGGGCGAGGCCGCAGCGGCGGCAGCTGTGGCGGCGGGGTGGGGCCTGCACCCCGGCCCGCGCCCGCCGGGAGGGGGGCTGCCGCCGCCTCAGCCGCCCATACCGGGCAGTCTCCTAACCTCCTTTTCCTGGGGCGGCGCTTCAGGGAACTGCGTGGTTTTGTCCGGGGCGACCTCCCGCTCTCACGTTATTCGATTCACGTCTTCCAGGCGATCCAGGGGATTTACGCGGAGGACGACGTCTCCTTTGAGACCGGGGCGTCCTCCGCGCTGTGCGACATCAGGGCCCTGACGCTGCTCCGCCTGGCAGCCTCGCTTGAGCCAGCCGCCGGGGAGGGGCCCGAGCCGCCGGCCGAGGGGCTGCCGCCGGCCTGCGCCAACCCGCGCTGCACCAACCTGACCGGAGAGAGCGACGCGGGGCTGATGGCGGTGACGGAGGCGGCTGGCGGAGGTGGCCGCGACGGAGGCGGTGATGGCTGCAGTGACTGGAATGGCGGCAGCGGCGGCGCCGGCCTGCGGGCAGGCTGCTCGCCCGAGTGCCAGCGGGCGAGCGAGGGACGCAGCGCCGAGGGCGGCGGTGGAGGGAGGGCGGAGGCGAAGGCGGGGGCCGCGGCGGGCCGCCGCCGGGGCAGCTGAGGGCGGCCGCGTGGGTCCAGCGGTCAACCGGGATACAGCGCCGGTTGCCGAGGCCCTCCACAAAGGCCCTCCAGCAAGGCCCTCCACCAAAGGCAGACTGAACGGCCAAGCACAGCGATAAGAAAGGGCGAGCTGCGACTGAAGTCGGCGGGTTCCTAGCGAGGGCGAGGGAGACAGAACCATAGCCGGCTGGGTTAGTGGGCATGGGGTTCAGGCAGGCCTGCGATCATGGTAGCAGGCCAGAGAGCTGGGCAAGGCAAGTGCGTGCATACTGTGGGGCAAACAAAGGCGGGACACGAGGCCTCTCGAGGCTACGGGTGGGATGAGTTCATAGGTTGTACGGGCTGCCGAGCTTGCCGACTTCATGCCTGGTCCCGGAGAAGGGCATGAGCGACGGCGCCTGAGGGGATGACGCGTCTAGATAGGGCCACCTTGCCTGTCCGTCCTGTTAGTAATATGTCCGTACGGCGGCGCGGCGTTGCGCCGTCGCGAGTCACGGGTATAGCTACAGAGTGGTTCGGGATCACGGATCAGGCAACCGGGTGACTGCTTCCCTCAGCGCTGCGGCGAACCCGCGGTCAGCGACTCGGGAGACACGTCGTGACGAGACCCGTGCGGATGGGCGGCTGCAGGCCCCGGGTGGTGGCGGTCTGGCGCCGCAAAGCCCACCCAGCCCCGCCAACAGCGCAACGCTGCTTGTATCTCACACCGACACCTTCTTATCCTTTGCGCGTGATTGAGCGGATCAGTCCCCGGTGCTGGGGTCCCGGCTGCGCCGGCGGCTTGATGGCGTGTGTGGTGCTTGCTGCGTTTGGCTTCAGCATGTCAGCGGCGGGACTGGGCGGGAGCGAAGTTCGGAGCGGCTGGGGGAGGTATGGGTGGCGCGGCGCGTTCGCTGAGCCAGTGTAAGTATGGATAACCACATACATAGGGTGCCGGGCGGCGGCCGCAGTCCCCTCACTGCCGGCAGCTGGGGCCTTTTCGACCCGTCAGGCTGGGTGCCCATGCGCAAACGGCTGTCTAGCATATTTGCCAACCTTGTATGGGAGGCGTGGCCCGGAGGGTGTGTTGGGCGGCGGCGTTGCCTACGCACGGCCGGGCAGAGGCGGACCGCGCGCGTCCTGCGCAGCAACCGGAACGTACGGCACACATGGGTGGCGGTTTGGGAGGCGGCTGAGGATACCAGAGGGGGTGGCGGTGGTTTGACAGGTGGCGGGATGCCCGGGCTGCGGGCGGGGGCGAGCGACGGCGTGCGCGCGTATGTCTGGGTTTGCATGCCGGCAACAGAGACACTGGGCTGCACCGCGCTCAGCCTGGGAGCAAGGCGGCCTGGGTCTGGACGGAAACGGCGTACTGTGTGTGGGCGTGCAATGTGCGGTGCGCAGTTGTAATCAGCCATGTTACCAGGTAGGCTTTCACGGGCAGAGGCGTTCACGGACAAGGGCCGACTCCACGACAATGTTGGCGCTTCACTCGGGGTGCGTTCGTCGATCGATGAAACGGCTCTTTCACATCGGCAAGCGGACGTCAGTTGCACACAAGGATAACTATGGCTCGGGGGCTGAATGTACGGGGGATGTGGGGCGGATGCGAGAAACGGCGCTAACAATCACCAGCACTGACAATGACAACATTACATGACAGGAGTATAACTACTTTTTCACCACCTGAGCCGACTCGGTCCCTGGCCGTGTGGCACAACAAATGTGGTACAGCCGATGACTAACGACTGCATAGCGGCCGGTCGGCGCGCAGTTAATTCCTCGCACATTCCAGTGGTGCTCTGGTTTTACAACCAACTTGAATTCCTTCTCTGTTGTCGAAATCCTTCGGTATCCAACCAGGCCGTGCAAAACCATACGTCGGGGTGTTCCTAAAGTGCAAGCTGCACGGGCACTCAAGTTTGCAACCGCCCTCCGCAACGGCATTGCAGATCTTCATGTCCCGGTCAAGACTCACTCACACTGCCCACTCCCCGGGCCACCGCTCCTGCCACACACGCGTGTTCTGCATGATCATGAAAGCCTGTTCCACCAACCCACGAACCATAAGCCCGCACCCTCCTAAGACCGGCCTGGCAACAGCATTCGAGCGCCCGCATCGCGCGTGTGGGGCCGCGCTTCCAGCTATCGACCGTCGCCGTTGCCCCGCCGGCGTTCCCTTCACTCAGCCCCACGGCCCCGCTCCGCCACCACACAGCGCCATGCGCTCGCACTAAGCCATAGTGATGATGACGCATGCAGGAGGCCGTAAGGGCCCGTACCCGCTAGGTCCCATACCAGCGCGGAAATCAGAGGTAAGGGGGTCTTGGGCCGTTCTTGGGCCTCATCCGTCGTCAAGCCATGGTCACCAAAAACGGAATGGCCAAAGCCGCACCACCTTTGAAGCCCCAGACAAATGGAGACCTCATGACTGACCGACCGTCCGCACCTGCCCAGCAACAGTTGCCCAGCGCATCGCACTGTACAGGCCATCAATGCCCCCCTTGAATCTTTAGCCCGCCTGTCGTCGCAGTAATTGCTGCAGAGAGATCAGGACCGTCAGCCCAAAGCACACACTGCTTCCCGGCAGCGGCTCATGGCGCTGCCCGTTTGTGGCCCCATAGCACCGCATCTTCACCGACGGGGAGGCGAACGGGAAGCAAACGTGGAGCCCTGCCTCTCAGAAGGGCTCCCGCACGCCTTGTAAGGATGCCACCACACCTGGACAGGAACATGGCATGAAGCGAAGCTGCCGTACAGTTCTTGTATAACCGCCTTGACCTAAGAACCAATGGTCGGCTAAGCTATGCTCTCTGGGGAAGTCAGCCTGACTCTCACAGTCTTACTCTCACTAGGACTGGGGGCCAAAGCGCATGCCATCCCATTTCAGGGCCTAGCCGCGCGCGTCCTGCCCTCCTTTCAGATGACGTTCAAGGGCGGGCGGTAGTCTTCCCCCCATCAACCTTTGGGTGCGGTTGCTAGCATAGTGAGCTTCCGCCGTCCCGCCCCACAACAACCCCCAGTTCTCACAACTGAGCTGCCTACACCCATCGCCCCCCTGCCGCCACGGACCTCTACAGCGGTGCAAACAGGCATACGCACAGCACGGCGCCGTAACGCCACCCCGCGACAACTCCATCCACCTCAGCCCCCGTCACCGCCTGAGTAACATGCCACCCGCTCGGGGCGACCCACTCACAAAACCGCTGCCTTGTTGCCGGCGGCGCTAGGGTGGCTGCTGCTGCTGCTGGTTCTCCGCCAGCAGATGCAACACCTCGGTCACCCACCGGGACCGCACTCCGCGCGATAACATGAGCCGCTTCTTGGCGGCCTCGTACTTGACGGGGCAGCCCTGCTGCAGGAGCCAGCGCAGCAGATGCAGCAGGGCCGGATTGGGTTCTGAAGAGGCAGCGCCGAGAAAGACCTCCCCTGTCGGGCCCCATGGCACGCCCAGCCGGCGCAGGCAGCTCAGGGTGGCCAGGTCGCCGTTGCTGCAGGCCTCAATGTACGGCTGCCCGCCCTCCTGCACAGTACGAATGGATAGCACCGACAGTCTTGTACGACGCGTCAACGGCAGTAGTGCCGAGCAATCAGCAAGAGTAAGGTTTCCCCACTAATGACGACGTCCATCTCTGCTGAGCCAAAGGGTAATGAAAGGACATCCGTACAGTAGCATGCCGTGCAGTTGCTCCTTTCTTCCTGGTTGCTGACGCAGTTCGATAACAGCAGGGCCCCTGCACAAGCCCATCTCAACACCCGCCAGCTCACTCCCGCCTCACCTCCATGGGGCAGCCCTGCTCAACCAGCCACTCCAGCGCGGCCTCGCAGCCCGCCTCCGCCGCCCCCGAGTAGGCGCCGCGCCCCCAGGGGCAGCCGCGCTGCCGCAGCCACGCCATCACCTCCACGCTGCCCGACGCGGCAGCGGCGGCGAAGAGCGCCGGGTTCAGCAGCTGCCCCACCGGCTCCGCCCCGTGCTCATCCAGCAGCCAGGCCAGCACGTGCAGGTGCCCGGCCCTCGCCGCCTTCGGAGCGACATCTGAGGCCTGCATGGGCCATCCGGCAGCGAGCAGCGCCTGCAGCGCCGCCAGGTGCCCGCCCCTCGCCGCACCGTACACCCGCAGGGCCCCGCAGGGCGTCCGCCGCACCCCACCACAGGGCGTTAGGAGCAACAGCCGCCGGAGCAGGCACCTCCGTCAGCAGGTACTGCAGCGCCGCAGTGTTGCCGGCGCAGGCAGCAGCGCTCACCACAGTGTAGCTGGCCTGGTAGCCCCGCCCTCGCAGCCAGGTCAGGCGGGCCAGCGCCTTGCTATCGTCGGGCAGCTCAGCGGCTGCCCGTGCCGTAGAATGGGTCCGCGGGCAGCCCTGCTCCTCCACCTTGGCGGCCCAGTCGGGCGTGGGGCTGCCGGCCGCCTCGCAGAGCAGGCCTCGTTGCCACACCATGTCGGCCATGCCAATGTCCGTCTGCCTGTAACGCGCCAAAGCTCGCTGAAGGGCGGACAGGTCGCAGCCGTAGGCCACATCGGGCATGTAACTGTCGCGTTCACCAGGGAGGCGCTGCTGGATCAGCCACTCCGCAAGCTCCCAGTGGCCGCCTCTCGCGGCAACACTGATTATCATGCTACGCAGAGCGCGAGGGTCGATCAGCAGCAGCCACTCGCACACGTGCCGGTGGCCCCCACCCGCAGCCGCTCGCATCGCCTCATCCACACGGAGCGCGTCATGGGGGTCTGCTGTGCGGAGGCTGTAGTCCCGGAGCCACTGGCACATTGAGAGCTGCCCCGCACCGGCTGCCGCCCCAAATGCCGCACGAGCTGCCCCCACGAAGCCTGCTGCCTGCAGAGCCACCTCAATGTTGGGCAGCACGCCGCTGGCCGCCACGAGCCGCACCAGCTTCTTGCGCCGCTCCAGAGCCAGTCCCCGCGCGGCGTCTGGCGCGAGCCATTGCGCCGCGAAGGCGTGGGGCGGCACCGGCTCCGCGAGGCGGATGGTGACGTGCTGCGGGCCGCCGAAGTGCTCCGCCGCGGCCTTGTTAACTTGGCGAAACGTCGCTGCAATATCAATCTGATCTAGGTAGCTGACGATGTGTTCCGCAAGCTCCGGGAGCAGCTGCGGCCAAACGCGGAACGACCAATGATCCCGCCACGCCGGCTCCGAAGCAGGCTGCTGTTGCGCCATCCTCGGTTACTAACTTTCAGCTGTTGAGCTGAGAGGCTGCCTTGCGAGAGGAAAGCCGCACAATGATATGTTCGTTGAAGCTCGTGAGGCTCGAGGCTACAGCAAACGGCGAATATATGTGAGGATGGAGCGTTTATGGCTCCGGCGGTGTAAACTTTGCTCTTGGCTGAATCGTTGGGGATCGGCGGGGTTGGCCGTGCCGTACGTACCGCGAGACGCCGTCCACACCCACCAAGCCCACGGCCCCGCTGGCGTGCCGAGGACTGCGTTCAGACGTGAACTGGCTGGGTAAGGGGACTACGTTGCGGTCGGGGGTGAAGGGAGGGCGCGTCAGCTGGGGCGTGACATGCCGCGGGGAGTACCCGCCCGCCAGTGCTTTTGATTTGAGTAAAACATTCCTTTTCGGAATATTTCTGGCTCTAGGGCTCGTGGAAAAAGGAAAAGTTCCAGTCTGGAGGCTCCTAAAACTTTTACTACCGCTTGAGGCCCTGCGGCTTGCGGCACTCCATGTACACACGTATCATATGGTTGTTACGGCACTGCTACGCACGAACACAGCGGACGAGAGTAAGAGGGCGGGTTTCAGCGGGGCACTGCATTGCTTAGGAAGCGTGGGCATTGGGCAGGTGGGTGCCACGCCACCCTCCAGGTCAGAATGCGCTCTTATGATCCGTTTAGGCGTACACAGCGAAATACTGCATGAAAAACTGCGTTTTCTGAACCCCATATTTAGCATTTTTTCCAGGGGCTCCCGCCCCCGGACCCCCGGCTGGGGGGCAAGCCCCCCAGACCCCCCAGGAATATTTTGGGGGCGGGGACGGGAGGTTTTATTCCTGTGTGTAACAATTTGCGGGCGGTGGCCGGGCGAAATCAAAAGCACTGCCGCCCGCCCTACTGGAAACGTAGCGCCTTCTGATGTGTATGACCGCAGAGGCAGGCTCCCTCTTTCTCTGCAGATTTCTCTTTCTTCTGTGCCCTGCTGTGGGTGCAACAGTTTGTGGCTGGTTGGTGGCAAGTAATTGCGGCCCGATGGCAACCAACTCGGGGTAGGGGAGCACATGTGGCGGCGGTTGGGGCTGCGGACATCCCCCAGCCGCAGGCCAGTGAAGGGCCCGGTCCTACCCCTGCAGCTGCTGGCGTGGTTGAGGAGGCCGGCGGGTCATCCCCCGTCGCAGGGGCGGCACGGGCGCTGGCTGTGGCTCGGTCGCCCACCCCACGGGTCGGTATTGGTACCGGCGTCTGGCAGACGTCGCCGTCTCCGCCTGAGGCTCCTGTGCAATCGGCATCCCCGTGCTCCGCACCGTCAGCTCAGGCCCCGCCCGCCATTGTGCCAGCAGGCAAGGTAGCCGCGCGATCCGCCTCCCGGGAGGCGCCAGCAGCCCTCCCCGCGAGTTCAGCCCCCCAGCAGGCGGTACCTCCGCCACAGACCCGTCAGCAACAGCAGCGCCAGCCCCCCGCGTCGCAGCGGCCAAAGCAAGGGAAGCAGCTCCCGCCGCCATCCTCGCCGTCACCGTCCGGACCCACCGCCCTCCCACCGCCCGGTTTGGTTGTGCGGTCGTCCGTCGCGGCGGCAGGTGGCCCGGGGCACGTGGCAGGAGGGCCTTCTCGCATGGACGTTGACCCGCTGCGGGGGCGCCGGCAGGCGGAGGCACCCACAGCAGCCCCGGCACCCAAACGCTCAACAGCAGGCCGTGACAGTACTGCAGGGTTGCGGTCAGGGTTCCTATTGGGGGGCTCCGGGCGCCAACGAGCACCACCGTCGCCCCGACCGTCGCCCAGCGACATGGTGGT
>LSYV01000004.1:2858508-2885966 GCA_001584585.1 Gonium pectorale | reverse complement strand
AAAAAAATGTGACGGGGGAGAAGCATAGCACTGGGACAATGCACCAAGAGGCCGGGTTCGTTGCGCTGGCGGAGCGCCCGCATGCTCACCCGAAGCGGCCCGGCCGCCCAATGACCCGAGGCTGCGCGCCACTACTCAGACCTGCCACGCCATGACTGCCGCGCTGCCGCAGCCAGGCCGCCTCACTGTCCATTTCCATCCGGCCCCCCAATGCGCGGCCCAGACATCCAGTGTGTAGGCACGGCACCACCGTACCGTATCATGGCCCCAGCCCAGGCCCACCGAATCCGCCAAGGTACACCAGAACACCCATGCACGTAGTACCAACTTGTGGACCACCTGCCCACCGAGCATGCACACGCGCACGCTGCCGCTGGGGTGCTGCCCCCCTGCCCGCTCATCGAAGCGGCGGCCGGTGGGTCGATGGCGTGGTGGGTCCTGTGTGCAGGGCCGACGAGCGGGGGGGGCGGCTGCACGATCGGCATCAAATGAAAGTTACAAACGGTTCGGCCGCCAGCGCACAGGCGGCGTCGGCTCTGCTTCTCAGCAAGCTGGCGGACTCGCTGCTGCAGCTCCTCGAGCACAGCGGCAGGGAGGCCTTCGGGAGGGAGACGAAACGCAGATGCCGCAGCGAGGGACTCCTGCGTGGATCCACGGGCTGCTGTGGGAATCAACACACAGGCTCCCGTCCAGCAGTCTGACAACCTTGGGCATCAGTCCTGTGTACGGCGGCGTCATCATGGGCAAGCACAACAGAGGCCTGGTTGTGCCGAGGGACAGCGCCGGCAGCAACTCCCACTGCCGGGGCACGTACGGCATGCCCCGGGCGCTGGCAAGGGCACCTTGGGTCGCTCTGGAGCCGGGCCCGTACAATTGGCGGGTCGCCCTGGTAGCGGCGCCGGTGACGGCGGCGCCATTGGTGGCGGCGGCAAGGAAGATGCCGGCGGCAGCGGCGGTGCCGCCCCCGGAGGCTGGTCGTTCCTGGTGGGTCCCCTCGCGGCTCACGTGCTGTGCATGCGCATCGCCCACCTGGCCGTGGACACCGGGGAGGCAGCCGCAGCCGCCACTCCTGTTTCGGCCGGAACTGCCGCCGCCAGGAGCGCATCCGGACCAGCCCTCCGCTCCGTCGTCCCGGCGGGGGCATCCCACAGCTCTGCCCTCCGCCGCAGCCGCTCCATCACCCCGGAGGTGCACGGCACCTGCTGCGGCCACTGGCGGCGCGGCGGCGGCGGCGGACAAGCGGCGGCAGTCCAGCGGCAGCCGCAGAAGTCACAGCGGCGGCGGCGGCGGCTGGTGGGCCGCTGCCGGCGGAACACTGGGAGGCGGTCGTTCGGGCGCTGCGTGTGCCCGTCGCCTTCGCTGCTGCCTGGGCGTCATCGCCGGCTGCGGTGGCGTCCGATGGCTGCGACCTGGCCTCCATCGGCCGCCTGCCCGGGGCGAGGTTGGGCGGCATGATGGCGGTGCCGAGGCTGGGGCGTTCCACGGATGCTCCTGTCCAGGAGTCAAGGAGTCCTCCGCGCGGCCATGCCAGTCAAACAATGGGCACCGATTGGGTTCTCGTCAGTCGGGTTCCACAGGGATGTAACTACGGGGCGGGAGGTAACCTGCAGGAGTTGCTCGAGGCGGCACTCGATGCAATGCGGCCTTCGATGCAATGCGTTCGGGGGACGATTGACAACATGTAGGGTTGCAGGCACGGGACCGCTCCGCGTGCACTGGCTCTTGTTGCAAGCTGCAGCTGACGGCGGGGATATGAACATGACCGTGGCGGCGTCAGCGGTACACGTCGTCCGTCACGTGTACTTAGACCGTTGCGGCGGCGGCGGCGGCGGGCTCCGGGTGCCGCTCCGCGGAGTGCGTTAGTACTACCAAGCTTTGCTGACCAAATGCCTGGGGCATCAAACATCCAGTACCAACCAAATCATAGCAGCGGATCGATGTTGCATTGGCGTTCTAACGGGTGGCGACGTGCGGAGCGGATAGTTAGGGAGCACGCAGCTCGAGGAAGGCTTCGCAGCGAGCTGCGGAATGGCCAGATGTGCTATTTGGGGGTGTTTGGACTCCGGCACAACACCATGTTGAACTTATTGTCTAACGTTCTCCGGGTACACGTGTGTTATGCAAGCGCAAGGCGGCGGCTACGCCCTTTACTGAAGCCTACCCTCGACACGAGCAGCGCACCCCGATCAGAGTCGCCCCCTTCGCAAGAGTAATAAGACACGGGTAGGAGGCGCCCAGAAGCCGCTCCAAGCCGAGTGCTCCACCAGCCGTACTTTGTACGACTGAAAATTTTGAGGGCTAAGCAATCAATCCATATTGGTAATACTCCGTTATGAGAAGTTAGGATTTGGCTTGCCTATTTCCGCTCTGGCGACCCGCGGGTCACCCGTTTCGCTCGATAGAGAGCTAAGTATCGGCCGCCTTCCACGACAGCCTGAGGTCCCTCTCCAGGCGTTTCCAACTCAGTGCATCATGGTCTAGCCCTTTGGCTAGAGCACCGGTCCCTGACGGCTGAGAATGGCGTCACGAGATCAGGCGCACCGGGTAAGCGTTGCCTCTGACTTCGGTAGCCAGCATACAATACTGGGGCGCGCACCAGTATGACATCTGACTTCACATCATCTGCCTCCAGGCTGCCTTGGCAGCCCTCGCGGCTGCGGTTCCGCGGGTGGTGTCGAGCTACGCGGCTGGCAGGCCCCCGGACACCGAGCAGCTGGCGAAGTGTCTCGTAGCTGTAAGGGGCTATGATGACATGGTGACAGCCACCTCGGCAGTGGAAGGCACAGACGCGGTGGCATCCACATCGGCCGCCGGCGCGCAGGCCTCGTCGGCTCTGCTTCGCAGCAAGCTGGCGGACCCGCTGCTGCAGCTCCTCGAGCACATCAGCAGAGAGGGCTTCGGGCCGGGAAGCGATGCGCCGCCGCTGCAACGCGCATACGTGGATGCCAGCCGGCTGCTATGGATGTCGACGCACGATCTCGTGTTCGACAGCGTGGCGGATCTGGGCACCAGTCCTCTCGACGCCCCCACGCGCCGCACCGCCGAGGCCTTCGTCCAGAAGCTCCTCCGGACCGGCACCCTCCGCTGCTATAGCCGGGCGCTGGCGGAGGCGGCACACCAGGGGGATCGGGGCAGCCTGACCGTGGCGGAGGGGCTCGGCCAGGAGCAGGTTCACTCGATCATTATGCAGGCCGCAGTGCTCGCCGTCACCAGCCTCGAATCCCTGATTGGGCAACACGAACCGGCCGCCGACCACACCTCAGGTACTACCTCGGAGGGGCCTGGCGGCGGCGGCGGCGCACTGTGCCGGGCGCTGGTGACGGAGCTGTCGGCCAGCGGGCTCCTGGACCACGTTGCACGGCGGGTGGTCCTGGGCCTCATCAGCGTCGGCGGCGACGCGGCGGAAGGTGGTGGCGGCGGTGGCGCGGGTGCCGCAACGAGCACGGCGGCACCCAGCGCCGGCAGCGGAGGGGCAGCCGCAGTGCAGACCGCCACGGCTGATGCTTTCAGGAGGCAAACCATCACGGCTGGAGCCTTTGGGATGCTGACGACCGCCGCCAAAGCCGGTGCCCGTGCCAACGCTGGCCGCGGGGGCGCGATCCCCACCGTACTGCCGCCAACGCAGCCATTGACGCCGCCGTGGGGCCCCTGCGCCCAGTACCTGACGCTGGCGGCGGCGGTCACAACCCTGGCGGCGGCGGGCTACGGCGGTGGCTGCGATGGCGGCGGCGGCGAGGGTGCGGGCGATGGAGGCGGAGGTGGGCCAAGCGGCGGCGGCGGGAGCGGCAGCGCCGGCGGGGATGCATCCCGCTGCCGGGGCACCTACGGCCTGCCCCGGGCGCTGGCAAGGGCCCTCAGAGACATGGCAACGTGGCCGAAACGATCGGCCCTCCTGGAGATGGAACGCCTGGTCGCCGTCATGCGCTCAATGGTGGAGGCCGAGGAGGACAACGCCGCCGCCGACGCACAGCCGCCGGGGGACCGCCCCGGTGGCTGTGGCAGCGTGGAGGATGCTGGTGGCGGCAGCGGCACTGGCGGCGGCGGGGGCGCGGATGGTGCTATTGACGGTGGCGCCGGCAGCAGCGGCGGTGCTGCCTCCGACGGCTGGTCTTTCCTGGTGGGTCCCCGCGCGGCTCACGTGCTGTGCATGCGCATCGCCCACCTGGCCGTGGACACCGGGGAGGCAGCCGCAGCCACAGCCGCCGCCGCCAGCACCTCCGCCGGCGGTGGCTGCTAAGAGCTCCACCCGCAGCCTCAGCCGCTCCGCCACCCCCGTGGTGCACGGCACGTGGCGGCGCGGGCCCTGGCCGCTGCCCGGTGCCTGCTGCTGGGGCCGCTGGCGGCGCGGCGACGGCGGAGGACAAGCGGCGGCGGCGACGCAGCAGCGGCAGCCGTAGAAGCCACAGCGGCGGCGGCGGCGGCTGGCGGGCCGCTGCCGGCGGGGTACTGGGAGGCGGTCGTTCGGGCGCTGCGCGTGCCCGTTGTCGCCTCCGCTGCCCCGGCGTCGTCGTCGGCCGCGGGGGCATCCGACGGCTGCGACCTGGCCTCCATCGGCCGCCTGCCCGGGGCGGGGTTGGGCGGCATGATGGCGGTGCCGGGGCTGGGGGCGGGAGGTGAGGAGGGGGGTGGGCGGCGGGCAGGCACAGCGGCATTCGGTGGGGTGAGCGGGGGGCGGGCGTCAGGGAAGGGCGCTGTTGGTTGAAGTATTCCGGCTGCATGCCCCACAGGGCGGGGCGCGATCGAGGAGAGTGGTGTTACATACAGCCAGTCGGTGGAACATGGCGGGATTTGGGGCGCTATCCAGTACCGTCACGCAGCAGGTTACAGGTTACAGGTTACACGTCCGTCAAAGCTGGGGGGGCCATGGACGAATTGCGAATATTGGGGTGGGAGAGCGGGTTATGGTCCTCGTCTCTATCCCGCTTCAGCCACCTCTCTTGGCTGCGAGGCGCCGCCATGAAACGGCTTCATCGTTGCCGTGGCTGGTGCCTTCGTTCCGATGGCGTTATGGGTACAGATCCGGTGATACCACTGCTAGGTCGGGCTACGTGACTCGGGCTACTCTTCCTGTGCAGGTTTCTCTTTTTTCGCTACATCTTGCCTCATGCTCATTGCATTCCAACCCCCCAACCTCACTGCGAACGCAGGCACGTGTTCATTTTTTCATTGCAACCTCTCGCCGTCAATCCCTCCCACCCGTCCGCAGGCCCCCTGCCCGCCGAGACCCCCGCCGCCCTCGCCCCCGCCTTCTCCTGCGGCCTGCTGCCCGCCCTGGAGTGCTGCGTCCGCGCCGTGGGTCGCTCCGCCGACCCGCGGGACGTTGGGTCGCTGTGCGAGCTGCTGAGGGGCTCGCTGCTGGAGCAGCCCGGAGGCCTGGTGGCCGTGCTGACGTTCGGGCCGCCGGGGCAGGCGGTGCCGCTGCTGGCCTCCCTGGCCAAGGTGCTGCACCGCTGCGTGGACGCCGCGGAGGCGGAGGCGGCAGACGCTGCTGCGGCGGTGGAGGCCGGCCCAGGCTTGCCTCAGTCCAGGCCGCAAGAGGACGCCCGCGAGCGGGCGTGCGCGAACGTCGTGGACCTGGCGGCGCTGATGGGCAGGGCGCTGTCGGCGGTGTGGACCGACCCATGGGTCGCTGAAGTCGCCGGCGGCGCTCCCAGTATTGGAAACGTTTACGAGGCTCTGGACGCCGCCACGGGCGCCGCCGCCTCTGCCGCCCCCGCCGCCCCTGGACCTGCGGATCCGCCTCCACTGCTGCAGCTGCGGCGCCTGCTGCCCCTACTGCTGCAGCGCTGGCTGCCGGCGCTGGCGAGGGCGGTGGCGGTGGCGCCCTGCCTTTCGCGCCATCCGGGGCTGGTCCTGTACGGCGCGGCGCAGGACAGCCTCAGCGGCCTGACCGTCGCACTCTTAGCCTCCGCCGATCCACCTGAGCTAAGCCTGCTCACGCAACGGGCCATGCTTATGACTACCATGGGAGCAGTAGGCATTGTGGGTGGCATCTTTGGCGAGAGCGACGACGACGATGACGACGGCGGCGGTGGACGCGGCGCCTTCGGCCATCAGACTGGAAACGGCAGCAATCGGGTCGCGGACGAGACCGCTGCTGCGACTGCTGCCCTAAGGTCCCCAGAGGCAGGACCCCGGGCCGACCGCTGGCGGCGGTGGCTGGACGCCAACATCAAGGTCTCACCGGCGCAGATGCTCTGCGACTTCCTGGTGAAGTTGCCGCACCTGACCTGGAACGCGGGTCGTGTGCGGGTGCTGCTGGAATGCCTCCTCGCCGCCGCCATTGCGCAGCCAGGGCACCTGCATGACATGGTGAGAGCGGCGGCAGCCGAGGCGATCGGGCTGGAGGGGCCAGGGCTGGAGACGCGGGCCGCAGGAGCGGCAGCTGCTGCAACGGCGGCAACCGCCCCCATCGGCGGTGGTGTCTCATACGGTGGTGGTGGCTACGGCGGCGGGGGAGGTCACGGCGGCGGCGGCGGCGGTCACGGCGGCGGGGGAGGTCACGGCGGCGGGGGCGCAGCACTTAACTCCCGGCCCACCGCGAGTGCGTCTGGCGCCGCCGCCTCCAACTCTCCGCCCGGCGGGCAGCAGCCCCCAGAGCTGCATTTCCTCGTGCGGTGCTTCCGGGATATGCGAAGCCTCAGCTGCGTCCGGGCCGACCGTGCACTTTCGGACCACATGAGATACGTCTTCGTGGCAGTCAAAGGCGCCTGCCAGCGTGAATTCCACGGCTTTTGTAACGGGGCCTCATTCGCGCTGTGCAACCGCCGGGCCCTGGCGCTGCTCCGCCTGGCGGTGTCATTAGAGCCCCCCGCCGGGGAGGGGCCCGAGCCGCCGGCCTGCGCCAACCCGCGCTGCACCAACCTGGCGGGGGAGAGCGACGCCGGACTGATGGCGGCTGTGGAGGCGGAGGCGGCTGGCGGAGGCGGCCGCGACGGAGGCGGTGATGGCAGCGACTGTGCCGACGGCGGCGGCGGCGGTAGCGGCAGCGACTGCCGCCGGGTGTCGCTGAGGTGCTGTGCCGAGTGCCAGCGGGCGGGTGAGGGACGCGGGGGCGAGGGCGGCGGTGGCGGGGCGGCGGCGGAAGCGGGGGCGGTGGGCGGCCGTGACGGGGGCGGAAGGCGGGCCGCGACGGAGGCCGGGGCGGGCTGCCGCCAGGGCGGTTGAGTGCTGGTTGCATGCACGTTCCGCAGCTCCGGTTGCGGAGGCGCTTCACCAAGGGAGGACTGAAGGGCCGTTTGTGGCGGTGATGAGCTAGCTCCCGGCGCTTCCGCGAGCGAAGGGGGCCGGTGCGCAGTGAGAGGTGAGCGAGGGCTTTTGCGGTTTATTTGTGGGCTCCACGGCGGTTGGGGTTGGTTGGCTTGGACGGATACCGGGCTGCGTGCGCTCTTGGCAGCAGGCCGGAGGTACGGTAGAGCTGGGCGAGGGAAGTGCGTTCGCGTCGAATGTGCGGTCCTCCTGCAGAGGATGTGAGGCCCATGCTTGCAAACGTACGTTGCGGACGAGGGCCAACTACACGACAGCAATGGCGCTGGGTTCGTGAGTTTGTGTGAGACGGTCTTAACGAATGCGAACGGACGGACAGTACGGACAACACACAGTCCGCTAAAGGCTGTCTTGCATGATGAGGGGAACCTTGGCGTGGGCGACTGATGGGCGACTGATGGGCGATGATGCGAGGGCGGAGGAGGCGAGGAGGAGACGCTCCCAGAAGACATACATCGGGGGCCATAAACCTGAAGCGGCAACCAGTGAGAGATTATTTGAAGGGACTACTAAGCCGCGCCCCACACCCCACACCAAGCACGAGCCATTAGCGGGGTCCTTTGGCCCGTCAGGCTGTGTGGGCGGCGCGGCCCGGAGGGTGTGTTGGGCGGCGGCGTTGCCTACGCACGGCCGGGCAAGGGCGGAACGCGCGCATCCTGCACAGCACCGGAACGTACGGCGCATATGGGCGGCAGTTTGGGAGGCGGCTGAGGATACCAGAGGGGATGGCGGTGGTTTGACAGGTTGCGGGATGCCTGGGCTGTGGGCGGGGGCGACGGAGCGGCACAACGACCCGTGTGAGAGGGCGTGCTGTAGAGGTGTAGCTCCCCAATTGCAGTGTTTCCTTTTTGCGTGCCGGCCCCGAGCTGCGCCACGACGCGCCCGGGCGCAAGGCAGGCCCGGGCGGGCTCGGGCGCGCGGAGATGCCGTACTTTGTGTGCATGTACGACATGCGGTGCGCAGCCATCATGTCAAATAAGGCCGTCGTCTCCGGCAGAGGCGTTGAGGCGCATGCACTCATGCTGCAAACTAGGGCCGACTGTGCGATAGCGGTGGCGCCTCGTCCATGGCCCCCCCGGCTTTGACGGACGTGTAACCTGTAACCTGTAACCTGCTATGTTCGGGGGAAGGGAATGAGGGCAACGCTCGTACAATCGCAAACGGACATGAGTGACACAAAGGGAAACGATGGCGCAGGCGCCGAACCGGCGGTGAGGGGCGAGGAATGGTGCTCGAACACCAGCACTGACAATGGCAACCAAAAAGAGGGCAATTGAAGGAGGGCAATCAACCAACTCTGGGTCCAAGCAGGCTCGCAGGCTATGGGGTACAAGCATGCGGATATCAGCCGGTACCAAAGCCGGTTGCCAACGGCTGCTTAGTTGTTGGCTTGGTGCGCACTTGGGTCCTGATCTAAAAAACGGGTTCCCAGGTTTTCAAGGGTAACTTTGAAGTCTCGTAAACAACCAGGCAATGGAAAACCGCTCGTCCGGCTGTTCCGGTAGTGCACGCTGTACGGCCATGCAAGTTCGCAACCGCCCTCCAACGGGATTATAGGTCTCGGTCAAGACCTACCCACACCGCCTGCGCCTCGGACCATCGCTCCTGGCACACGCTTCGGGCATCAACATATTACCCTGCTGCTCACCAACCAACCGACCGACCAACCAACCAACCAACCGACCGACCAACCGACCGAATTGTAACCGGAAAGAGCGGACTGGCACCACCGCACCAGCACTCGCCCGCATCACTGGGTGCAGCGCCTCCAGCTGTTGACCGCAGCCGTCGCACCGCCGGCGCCACCTCCATTATTCAGGCATACATAAAACCGCCTTACAGCCGCAAGCCCAGACAGTTGCATATCTCACGACCGACCAATTAACCGCACCTGCCCAGCAGTGACCCGTAGGCGCATTCTCTACAGGCCGCCAGTGGCGCGGCCACCAGTGGAAGCCGCAGCCCGACTGACGTCACAACAACGGCTGCAGACTGATCGGAGCCCACACCCGTGGACCAGATGCCGCTGCCGGGCAGCGGGAAGTGGCGCCGCTCAGCAGCTGCCGGGCAGCGGGAAGTGGCGCCGCTCAGCAGCGGCCGGGCAGCGGGAAGTGGCGCCGCTCAGCAGCGGCCGGGCAGCGGGAAGTGGCGCCACTCACTTGCGCCTATAGAGCACCGCATCCTCATCAGTGGGGAGGCGGGGGGGACCCTGACGTAAAGCCACTGAACGAGGGTCTCACGCACGCCCCGTATGGATGCCACCACAAGATGCACATAAAAGAGCGTCTTCCACCCGTCCTGCATAGAGACAAGCAAGCAAGTTGTCGCACAACTGTCGTACAATCGCCTCGACGAAAGAACCTGCCTGCCTTCAACACCATGCAGCGCTATGCTCCCGGGGGAAACCAGCATACTCTACCAGTAGTGTCTTGCTAGGGGTAGAGGCCCGAAGCGCATGCCGCCCCATGCAGGTCCGAGCTGTGCCTGTGCTGCCCGTTCAGAGGACGTTTCAGGGCAGGCGATAGTCTCCCAGAGCAATCGTATCATGCACTTGCTCGCAGAATGGATCCACGCCCCAAAATGCCTGTTCTCACGAGTACGCCGCTTACATTCATCCTCAACCCTGTCGCCACGGACCTCTTCAACGATGTATGTGAGCAGGTTGCGTGCGGCGAAGCGCCGTACCCACTAGTACGCACGCACAGAGCCCGCCCCTCCATCCAGCACGACAGCCTCCACTTCAATCCCCGTCGCCGCCTGAGAAGAATGCGGTAGCTCGCGGTGGGTTACGCATAAACCCGATTTTCTGCTGCCGAAGGCGTTGGGGCTGCCGCTGCTGCGGGCGGCCCAGGTGCTCCGCCAGCAGCCGCAGCACCTCGGTCACCCACTTGGGCCCAACGCCGTGCGATAAACTCAGCCGCCTCTCGGCGGCCTCGTACTCGAATGGGCAGCCCTGCTGCAGGAGCCAGCGCAGCTGTCCCAGCGGGACCCGGTCGGGTCGTGACGTGGCAGCGCCGAGGAAGACCTGCCCCATCGGGCCCCAGGGCACCATGCCCAGCCGGCGCAGGCAGCGCAGGGTGGCCATGTCGCCGTTGCGGCAGGCCTCGATGTACGGCTGCCCGCCCTCCTGCACAGTACGAATGGATTGGGCCGCCAGTCTTGTACGATGCCGGGCAAATAGCAAGACGTGCCCACTGCTGACGACGATCCATCTCTGCTGAGCCAAAGGGTAATGAAAGGACATCCGTACAGTAGCATGCCGTGCAGTTTCATTCCTGGTTGCTGACGCAGTTTGATTCAAGCAGGGTCCCTGCACAAGCCCGTCTCAACACCCGCCAAAAGGTCCCCTGTGATTCTTGCGAAGTCCCTGAGGGACTTTGAATGATCCAAGCAGGGACCCAGCGTAAACCCATTCTCCCGCCTCACCTCCATGGGGCAGCCCTGCTCCACCAGCCACTCCAGCGCGGCCTCGCAGCCCGCCTCCGCCGCCCCCGAGTAGGCGCCGCCCCCCCAGGGTCAGCCGCGCTGCCGCAGCCACGCCATCACCTCCACGCTGCCCGACGCGGCAGCGGCGGAGAAGAGCTCCTGGTTCAGCAGCTGCCCCGCCGGCTCCGCCCCGTGCTCATCCAGCAGCCAGGCCAGCACGTGCAGGTGCCCGGCCCGTACGAGACAGATGACGGATGAGACTTGCCAACCGACAGCGGCAGCTGCGCGGCCGATGGGCCAGACCAGGTAGCGACTTCCAAATATCACTACCGGGTTTGGACTCATATGTAGGCGCTGTGAGCCATGGTTGCTGGGCGTACGAGGCCAATCCACCGCCATGTCCAGGGGCACCAGTCAAGCAACCGACAGCGCCCATTGCAGCTACCGGTACACAGCGGCCAAGGAGCGGCCTGGGAGCTTACCACACTGGACGGGTGAAGGACGACGAAAGCAAGCCTCTGCTGGTTAGGCATCAGCAACGGACACTTGCACGGAGCCATCAGCCGAGTTGGTCTTGCTCGCCTCCCGCACCTACCCTCATTCTCGCCGTTGCCTTTCCGCGGATGGCGCTGCCTGCCTCCCTAATGGCCCAGCGGCGTTCGGCACGTTCCGAGGGGCCCGCAGCTCCCTTCCCTCGCCTCCGCCATTCGTTCCCCCCAAACCCTATTTCAAGCCGTTTCGTTCGCACTCATCGTGTAAATGCCGTACCGACACTCGGTGCATTCACCAGCGAATCCGCGCATTCTTGCTCTTAGGTGATTGTTCGTCTCGTACTCTTAGACTGCGCTAACGGCGTTTGACGGAAGTGGCCCCGGAGTCACCCAGCAGGCGTGCCATGCAGGAGGGGGCCGTGCAGGAGGAGTGAGGGGGTGAGGGGGGAGCAGGTTTGGCAGCGGCCTGGCGCGACTCCCACACCGGCCGTCGCCGGTTCTAATTTGTAGCTACTCTTACTTGAGCATGCCGATTGGTTCATCGTTTCGCCAAGCACGGACGTGAGCGCAGCGTTTGGGGGGAGGAATCCAAGCAAGCCATGGCAAGCCGTACTTTGTGACTGTAAAACACCACGCAGTCCGGGCACAAGGTAGTCGTTTTAGGATTGAGGAGCGGCTCGCCTTGGATCGCTTAGGTGTCCCTCGGGTCGCTGGTTTCGCTGGTGATCTTATTGCGGCTCGCATCCAGTCTTCCCTGTTCCAAGGTCTCCCACCGCCTGCCTCTTTTGTGCCATGGTATAGGGTTTAGGGTTTTAGGGGGCTAGCTTTCTGGATTGAGCACAAGCGCTTGCTTGAAGGGCCAAGAATGGCGTTATCAGATCAGCCGCCATTTCGAGTGAGCGGGTTCCTCCCTCCCTGGCTGTAACAGTGTGTTTCATCAAGGCGTGGCATTGTAACGTGCATTTGCGCTGCATCCGCTGCCTCCAGGCCGCCTTGGCGGCCCTCGCGTCCGCGGTTTCGCGGGTCACTTTACCCGGCGGCGGCAACGCACCAGCGGCACCGTCAGAAGCCGCAGCGACGGGGCTGGGTGGCATGCTTGCGGTGCCGGGCTTGGGTGCGGGAGGTGAGGAGGACGGCCGGTGGGCCGGGCTCGTTGGCGGTGATCTTGAGGGGCAAGGTCCGCACACATTCGATACAGACGGACACGAGCAGGGCCTGTGTTACGGCAACCGCGAACAAACTGCAGGTGTCCTACCTTCGTTAAAGTTCCGCTGACCTTACGGAGAGATCGGACTTCCGCTCCTCGGCATTTCGACATCCCACATTCTCAATGGCCTGCCGTCCAACCTCCCGCCAGTCCGCAGGCCCCCTCCCCTCCGCGCCCCCCGCCGCCCTCGCCCCCGCCCTCTCCTGCGGCCTGCTGCCCGCCCTGGAGTGCTGTGTCCGCACCCTGGGCCGCTCCACCGACCCGCGGGACGTTGGGTCGTTGTGCGAGCTGCTGAGGGGCTCGCTGCTGGAGCAGCCCGTCGGCCTGGCGGCCGTGCTGGCGTTCGGGCCGCCGGGGCATGCGGTGCCGCTGCTGACCTCCCTGGCGAAAGTGCTGCACCGCTGCGTGGACGCCGCGGAGGCGGAGGCGGCAAACGCTGCGGCGGCGGTGGAGGCCGGCCCAAGCATGCCACAGTCCAGGCCGCAAGAGGACGCCCGCGAGCGGGCGTGCGCGAACGTCGCGGACCTGGCGGCGCTGATGGGCAGGGCGCTGTCGGCGGTGTGGACCGACCCATGGGTCGCTGAAGTTGCCAGCAGCACACCCTCCGTGGGCGGCATCGACACGCTGCTCACTGTTGCCGCCGCTGCGTTCGGCCTCGCCCCCACTGTCGCTGCTGTGTTAGGCCCCGCCCCCGCTGCCATCGCCACACATGAGGTTCCGCCTCCACTGCTGCAGCTGCGGCGCCTGCTGCCCTTGCTGCTGCAGCGCTGGCTGCCGGCGCTGGCGAGGGCGGTGGCGGTGGCGCTCGGGCTGCCGACCCGGCACCAGTCGGCCACTTACGGCGCGGCGCAGGACAGCCTCGGCGGCCTGGCCGTCGCGCTCTTCGCCTCCGCCGACCACACCTTTCTGAAGGGCCAGACGGTACGAGCCGCTCTGGTGACTGTCATGGCGCTATAAGGCCTTGGACCCTTCATCTTTGGCGACGGCGACGGTGACGGCGACGGCGGTGGAGACGGCGCCGCCGGCAATCAGGCTGGCAACAGCAGCAGCCGGGTCGTGAAAGAGATCGCCGCTGCGTTGGCCGCCCTTACGTCGCCCGAGGCAGGCCGAGCGCTGGCGGCGGTGGCTGGACGCCTGCATAGACGCCCGGACCTCACCGGTGCTGATGCTCTGTGACGTCCTGGTGGACATGCCGCACCTGACCTGGGACGCGGCTCGTGTGCGGGCGCTGCTGGACTGCCTTTTCGCGGCCGCCATCGCGCGGCCAGGGCACCTGCATGAGATAGTAGGAGCGGCAGCGGACGTCACCAGGGCCGAGGGGCCGGGATCTGCCACCGCCGCCGCCGCCGTGCCTCGTGGTCAGTCCCCGCGCTCCTCTTCCTCGAGCAGCGCTTGAGGCAAGTGCTGAGCCTCAACTGCGTCCGGGGCGACCACGCGCTGTCGTTATACGTGGCCCATGTCTTCGAGGCGGCCCACGGGACCTGCGCGCTGGACTGCGACGGCTTTAGCGCCGGGGCGGCATCCGCGCTGTGTGACCGCCGGGCCCTGGCGCTGCTCCGCCTGGCGGCGTCACTGGAGCGCCCCGCCGGGGAGGGGCCCGCGCCGCCGGCCGAGGGGCTGCCGCCGCCGGCCTGCGCCAACCCGCGCTGCACCAACCTAGCTGGAGAGAGCGACGCCGGCCTGATGGCGGCGGCGGCGGTGGAGGCGGCTGGCGGAAGTGGCCGCGACGGGGGCGGTGATGGCTGGGACAGTGGAGACCAAGGCGGCGGTGGCAGTGGCAGCAGGAGCGGCCACCGGGTATCGCTGTGGTGCTTCGCCGAGTGCCAGCGGGCGGGTGAGGGACGCGGCGCCGAGGGCAGCGGTGGCGGGGCGGCGGCGGAAGCGGAGGCCGGGCCCGGGGCGGGCCGCCGCCGGGACGGCTGAGCGCGGGTCGCACGTTTGGGGCCTAGCGCCGGATGCGGAGGCGCGCCACCAAGGGAAGACTGAAGGGCTGATTAAGACGGCTGTTTTCGATGTAGATATGAGCGCGTATGCATGCGGTTTGTGGGCTCCACGGCGGTTGCGGTCGGTTCGCTTCGACGGATGCCGGATGCTGCGTTCACTGCAGCCAGGAGGCCGGAGGCAGGGCTGGATGGGCGAGGCAGGTGCATGCTCATTGTGCATTGCTGCGTTGTGACGGCGTTGGAGCGGATGTGCTACGGAGCGGAGCGGATGGATGGTTGGGCAGCAGGCAGCCGGGGGGACCGCTTGCCTGTAGGTGGGCTGGTGCATTCGACTGGGGAGCGCAGGTTTCAACGAGACCCGTCCGGCTTGACTACTGTGGCACCTGGGGTTGGTTGTGGTGGCCTAGGCGCGAAGCGGTTGGTGTTGGGTAGTGCCCCGACGCTATCAACAAGACCCACATACTCGTGTGGCTTCTTTTCATGTGAAACGCATGGCTGTAGCTGCGCCCCTTTGCTGGACCCAAACACGTTCAGCACGTTCAGCACACCCCATACTACTGCACCGCCTCCTGCGGCTGCGCGGTGCCGGAGTGCTCGCGGGCTCACGGCCGTACGAACGGCCACCCTGGGGGCTTCCTGAAGCTTCTTATTAGTGGGGAAGCAGGCATGGCACGGGGTTCCGGGCAGCCCAAAGCAGCCCGCTTGCAGACAGGCCGGCCGGGTCTGCTGCCTGCGCCAGCGGCGTTCGACGGTGGAGGCCCCGGAATCACCCAGCAGGCGTGCCATGCAGCAGGAGGGAGGGGGTGAGGGCGAAGTGGGTTTGGCAGCGGCCTGGCACGACTCCGACCCCGACCGGCCATGACGGGTTCTGATGTGTAGCTACTTTTCCTGCAGCATGCAAAGTTTCACCAAGCTTGGACGTGAAGCATAAGGAAGCAGCGGTTTGGGGAGAGGGCTCTAAGCAAGCCGTACTCTGTGTGCGTCATGAACTGCGTGTTGTAAAACACAACGCAGTCCAGGCACAAGCAATTCGTTTTAGGATCGAGGAGTGGCTCGCCTTGGATCGCAGAGGTCTCTGAGGTGGCCCTCGGGTCGCTGTTTTCGCTGGTGGTTTGAGTGCGGCTCGCCTCCAGATCTTCCCTTGGGCTGCTACCATTGTCTCTCTCTTTTATGCCATGATCTAGCATCAGGCGCCGGCACTTGCTTTGACGGCCAAGAATGGCATCACCAGATCAGCCGCCATTTCGGGTGAGCGGGTTCCTCCCTCCCTGGCTGCAATTGTGTGTTTACTCAAGGCGTGGCAGTATCGAAACGTGCATTTACGCTGCATCCGCTGCCTCCAGGCCGCCATGGCGGCCCTCGCGGCTACGGTTCCGAGCGTCGTTTCCAGCTACGCGGCTGGCCGGCCCCGGGACCCCGAGCAGCTTGCGAAGTGTGTCAGCACCGTCAATAATTATGGTTTGGAGATTTTAACAATCAATGGCGCGCATGCCGCGTTGGCTCTGCTTCACAGCAAGCTGGCGGACCCGCTGCTGCAGCTCCTCGCGCACAGCGGCAGGGAGAGCTTCGGGGCGGATGGCGACTCGCAGACGCGGCCGCTACCGCTGCAGCTGCAGCATTTTGATGCTGAGGAGTTCCTCCAACGGCTGCTGTGGGAACGGACTCACCTGCTCCTGTGCACCAGCCTGCGACGCCTGGGCGCCAGTGTGCTCGATGCCCCCACGCGCCGCGCCGCCGAGGCCTTCATCCAGAAGCTCCTCCGGACGGGCACCCTCAGGTGCTGCAGCCGGGCGCTGGCGGAGGCGGCACCGCAGGGGGGGCGGGGCAGCCTGACCGCGATGGGGTTCCACACTGTAGTGATGGACATAGGCGACTACGCGGATGTGGCCTGCCTCGACCCCTTTTTGCGGAGGTGCGGTGCAGCCGCTGACCCCTCCTCTGGTGCTACCTCGGGGAGGCCTGGCGGCGGCGGCGGCGCGCTGTGCCGGGCGCTGACGACGGAGCTGTCGGCCAGCGGGGTCCTGGACCATGCTGCACGCCTGGTGGTCCAGGACCTCATTACCAGCGGCGGCAGTGCGGCGGCGGTGGCGGCGGGTGGCGGCGGAGGCGTCTACAGCACAGGGAAGGCCTTCAGGGCCCTGACGACGGCCGCGGAGGCGTTCGATTGCGCCGTCCGCGGCGGCACGGCCGGCCGCAGCGGGGATGTCTTCACCGCTGCATTGGTGCCGCCGCCAACGCAGCCATTGACGCCGCCGTGGGGCCCCTGCGCCCAATACCTGACGCTGGCGGCGGCGGTGACGACCCTGGCGGCGGCGGGCTACGGCGGTGGCAGCGATGGCGGGGGCGGCGAGGGTGCGGGCGATGGAGGCGGAGGTGGGCCAAGCGGCGGCGGCGGGAGCGGCGGCAGCGACGGGTCCCGCTGCCGGGGCACGTACGGCCTGCCCGGGGCGCTGGCAAGGGCGCTCTGGGGCGCAGTCACTCCGAAGCCGGGCCCAGGCCTGGAGGCGGAGCGGCTGTTCGCCGTCCTGCTGTCAATGGTGGAGGCCGAGGCGGACCGTGCCGCCGCCGCCATACAGCCGCCGGATCGCCCTGGTGGCGGCGGAAGCGAGGAGGATGTTGGTGGCGGCAGCGGCACTGGCGGCGGCGGCGCGGATGGTGCTGTTGACGGTGGCGCCGGCGGCAGCGGCGGGGCCGCCCCCGGAGGCTGGTCGTTCCTGGTGGGTCCCCGCGCGGCTCACGTGCTGTGCATGCGCATCGCCCACCTGGCCGTGGAGGCCAGGGAGGTAGCAGCAGCCACCGCCACAACCACCGCCGCCGGCGGAGGCAGCCCAGAAGTCCCCCCGCCGCAGACGCCGCTGCTGCTCCAACCCCGTGGTGCACGGCACCTGGCGGCGCGGGCCCTGACCGCCGCCCAGAGCCTTCTGCTGGGGCCGCTGGCGGCACGGCGGCGGCGGCGGGCACATGGCGGCGGCGGCGCAGCAGCGGCAGCCGCAGAAGCCGCAACGGCGGCGGCGGTTGCTGGCGGGGCGCTCCCGACCGAACACTGGGAGGCGGTCGTTCGGGCGCTGCGCGTGCCCGTTGTCGCCTCCGCTGCCCCGGCGTCGTCGTCGGCTGTGGGGGCGTCCGATGGCTGCGACCTGGTCTTCATCGGCCGCCTGCCCGGGGCGGGGCTGGGCGGCATGATGGCGGTGCCGGGGCTGGGGGCGGGAGGTGAGGAGGGCGATGGGCGGTGGTCCAGGCTCGGAGGTGATCTTGAGGGGCAGGGTCCGCACACACTCGAGACGGAGGGGCGCGTGTAGGGCCTGCGTTACGGAAGGGCGCTGCCGAAGCGCACCGCGACAGGGCCCGCTTTTGGTCGAACCGAATTGCGATGGGACTGCACTTGCGATTGGCGGCCGCTTTCGAGGGTTGGCTGGGATCTCAACACTGTTCTTGGAGCCGAGGCTCCCGACCTGGGGAGATCTTTCATTTCGCTGTCCTTTGTTCGGGCACCTGGGGCGCTGGGCTTTTCATGCGTCCTTCCTTCGCTACAGATCCGCTGATCTCACTGCGATTTGCGGTTCGCGCGCTCCGCAATCACCTCTTGTCGTACACTGCATTCTTGATGTCCAGCCCTTTCCGCCCCTGCCAACCCGCAGGCCTCCTGCCTTCCTCACCCCCCGCCGCCCTCGCCCCCGCCCTCTCCAGCGGCCTGCTGCCCGCCCTGGAGTGCTGCGTCCGCGCCCTGGGCCGCTCCGCCGACCCGCGGGACGTTGGGTCGCTGTGCGAGCTGCTGAGGGGCTCGCTGCTGGAGCAGTCCGGGGGCCTGGCGGCGGTGATTGGGTTCGGGCCGCCGAGGCAGGCGGTGCCGCTGCTGGCCTCCCTGGCCAAGGTGCTGCACCGCTGCGTGGACGCCGTGAAGGCGGAGGCGGCAAACGCTGCTGCGGCGGTCGCGGCCGGCCCAAGCGTGCCGCAGTCCAGGCCGCAAGAGGACGTCCGCGAGCGGGTGTGCGCGAACGTCGCGGACCTGGCGGCGCTGATGGGCAGGGCGCTGTCGGCGGTGTGGACCGACCCATGGGTCCCTTACGTCGCTGGCGGCGCTCCAACCCTCGGAAAGTTCAAACATGTGCTGGCCGATGCCTCGGCCGCCACGAGTGACTCCAACTCCACCGCCGCAGCCCCTGGTCCCGATGATCCGCGGCAGCTGCGGCAGCTGCGGTGCCTGCTGCCCCTGCTGCTGCAGCGCTGGCTGCCGGCGCTGGCAAGGGCGGTGGCGCTGGCGCCCTGCCTGCCGCGCCAGTGCAAGTTGGACATGTACGGCGCGGCGCAGGACAGCCTCAGAGGGCTAGTCGTCGCGCTATTAGCCTCCGCCGACCCGCAGAGGTTGAAGTGGCTGGCTTTGAAAGCCAATATGGTGATCGCCATGCGGGGAACACTCAGAGTTTTCGCGGAAGACGACGGCAATGGTGGTGGAGACGGCGGCAATGTTGACGCCGGCAGCGGCCGAAGCGGCGGCAGCAGCCGCTCCGGCGACGGAGGGGTTCGAACAGTGCTCATAGAAGATGAGATCGCCGCTGCGACGGCCGCCCTTTCGTCCCCAGAGGCAGGCCCCAGGGCCGAGCGCTGGCGGCGGTGGCTGGACGCCAACATCAAGGTCTCACCGGCGCGAATGCTCTGCGAACTTCTGGTGGTCAACATGCCGCACCTGACCTGGGACGCGGCTCGTGTGCGGGCGTTGCTGGACTGCCTCCTCGCGGCCGCCATTGCGCAGACCGAGCAGCTGCAGCTTGAGATGGCGGGAGCGGCGGCTGCGGTGACCAAAGCGGATGGGCCGGGGCTGGAGACGCGGGCCGCCGGAGCAGGAGCGGCGGCAATGGCGACAGCTGCCCGACAGGGCGGCGGCGTCTCCTATGGTGGTGGTGGCGGCGGCAGCCGAGGGGGAGGCCACGGCGGCGGTGGCCGTAGAGGCGGCGGCAGCCGCAGGAGGCCCGCACCCAAGCCCGCCCCCGCCGTGAGTGCGTCTGCCTCCGCCTCCTCCGCCCCTCCGCCCGGGCAGGACCCCGAGCTGCTGCTCTTTCTCGAGCAGCGGTTCGGGCAGGTGCTGGGCCTCGGCTGCGTCCGGGCAGACCGCGCGCTGTCGGAGTACTCGAGCCACGTCTACCAGGCGGTCCGCGGGATTTGCGCGCTGGACTTCGACGGCTGGGGGACCGGAGCGGCATCGGCGCTGTGCGACCGCCGAGCCCTGGCGCTGCTCCGCCTGGCGGTGTCCTTAGAGCCCCCCGCCGGGGAGGGGCCCGAGCCGCCGGCCGAGGGGCTGCCGCCGGCCTGCACCAACCCGCGCTGCACCAACCTGGCCGGAGAGAGCGACGCGGGGCTGATGGCGGCGGTGGAGGCGGCTGGCGGAGGTGGCCGCGACGGAGGCGGTGATGGCAGCAGTGGCCGGAATGGCGGCAGCGGCGGCGCCGGCCTCCGGGCATGCTGCTCGCCCGAGTGCCAGCGGGCGAGCGAGGGACGCAGCGCCGAGGGCGGCGGTGGAGGCAGGGCGGAGGCGAAGGCGGGGGCCGCGGCGGGCCGCCACCGCAAGGGGCGCTAAGTGCGGCTATTTGCAGTTGATGTGGAACGGTTCAGCGTGTGCAGTGTGAGGGCGGTGTGGTTGGCGGAACATCGCGGCTGTTAGGGTGGGCTGGCATGGAATGCAGGCCGGGCTGCGATCATGGCAGCAGGGCGGAGAGCTGTGCATTATATGCAGGGCGAGCATGGACTGAGACCGTTTGGGGGCACTTCAGGGCCTTGAGCGGGAGGAGCGGTGTAGTGCTACCTCAGGCAGACCTGTGATGCAGGTGCTTGAAGGGCACCAAAGGTCGTCGAACGCCGAAGGGCCGATTGTTCGCAGCAGCAGATCTGCCTTGCAGTGCTAGCTTTGAAGCGTAAGGCACCAGAGCGGGTTGGACGCATGGGGCTGTTTCCATGCGTGTGCCATGCAGGCGGCGGAGTGGAGATGGGCACTAGTGGCCCCCGGGTCGTTGCGGTTTGGAGCTGTATTGTTGTGTTGTGGACTCGTACCATATACTAGCGCGCTGCGCCAGACGTTGTAACCGGGGGTTGCCTCGTTCTCTCAGCACGGCTACGGCCCTTTACTAAAGTGTAGAAGCTACGCCGGCAGCATTAGCTCAGCATCCACCGTATTGCTCTTCTACTTGCATACAACTTCCCCTTCACTTGTAATACATGCACAAGCTCCTGGAACCTCTCTAGCTATGAAGCTGGCCTGGCATGCGAGTGTTGCGCTTTGATACCGCGTTGCTGCTCCTAACGTGCACCATTTTATCGGTAGCGATCGCGGTAGCAGGCAACCTGAATGCCCCAAAACAGCTGACAGCTGAGGACAAAGAAGCGCTGCTGCAGGCCTGCTATAATCAGCATTATAACGGCACGCCTAGCACCTTTGAGGACTTTCTCCGCGGCTTCAACACCAGGTCGGTGTCGCACAGGCACACGCCCAAACCCGTCGCAGTGGCTCTGGCACATCCCCGACCCCGCCCCGCCCCGTCCAGCCTGTTCTTACACAAGGTGTACTGGAGCGCCAAGCAACCTCAGCTCCCGCTCACCATCTTCGTTAGCGCGACGCTCGAGCGGCTCGATGCGCTCGATGCGCAATGCCGCTGCTACCCCGGCCCGCTCTCGGCGGCCGTCTACGTGCCCCTTCTGCAGCAGCAGCACGGCTCCAAGCTGACGCCGGAGAATAGCGCGGCGCTGCTCGCGGCGGCCAACCGCGTCCAGGCGCTTTTCGAGAGGTGCGGGGCTCCGTGCCCATGAGCGCCAGGCACCAAGGGCGCGGCGCCCGCGGGTGGGGTGCGCTCGTGGGCCAAATGAATTGACCCGAGAAACACCGCAATCTCACGTGCAACCTACAACCAAGACAGGTCGGCGTGCACCCCCCTCTCGTCGCAGAACATAGGCTCTCCCTACTTTCACGTCGGGCGCTCGGGTCGGGTCATGTCAACGGGCTGGGCTTGGGAACACAGTTAGCTAGGGATTTGGCCAGTTCGGGCTAATCAACCCGTCAAACCACCCGGCCATATGGTCCATACATGCAACGGGCCATCGGGAGGCGCGGCATCGGGCGAAATCCGGGAGTGCAAACACCGGGGGCCCTGGCCCCTCCCTTCCACCCGCAGCGTTCAGCCGGTTTTCAACGGTCGGGAGACGTATGCGCCCCAGGGCTTCTCTTCTGAGAATGCCTTCCAACCCTCTACCCTTCTCGCTGCATCCTGCAACTCCCCCAGCCCCCTGCCCCCCCCCCCTGCCTCTCCTGCCCCCAGTCTGGAGGCCCCGTCGCGCTCCCCCTCCTGCGCCCTGACGGCCCTGCTGCTATACGAGGCGGTGTCCGACCCCCCGCTGGCCCGCCTGCTGCCCGTCAACTCGCTGCGCAACGCGGCGCTGCTGCCGGTGGCCACCCCGCTGGCGGCCATGGTGGACGTGGACCTGGCCACCAGCGCCGGGCTGGCGGGGGAGGTGCTGGCGCCGGGGGCCGGGTGCGCGCTGGAGGAGGGCGCACGGGGCGAGGGGGAGGAGGGAGAGGGGGCATCGCAAGGGCCGGAGGGGCGCATTCGGAGCCGCCTGCGGGTTGCGACTTGCTTTGGGCTGCTTGCTGGGCCGGCCAGCCGTTCTTGTCAGTCGCGTTCGGAGGCGCCGCCCGCCCGTGCGTGCGTCCGTCAGTTGGGACCGTGGCAGCCCGCTGGCGCCTCGTGGCCCAAGGCCCGCGGGTCGCGTCCCGCAACGCGCTAACCGGAGGGTGTCGGGGCGTCTCCCAGCCTTGCGCTTCGCCCCTCCCGGCGCCGTTCGCTGCCGCCCTGCCTCCTGAGCTGCTACCCCGAGGACGCCGTGCCGCCACATCCACCAACGGTCTCGCTTGCCTGCCTGCCTGCCTGTCCCCTAACTGCGACGATCCCCGGTGCCCTCTGTGCTCCGCCGCTGAACGCCAAATCCGCCCCTGGCGACGCCTAGCTCACCTACCAACCCATCCATCGCGGCCCCTTCCCGGTACCGCCCTCCGGGCCCCCCTCCCTCGCCCCAGCCTGCGCGAGATTCTGCGGACGTGTGAGTCGCGCGCCGTGTGGGTGCTGCCCGCCTGGGAGACGTACGGCAGGCTGGGGCTGGCGGAGGGCACCCAGCTGGCGGAGCAGGCGCTGAGAGGCGAGGAGAGGGCGCGAGGGGCGGGGCGGGGCGGGGCGGCATTCAAGAGCAGGGCAGCCTCGACGCGTGCCTTACTATAGGGGACTGGCAGCGGGAGCGGCGGGCCTTGCTGCGGGACAATCGGACAGCGGCTGAGAGGCTGGGGAGCATACGTGTCGGGGTCGAACGGTCATGCGGCTGGAAGGGCGGCCGGGTGCCGGGCGGGAGGCGCGTGGAGCCCATTGGTGCAGGCAGGAGGCCGGTAGAGTCACGGACAACAGATCTCCCCCCCAGGGCTCCTCTTGCTGGTCGTCCCACATTCGCCCAACCCTCCTAGCACGCGCTCCATGATCCCTCCCCCCCCCGTTCCTCCTCCCCGTTCCTTCACCCCAGGCGACAAGGCCACCCTCCGCACCCTGTCGGCCGACTCCCGGCTGCACCCCTTTGCGCACTACGCTTACCGGCGGGGCCACGCCGCCACCAACTTCAGCCGCTGGCTCGCCTCGGACGAGCCGTACGACGTGCCGTATGAGATCAACTACGAGCCCTGGTTCATCATGAGCAGGCGAGGAGCGCGGGGGGCGTTCGGGTTTCGACACCTCGCGGGAGGGAAGCTGGCACTGGGTGGCGGGGGGGGGGGGCGGCTGGCCATGCCTCCCCATGTGCCGTCGCACGGCAGGCGGGAGAGCTAGGCCTAACTCCGGCGGCCCCTGCATTCCTTCTGCCCAAAACGTCCCACCCCCCTCCGCGCCGACTCGCCCAGATCACAGCGACCTTGCTCTCAATGCTCAAGTCTTGCATAGCAGCATGTTGGCCTGATAGGAAAGGGACTTGCACGCCCATGTTCATGCCCTACTTGGCTGCCTGCACGCCTGCCCGCACGCCTCTGCCCTACGCATAAACCACGTAACCCGCGGCCCTCAGGGACCTGCTGCCGCCCTACGACGTTCGCTTCCGCGGCTACGGCTGGAACAAGGTGGCGCAGGTGGCGCACGTGGCGGCGCTCAACTTCACCTTCCGGGTGGCGCCGGGGGCCTGGCTGGTGCACCGCCCGCACGAGCGGTCCGCGGGGCAGCGGCTGTACGGCGCCGCGGCGGCCGGCCAGGGGCAGGGGCAGGCCGATGAGGTGGGCTTGCGGGGCGGCGGCCCGGGCCGGGGCGGAGGGGGGGGGGCAGGGCTTCGAATGAATGGGGGGAGGGACAGCGGTGTTGGGTTAGAGGGCGGCCGGCGGCGGGCAGGGCGGGCAGCGCAGCGCGGGTGATGGCAGGTGGATGAGGTGGGACGAGCGTGCAGCGGTTGGGCAGGGACACATGTCCAGGGCGCTGCGGGGGGGTCCCCGACACCCCGAGGTCGGCCAGTGGGACGGAGTGGCATGGTAGTGCATACGGCTGCGGAAGAGGTCGGGGCGGGAACGTCTGCACAACGACTGATCACAGGCGGCCCACAGAGGAGCTGCAGGCCACACGACGGGGGCACGGTCCCAGTCACGCGGAAAGTGCTGCCGCTCGTGTCCTACCTCCGCATGCGCGCGGCAGCGTCCCCTTCGCGCTCCCCTTCGCGCCCAGTGCGCCAACAGCAAAACCGGGGCCCCTTGTACGCCGCCCTCGCCCTGCCTGCACCCGCCCCAACTGCCGGGCCATCGCCTCCGCCTCCACCATTCTACCCCGCCCGCCCGCCCGCCCGCAGGTCCGCACGTGGAAGGGCAGCCGCGCCCCCCTGTCGCGCCTCTTCCACCGCCGCGTGTCGGCGCTGCGCCACGTGGCGGTGCGCGACATGCGGCGCGGCACGTACGTGGCGGCGGAGGACCCGCAGAGCGCCGGGTGCCGGGCGGAGCTGCCGTGGTGGCGGCCGGGCGGTGGCAGCTTGTAAGAGAGCCGGGCCGTGGGTGGGAGGCCCCGAGGGAGCCTTGCCCGCTGCGCTGAGTGCGGAGCCTGTCCCCGATCCGGTCGGCCTCGGAAGGGCCCACGGGCCGTGGGCCACGGCCCCGTTGGCAAGCAGCCCTGGGCGCACGGGCAGGCACGCGAGCTGTCAGCAGGCCTGCCTAAAGGAGCCGCCCAGCCGAGCCGCCCTGGCGGAGCCAAGGCAGCCGAGGGGTGTGGCATCGAAAAGGGGGTGGTTGGGCGTCGATGGGGACTGGGCCTTGTGCGACCCAGCTTTAGAGGTGCCGCAGGCGATGCGAATAGCGCGCGCGTGCGCTGACGGAGAGGAGAGGTGGGATAATAGCCCAGGGCCCAGAACCGGCCGTTGCGGCGCATAGCAAAGCACGCAATACCGGGCGTTTCATTTCGTGTACATAGGGCGCGCACGACTCCGCGCGCACGTTGGGGGCATCCCCGGCCCGAGGCGATTCCCCTAGGAGGGACCCACGGGTCATTGTGCTTGATCAGCATGCAGCCCTGACTGCACGGGCAGGCATGGGAGCTGCGACATAAAAGTTCTGGCGATGCAGTCCGTTGCCGTGTTCGGGTGCGGTGGTGACCACGACACGGCCACAACGGCGTGGCTGCGGCACGGCTACGGCGGGGGCCCCCTCGGTAGCGCTGCGCGTGTGTCGCTGCAGAGCCCGGGCCTCCTGTGACCCTCCCAAGGCTTGCTCCGTCATGGCGTGCGGTGGTGCGGGGGCATGGCGCTCCCCGGGCCTGCGTGCTGCGTGTCTGCGTGAATGCGCGTGCTGATCGGGCTACGTGCTACGTGCGTGATCACGTGGTGATGCGGCAGCCGGGCAAAGGATGTGGACTGGGGGGCGGGCTGCAGGTCTCAGAAGATCAGGGATGGAGCATTCCATGGAGCGTGGGCGTGAGGGCCCCGTGTGAGGGCCTGGCACCGCCTGCCGGTTGGCAGCTTTGCTGCAACATGTGTTGAGACGGAGTGTAAGGAATGCGACTGGGCTGGCCCACGGTTGTGAGTGGGGCGGAGAGTGCAAGTTCGGGTTACGCAGTGCTGCATCGTGGTGCGGCCGCCGAGTGCTGGCGCGGATTCAACGCAGACGTTCCCTGGAGAGGAATTGCTGCGGGAGCAAGCCAGGGAGCAACGGCGCAGAGCTGTGACGCGGCGGCGGCTGGAGGGAGGGCCGCGATGCCTGTGTGCTAATCCTTGTCAGCGTGTCCTCAGCATGTGGGTACACATGTGGCTTGGCCCACGGACGCAGTCGACCCATGCATATCCTAGCGCAACAAGGCAGCAGCGTGAGGCCAGGGCGGGGCCAGCGTCGCCCCTGAGGCTCCAGAAGCCGGCAGCCTTCCGCAACCAGCCGACGGCGTCCACATGCTCATCGCCTGCCCATTGTCTCCTCTTCGCGGCGCGGATTCCTCCATGCGGAAGGCTGCTCCGTGACCGCGGTGTTCCCATGAAGTGAACGATGAGCGTCCTGTACATTCCGTACAGCATATTGTCGTACATTGACATTGTCTGTACGGACACTGCCTAGGCGGACACCGCCGAGTATTGCGAACCCTACAGTGGTTACTTAGTCTGAGAATTCTCGGGACGAAAATTGCTAGCCTCAGGCTTACGTGTCGCGCTCCTGCGCCCGCTGCGAGATATACCACACGACCATTGTCCTTTGTTACTCTAAGCAAGCCATTGATTTATCGTTCTGACACACGTAATTGGAGAGCGCCGGCAATGTCGGCGAATGGGGATCCCGCCATGGAGGTCCTTAAGTCCCCGAATGACAAGAAGCTTTACCGCTACATGGTGTTGGAGAATGGCCTGCGAGTACTGCTGATCAGCGACCCCGAGATGCAGGTGCCGCTGTCGGGGGGATGCAGGCCTTGAACTCGGTGCCCAAGCTTACACCTGCGTCGGGGGGAGGGGCGTATCCAACTCGAGCCCGCATCGGGGTATGGGCCTGTGGGCTGGGTGGCTCCCTTCGAGCCCCCTCCCTGGTCCCTTCCCGGGGCCCCTCTCCGGCATCTTCCCCCTTCAAGCCCAACTCTCACCTCCCCCGTGAGATCCACGTCTCCCCATTATACCATTCTCCATCCGGTGCACTGCAGATTACGGAGGCTTCCGGAGCCGCTGCCCCTGAGGCCAACGGCATGGAGCTCGATGGCGATGGGGCAAGGGGGCACGAGGCCAAGGGGAAGGCAGCGGCGGCGGCGGCCCGGGGCCAGCGATGCGACGGACCACCCGGCGGAGTGGGGGGCACCATCCCCGCCGGCGGTGGCCCCTCTGCCGGCGGCAAGCGCCGGCGGGAGTCCGGGCCGGCCGCCAGCGACGGAGAGGAGTCCAGCGGGGACCTGCAGGAGGGCGAGGAGGACGACGAGGATGAGGACGAGGACGGGGAGGGGGAGAGCGGCAGCGAGGAGGGGGAGGGCGAGGACGAGGAGATGGGCGACGGCAGCGGCAGCGGAGAGGGTGAGGAGGAGGAGGGCGAGGAGGGCGAGGAAGAGGAGGAGGAGGGCAGCGAGGGCGGCGGCGGGCGCCGCAAGAAGGGTGGCGGCAGCAGCCAGGCCCCCGTCAAGAAGGCCGCCGCGGCCATGGCGGTGGGCGTGGGCAGCTTCAGCGACCCGGAGGACCTGCAGGTGGGGTGGGGTGGGCATGAGGGGGCAGGGGATGGAGCGGGCGGTTCGGGAAGCTTGGTTCTGTTGCCGTGAGACGCGGCTCCAGGCGTCGGGACCCGGCGGGATGTGGTGGGTTGGTGGTAGTGGCTGTGTGGAATACGCAAGGCTGAGGCTCCCGAGGGGGTTCGGTTTCCACTTTGTAGGAGACCTGCCACGACAGGCCGACAGGGGGGAGCATTCAAGGGGGACGTCGGCGGGAACCGCGGCCGTGCGCTTCGGGTCTTGCGTCATGGCTTCAGAGGATTCGCCCGACCCATTAGGGCATGTCCGCTCGGCACTCACCGGGAGGGAGGCCAGGGGCTGTCAGGGGCCCAAACGCCAGAGCCAGGGTCCTAAATATGGCAAAGGGGCGGTGGCAAAGGAAGGTCGCACCGACCGACTCGACGGGTCCGAGTCGGGCGCGCTT
>LSYV01000004.1:2841241-2858210 GCA_001584585.1 Gonium pectorale | reverse complement strand
ACGGGACGGACGGGCGGACGGGACGGGCGTCTCTAGTCTCCTCGTCACACGCGCGTCTCACGTCGCACGTGTCGCTCCCCTCCCCCCCCCCCCGGCCTTGACGCCCGCCCCCGCGCCCCCTCCTGCACCCCATCCCGCCCCCCCCCTCCCGCAGGGCCTGTCCCACTACCTGGAGCACATGCTGTTCATGGGCAGCGCAAAGTACCCGGCGGAGAACGACTACGACGACTTCCTCACCCGGAACGGCGGGTCGGCCAACGCATTCACGGACCTGGTGGGGCGCGGGGGCGGCGGGGACAGGGCAGGGCAGAGGGAGGGAGCTGTGGAAGGGGGGAGAGGGGCATCTCCATTCGGCTCGGAGGGGCCGGCCAGCGCACCCACCGGCTTGGTCAGCGAGGGAGGGAATGCAGTGCGAAAGGGGTGTGCACGTGGTCGTGGCGTGCGCTGATGTTTTGCGTTGCGTTGCGGGGGCAACGCCTCAGCGTCCACCTCCTGCAGCGCCGCCTACCGTAGCCCCGCAAAGCGGGGCTGATCCTGTGTTGGCTCCACTAGGTTTGTCCCGCTGGGATGGCGCTCTCCAAGCTTCTCTACTGAGAGCGCGTTGCAACGTGATCACCCCTGACTGGGGGTGCTGCTGGATGCGGGTATGGCCTCGCCAAGCCCCCCCCTCCGCCCCCACGGTCTCACCAGGCCCCTGTCTGACGGCCCGCCTGCCCCCCCCCTTTCCCCACGGCGCAGGAGCTCACCAACTACCACTTCGAGGTGGCCCCCGCCCAGCTGGCGGGCGCGCTGGACCGCTTTGCGCAGTTCTTCATCGCGCCGCGGTGCGCCGAGGGCAGCATGGAGCGGGAGGTGAGGCCGGGAGGATGGGTGGAGGGAGGAAGGGGGACGGGAAGGGGGCGGTGGTGGTGGGAGCTGGGAACCTCTCGCCACCCGCCCTTCGGCGGATTGTGCGCCTCCGGCTCCAGCACTGGGAACGCCTTCCAATTCAATGCCCCCCCGCGCAGGTGCTGGCAGTCGACTCGGAGTTTAGCCAGGTGCTGCAGGACGACCACTGCCGCCTCTCGCAGATCATGTGCCACACGGTGAGCAACGGCATACGGCAGACCGTACGGCAGCGTTGTACGGGAGTCTCACGGCTGCGGGGCTGTGTGCTGTCCATGTACGGAGACTGAACATCCAGGCTCCTCATGTGCAGCTGGGCGGGGCTGAGCGAGGTGGATTGACTGTGGCGTGCGGGTCCGGGCACAGAGGCCGGAACGGCGCTGGGACAAGGCCCCTCCTGCTGCCCCCACCGTCCCCATGCCCCTCCCCCGCTGCCCTCCTGCTCCCCTCCCCGGATTTTGTGCCAGCCGACAATCCGCGCACGCCGGGATTACAGATTACAGATTACAGATTACAGATTACATATTACAGATTACAGATTACAGAATACAGATTACAGGGAGTGAGTGCATTCCTCAGCCCAATGTCCCGCCCGCATTCCAACCCTCACTCTCCATCCTCTCCCTTGCACGGTGGCACTCTTCATTACCGTCCTTTCCAACGCACCCTCCCCACTCGTTTTCTGCGTCCTCTCCTCCCGCCTCAGCCCCTTCCCTTGCGCCCACCGGCCCCCAGTCCCCACCCCCGCATCCCGGCCCTCTCTCCACACCTTCCCCATGAAGACCTCCCCCCCATCGCCTCATCCCTTCCTCCCCTTCTCCCTGCCCCCCCTCCCCCCCCCCCCACCGGCCCCCCAGTCCCGGCCCGGTCACATCTACCGCAAGTTCAGCTGGGGCAACCGGGCCAGCTTGTGGGAGCGGCCCCGGCAGGCGGGCATAGACGTGCGGCAGCGGCTGCTCGAGTATTACCAGTGAGGCAAGGGGTCAGGGGGGTGAGGGAGGGCAGGGTGTGAGGGCAAGAGGGGGGGCGGGTTGGTGGGGTGGGGTCGAGCGCGGGGGAGGGTGGGTGTGTGTGTGTGTGGAAGAGGCGGGGAGGGGGTCCGGGGGGCAGGTGTGGGGGCACAGGGGAGGGAGGGGGCGTAGACCCGCGCGGGAGCAGGGGATGGTGTGACGGGTGAGCTTGGCAGGGGATTGCTGGGGAGTTGGGGGAAGGGGGCATGTCAAGTGCTCCGACGTCGTGAGTAGGCCCCAAGCGGGCCCTGGGGCGGGCGTGAGGCTGGGTTGGGTTTGGGTCGGGGGCGCGGGGGGTGGGGGAACGCCGCACACGTGGCGTGCCAGGGGCGGGCTGGGCGTGGGCACGCACCTAAGCCGTGTCATGTCACAGGAGGCACGCGTGTTTGCCGCCTCCCTCTCCCTCTCCCTATTCCGCGAGAGCCCCCCCCCCGCCTGGCGTCGCGAGGCTCCCAACCCCGCCGCACACCCGCGCCCCCCTCCTCCCCGCCCCCCTTCTGCGCCCCTCCCCCCACGCCCAGACAGCACTACGGCGCCGACCGCAGCTGCCTGGTGGTGCTGGGCGGTCAGCCGCTCGAGGAGCTGGGGGCCATGGTGGCGGGTAGCTTCGGGGCCATGCCGGGGGGAAAGGGGCCCGCGCCCTCCTTCGCCGGGCTGGAGCCTCCCTTCCAGGTGAGCTCGCTTCGCTGCGCGGGGGCGCGGGGGCGGGGGGCGCAGGGCGTGGGGCGCAGGGCGTGGGGCGCAGGGCGTGACGGTGGACTGGTGCAGCTCCCGCGGGCGCTCGTGGGCACTTGGCGGGGCCACGTGGGGGTGGGGGGTGGGGTTATGGGCCCACATCACCCTGCCGTGCTCCTCCACCTCAGCGTTCGGTCACCGCCTCCTCCCTCAAGTTCATTCTTACAGATAAGGCCGTGTGTGCTTGCTGAACCCTAAACCCCTCCCCCCAATTCTGGCCCCCAACTCCCGCCAATTACGCGCCCCCCCCCACCCACACGCAGGGCCGCACCCTGACGGTGCTCCCCGCCGTGCGCGACCACCACGAGCTGCGCCTCACCTTTGCGCTGCCGCCCCTGGCCCGGCTGTACGGCACTAAGGCCGACAGCTACATCAGCCACCTGATGGGCCACGAGGGGCCGGGATCGCTGCTCAGCGCGCTCAAGGTGCGGCTCTCTGGCACGCCGCGTACGGCATACGTACGGCACGTGTATGCCGTACGTGCAAACCGTACGCAGCACGCGCGGTGTGATGGGCACACGGCATGCGCGCTGCGGCATCAAACGGGTCGCGGAACGTCGCGGCACGCGTGCGTCATACGACATGTGCATGCCGTACGCCTGTCGTACATGGATGGCACACGGTGAAGGCGCCGGGCGCGATGTATAAGATGTGCCGCCTCAGACATCAATGCTCCTGCTCCAGAACACCTACATAAGACACTCGCCTGCGGGGAGGTCCAGCACCTGCTTGCGCTGCATCCGCTGGCGCTGCAATTGCGCTGGTACCTGCAGATACAATTGTACGCAGACCGCCATCTGCGAATCTGTCGCCTGCTTTCCTGTCCCGCCCGCCCGCGCCCATGCCTCTCTTTCACACTCACGTGGCCCCCTCCGCCCACGTACGAACAACCACCGACCCACCGACCCACCGACTCCCCCCTACACCCACCCACACACACACACACGCACCCTTCTCAGGCCCGCGGCTGGGCCACCGAGATCCTTGCGGGCGTTGACGACGACGGCTACGCGAGCAACAGCTGCTGCAGCCTGTTCGGGGTGGACGTGACGCTAACGGAGAAGGGCCTGGCGGCGGGGCCGGGCGGCTGCGGGCTGGCGGTGGCGGGGCTGGTGTTCGCGTACGTCAGCATGCTGCGGAGGGAGGGTGAGAGAGGGCCACAGGAGGGGATGGGTGGGGTGGGCGGGCAGTGGGGGTCAAGCTGCCGGCGTGTACCGGTGTCGGTGAGGGGTTGCGCTTGGTGGGTGTGGGCGAGCAGGCCCGGGCGCAACGCCTCGTCTCCTCCCCCGCCCGCTCGCTTTCGGGGCCGGCGAAACGAGGCGAGGAACGGCTTGGCCGCCGGAGGGGACAAACGCTACTGGCGCCCTGCCCGTCGTTATTCATTCCCTCTCCCCTCCCCGCGTCTTTTGGGACGCCCATGCCCGCCTCCTGCCCCTCGAACGGCCTGCACACCCGCCCACGCATCCGCCCTCACGGGGCCTCTTGCCCCCCCCCCCGCGAACCGCAGGCCCCCAGGAGTGGGTGTGGCAGGAAATGCGGTCGGTCGCGGACCAGCGGTGGCGCTTCCTGGAGGAGGGCGACCCCATGGACGCAGTCAGCAGGCTGGCGGGTGGGTGGGTGGGCGTTCGGGTGTACGGGGTGAGGGGGCGTGGGGCGGGGCAGGTGGACGGGTAGGTGTGACGCTGGGAGTCCGCACTAACGACGTGCCCGGACAGTGGCGGCACAGAACAAGTAGTGTGTAATGTTGGGGAGCGCGGGAGGCTGGCGGCAGGCCAGGGGCTAAGGCGGAGGGCGCAAGGCCTGAGGGCACTGAGGGCGCTCGCTATGAGAGGCGGACTACCCGCGGCGCGGGTAATGGGCCCGGCTTGTTGTGGGACTCGGGGGTAACAAGCAGCCGCGCTTTGCCGCGCGGGCAGCCTTGGCGAGGGCATCGGAAGCAGTCGTGCGCGGGAAAGGTCCCTGAGAGGCTTCTCCTGCGCCGTTCCCGACCCACCCACCGCCCCCCCCCTTCACCCCGAGCTGCCTCGCTGCCACCTTCCCATCCTCCCCTCCCCTCCCCTCCCCTCCCCTCATCCCTCCCCCCCACCAGGCGCCATGCACCACACCGCCCCCGCCCACACCCTGGTCGCCGACTATCTCCACGAGTCCTGGCAGCCAGACCTGGTGGCGCGTCTGCTGGAGCGCATGGCGCCCGCAGCCGCCGCCGCGCCGGGAGCAGCGGACTCAACCGCAACGGGCGCCGGCTCGGGTGAGCCGGCGGCCGCCGCCGGCTGGTCGCCCTGCTTCCGTATCGACCTGATGACCAAGCGGTACGACGAGGTGCGGGGGCTGGGGCGGTTGGCGGTTGGGGCGGTTGGCGCCGGTTGGCCTCTCCTTCTCTCACCGAGGTCAGCGCGCCCCATCGCGGCGGCGCTGCGATGCCCTACACGGTCTTTGCGCTCTCGCCGGCGATCCGTTAGTGCAGCTTCTTTATTCCCGACCAGAGCCCCCCGCCCCCATGCCTCATGCCCCCTACATGCCAAACACATGCGTCACTCGCCCGCTGCCACGCCGTGTTTTTCTCAGACACGTACCCCCCTCCTCTCGTTGTTCATTCCCCTTCAACCCCTTCAACCCCTTCAACCCAGTGGCTTGCATGACGTCCTCGTCAAAACATGATTCCCAAACGCCCAGGGCTCTACCCCACCCCTGCTAAGCGAATGCTCCAGCGTGCCGATACGCCCTCGGCCGTCTCCTCGCGTTCCTTCCCACCACTACCGGTACCCCCGGGCGCAGGTGAAGGCCTCTGTGATGTCCATGGCGGCTGCGGAGGGCGCCGAGGTGCGGTCCGAGTCGGAGCCCTGGTTCGGCCTGGACGTGCTGGTCATGCAGGTGAGGGTGGGGCAGGGGGGCGGGGAGGGGAGGCAGCGGGGAGGGGAGGCGGCGGGGAGGGGAGGCGGGGTGGAGGCGGTGGAGGTGCGGGGGGGGGGGGGAAGGAGGTTGGAGGCGGGGTGTGGGGATGGGAATTCGCGGGCATGATTCCGGGGGACATTGCCCGGACGTGCCAGTCGGCGTGAGCGCCGCCGGCGCGATGAACGCGGTTTGGGGGTTGTCGTGGAAAGTAAGGCAGGTGGAGGGGGGCGCACACGAAAGGGGGCCGAAGGAAGGGCGGGTGAAGGGGGCAGGGGTGAATACGGGAATAACACCAAATAGCCTGCTCCGGCTCCGCGATCCCCGCCATCCGCGCCTCGCCCTAACAAGCTACCCACCCACCCGTCGCCGCCTCCACTCCCGCGCAGCTCCCCGACTCGCTCTGTCGCGGCTGGGCGGAGCAGCCCCCGCTGCCCGAGCTGCGGATGCCCCCGCGGAACCCCTACCTGCCCGAGGACTTCAGCCTCAGGTGCAGCCGGCCTTTTGGGCTTGCTCGGGGAGGGGGCGCGTTTAGGACATCGGTCTGTTGGGGAGGGGCTCGTACCCAGCAGCGTTCGCCCAGGGGCGGAGGGTGGCCACCGGCGGAGGAAAGGGGGAGGTGGATAGGGGGCGCGGTGTTGGGGTGGGTGGCGCTGGCGACTGCACTTTGCCCGCAGTCTGCCACGCCTTTGTCGTAAGCCACGGAAAGGAAGCCCACCCCGTTACGTCCCTTACGAACCCTCATCCGATGTCCGTCCCTCGGGCCCAGGTGTGAGGACCCGGACGCCCCCGAGGCCGGTCCCGCGCCCGCGCTGCCGCCCGGGGTCACCTCGCTGCTCGCCACGCCGCCACACATGTTGCTGGACCGGCCAGGTGGGGGGGCGGGCCTCGTGCTGCGCGGGGGAGTGGGGCTTGTGTGCGCGCCTTGCGCTCGCCTTGTGTGTATCCGTACGACATACCCGGCCGTACGCAGCCCGGCACGCGCCAAGCGCGGCGTGTGTCACACGGAGGACGTGTGGTGCCCGGGCGGCGCCCGTCTGCCGTGCCCGGCATTTCCACTGTACACGCCCCCCCACCCACCCGCGCCCGGCAGGGGGGTTTACCCCACCGGACTGAGTAGCAACCCCACCCCTCATACCGCCTTTCCCCCACGCCCGGCGAAGGCCTGCGGCTGTGGCACAAGCTCGACCGCACCTTCCGCACCCCGCGCGCCGCGGTGCACTGGCGGCTGTACAGCCCGGCGGGGCACACCGACCCGCGGGTCGCCGCCACCGGCCACCTGTGCCTGCGGCTGCTGGAGGAGGCGCTGCGCGAGGACGCCTACCTGGCGGACGTGGCGGGGCTGCACTATCACACCAGCCCCGAGGGCCTGGCGGGTGAGGGGGCGGGGGAGGGGGGTGATGGTCTGGTGCCATGCAAGGGAAGGAGCGGGCGCCGTTGGGTTGAAGAGGGTCGTGGTCATGGTTTCGTGGAAGGGAAGGTTTCGTGGATGGGCGCCGTTGGTGCAGGAGGTAGCAGCAAAGGGCAGCGGGAATCGGGGCCGTCTCATGTGTTTTGACGTGGTATGCTGCAACAGAGCTGGCAATTGTTGGTGTGTGGTCGAGGTGAGGCTACCAGTGTTGAGGAGAGGCGCAGGACGGGCGGTTGCTGCTGGCTACCAGGCCGTCTGCGCATGTCCTACGCATGTCCTCAGTCTCGCAGCAGGCATCCCCCATCGCCGCCCCCCGCTCGCGTTTCCTTTTGCCATCCATCACCAGCAACCCACCACGCCACCCTCCCCCCCGGGGCCGCCCGCAGGCCTCGAGTTCCGCGTGGACGGCTTCAACGACAAGCTGGGGGCGCTGCTGGGGCGGCTGACGGGGCAGCTGGCGGGGCTGGGGGCGGAGGGGACAGCGGGGCCGGGCGGGGCGGCCTGGCTGGCGGAGCACTTTGAGGCGGTGCGGGAGGCGCTGCTGCGCAAGTACCGCAACATGAACATGGAGGTGGGTGTGGGGTGGGGTTTGTGGGTGGGTTTTGCGGGGGGGGACCCTGGCATGGGCGCGACTGCAGCGTGGGGCGTGGGGGTTCGCCGATGTACCGTATTGGCGCGTCTTTCCTCTCCTCCACAACCCCGCAAATGACCGGCCCTGTGCCCCCCACCCCGGCCCCCCGCACCGCCCCTCCCCCCCCCTGCAGGTTGGCAAGCACGCCAGCTACTCGCGGCTGTACGTGCTGTGCTCGCGGGCCATGCACTGCGACCACATACTGGAGGCCATGGAGACGCTCACGCCGCAGGTGGGGCGGGTGCCCCATGCGGCTGGGTGGGCGGGAGTTGAGGATGGGGGGTTGGCTTGGGGGCGCGACGTTCGGTGGCCCGCGGGGCAAGCTGAGCGATGGGGCGGGGCTGGGGCCGGGGCCGGGGTCGGGGTCGGGGGAGCTCCGCGGGGGGCGCGCTAGCGTGTGCGCTCTCCCCGTTCGGCGGCCTCGCCCCCCGGTTTGGGTTACGCCCCGGTCTCCATATCCAACTCTCACCTCACCCACCCACCCACCGTTCGCTCCATATCCAACTCTCACCTCACCCACCCACCCACCGTTCGCTCCATATCCAACTCTCACCTCACCCACCCACCGTTCGCCCGCCCTCCAAATGCTGCTGCAGCCCGACCCGTTCCCATGGGACCCTTGCTCTCGCTTGTTGCCGCAGCTACCTCTCCCCCGCACAGATACACTACCCCAGTCGTCGGTCATCGCTCAGCTTGCGCACCGACTGCGTTACCTCCCTTCCCCCTGCGCCCCGTGGGCGCCGCAGGACGTGCGGCCGTACATCACCACCCTGCTGTCCCGCTGCCACGTGGAGGCCTACGTGGCAGGCAACCTGACGGCCGGCGGCGCCGTACGGCTGGCGGAGGACCTGGCGGCGGCGCTGGGCCCGGGCTGCTGCATGCCGGCGGACGAGCGCACGCGAGACCAGTGCGTGGTGCTGCCCGCCGCAAAGGAGCTGGCGGAACGGGCGGCGGCGGCGGCAGCGGCGGCGGCGGCCAAGGTGGCGGACGCGGGCACGGTGGTGCGGCTGCGGGCCAAGAACGCCAAGGAGGAGAATGCGGCGGTGAGGTGGGCGGGAGGGAGGGGGCTTTGGATTGGCTGTAGGGCCGGGAATCGGGGGTGCATGATGTGGACGGGCCTTTGCGCGAAGGGAAGGGGGAGAGGCGGCGATGTGACCTGCGGATCGGTGGGCTCGCGGTTCCGGTAGGTGTGGGGCTGCGTGCGCGTTGTGGCCTGCGCGGGAGGGCTGGTCGGGTGGGGCCGAGCAACCGCACCGGGCTGAGTCTGCCTTGTCGGGCGATCGGGCTGACCCACGGGTCTCCCGGGGGCATGCTATATTTCCATGTGCGCCTCCTGCGGTTTGCGTCTGGCACCACACCCGTACGTCTCACCTGTAGGTGTTCTTCAATGACCCCGCGTACCGCCCCCCACCCCTCCCTCCACCGCAGCTCGAGGTGTACTACCAGTTGGGGCCCGCGACCGACCCACGGGACCGCGCCGTGCTGGACCTCATAGACCAGGTGGGTGTGCTCGTGTGTGGGGGTGGGTTAGGGGTTTGAAGGGTGAGGACATCACATTGCGCCCGTGCTGAAGGGGCTGAACGGGGTGGGGTTGGGGCGAAGGCGATGTGCAAGTCTGTGCCGTCTCGCCGGGTCCGTAGGAGGCCTGGGCGCAGGAGGAAACACGGTAAACTGGGTGCCGGTGTCCAGCGCCACTGCCGCAGGGGTTTCAAAGGCCTCAAGTGATTTTTCACCCTTGTCGCCGCCGCCCCCCCCCCGCGTCCGCAGGCCCTCTCATGCCCCCCTCTCTACTGACATACCCGCCCGTGCGTTCGTACTTGGCCGGGCCGTACAGATCCTGTACGAGCCCTGCTACGACACGCTCCGCACCAAGCAGCAGCTGGGGTACAGCGTGTACAGCGGCACCCGGCTGACGGCGGGGGTGAGCAGCTTCTGCATCCAGGTCGTGTCGGCACGGTGAGTTGCGGGCGGCAACGCGCGCCGGGGTGGACGGGTAAGAGGGGGTCGCAGCGGCAGGGGCGGAATGGCAGTTGGGAGGTGCTGGGTGTGGGGCGGGTGCAGTGGGTGTTACGGCCGGACCCAGACCGAGCGGAAGGGCGGTTGACGACTGCGGGGCGGGCGGTTGACGACTGCGGGGCGGACGCCCTTGCCCACGCTCGGCGCTGCCACAGCAGCGCAAAAGGCTTGCCTTGAAGTCCCTTCCCCTGCTGTCGCCCTCGCAAAGTGCCTGACTGCCCTCCTCCCCGTCCGCCCCGCAGCCATCCCCCCGAGCACCTCGACGCCTGCGTGGAGGCCTTCCTGGCGGCGCAGGGCCCCCGCCTGCGGGCCATGACGCCCGCGGAGCTGGCCACGCAGGCGGCGGCGGTGGTGAGCGCCAAGATGCAGCGCGACCGCAGCCTGGTGGAGGAGGCGGGCCGGCAATGGGAGCACATCTCCAGCCAGAGGTGGGAGCGGGAGGGCAGGAGGGAGCGGCTTTGCGCATGCGGCGCGGCTGCCGCGCCGCGCCGTTGCTAAGACGGTGGCCGGAGAAGGAAGGAAGGAGGGCAGCACGCGCGCTCTTATCAAAGCATACCGTACCTGCCGTACATGCAAAAAAGAGCTGTGCGGTACATGGTTTAAACGTACCGCCCGTTCCATCTGCACTGTCGTAAACACAGGTACGACTTCCTCAGCCGCGAGCTCGAGGTGGCGGCGCTGGCCAGCGTCACGGTGGACGACGTGTACGACACCTTCGCGCGCTACCTGATGCCGCCCTCCGCAGCAGCAGCCGGCGACGGCGCTAGCGACGGCGCCGCCGGCAGCCAGCGGCGAAAACTGGCGGTGCACGTGCGGCCGCACGGTCCCATGGGCGCCGCCAAGAAGGCCGCCGCCGCCGCCGGCGCAGCGGAGGCAGAGACGGAGGTGAAGGAGTCGGCGGACGAGCCGACGGCGATGGCCGTCGACGGCGGCGCGGCTGCCGCCGACGGCGCCGCGGCGGCGACGGAGGCACCGGAGGCGGCGGAGCTGATGGAGGAGCCTGCGGGGCTGCTGGCGCTGCGCAGCGGCCTGGACCTGCACCCCCTGTGGCTCGGGACCCCGCCTGCGCCCCTGATGGCCGCGTAGCGAGCGAGCTTGTATCTGCTGAATTCCTGCCGACATACTCCCTCTGGAGGGCTCACCCGGCGAGGTGCCATGACGGCGTGGCTGAGGGACATTCGGATTAGGGCTCAGCAGGGCAGGCGGGCTGTTGGGCTACGAGCGATGGGATGCGCGTGTGTTTTTTTGTGTGTGTACCGTATACAGTTAATCGGTGCCCGCATCGTAGAGCGAAGGGCTGCTGGCAGGGAGGCGCGGTTGTCCTGCGCAATGTCACTTTGTTCCGTGCGGCAGTGCGGGCATGCGGGCACAGTACGGGTATGAGTGCCCGCGGGATTGGGGATGGGATCGCGCCATGGCGAGGCTGTCTTGGAATGGGATGAGGTGAACGGGTGTTGACCTGGTGAGGCACCCAGGCGCTGAGGGCACGGGCAATGTGCGCGTGGCGACTGCGACGGAGCATCCGTGCGGGAGTCGGACCCCCTGGAGGCATCGCCCTGGACCACCGTAACTGGCGCCGTGCATGTGAAGTAAGGCACCAACGGTGCCCGACTCAGAGCGCGCGGCGGCGGGTGAAGGGGCCGGTGGCGGCGAATGAGCTTTCCACGGGGGCCGCAAACTCAATCAACGACTCTGCCAAATGGCCATGAGTGTGCCAGGGCGATTCGCTGCTTGGTGGGGGCCCCTTCTGCGCGTGTATCTCGGCACTTGTGTCTTGAGGCACTTGGGCAGAACCATCACTTCGCCCGACACAGTAAGGGTTCGCCGGACCCGACATGGCCGCCAACCCCATGAGACTCCGGCGTGGGTGATGGGATGCGAAGGCGACAAGTGCGTGGCGACAAGTGCGCATCGCTCGCTGGTGTGCGTGGTTGGTGCGTGCTGAGATCATGGACCAAACATGAGGTTGTGATAGTGTGCGTGCATATTCGTTAGTTCCCGCTTCCTGGGCCAGGCCACACACATGCACGCTCCAAGACAAATCACGTCGCAACAACGGGGGGGTCAGCGCATTCCAGGTCAGCTGCTGGGCAGCCAGCGAGCAGCCCACACCCCCGCCAGCAAGCCCCGTCTCTTGCGGGTGCCTGTGCCAACTGCATGGGGATGCTCCACCCAAGATGTACCGGTATGTTGATTAGCTCTACAGGCTTCGTCCAAAGAGCACAGGGGTGTAGCGCTGCAGACGGACTGTTTAAGTTCCTGGCGCCCGCCTGCCCGTCTGCATGCCCCGGAGAGGCACCTGCTTTTCGGCTGGCCATACGGGCCCCCGTGGTCGCTTGCCTGCACCCATAAGAGCCCCGGCAACGCCACACGCACACGCCGCACCAAGGCGCCAGGCGCCCAGGCCGCAACACCACCAGTGCCGCCCTGCCTACCGGTGCTGTCGGGTGCGCTGCAAGCAGCAAGAGGCCGAGAGCTGCGGGTTGGCTCGTTATTCTCTCGTTCGTTGGAGATCACGCCCCCTGCCGGCCGCTAGCCCACCATGCCCACAAACGCAGCGGCTCGCACTCCTTGGCCCCGCCGCCACCGGACGCACACACGACCAAAGCGCCACCGGAGCGCCGCCGCGCGGGCCGTGCGTCCGCACCTCACGCCCGGTCCCGTTCGGTCCCTTGCTGGAGTATGCGCAGTGCCGCCGTCCGCCCCTCTGCGCCGCCCTGCGTCAGTGCCCGCCCGCTGCGAGGCGCCCGCCGTACCTCGCAACGCGAGCGCCTTGCGCCGCATCCGGTGCGCGTTTAGCAGGCACGGCTAGCAGCGCCTGCGCGCCGCCATCGCAGCAGCGCGCGGCGTGATTAAGCACACGGGTCCTGCCCGCACCAAGCCAGGGCAGCAGCTCGGATGCAAGGGCATACGGCATGCCTGTACTGCACCTCAGGCGATGTGCAGGTTCCTTCATGTACGTATCACAGCGAGGCGCTACACCAGCTCGGAGGCCTCAAACATCAGTCGCTGCGAGCCGTTCGGCCCTTCCCCTTCCACACAGCAAGAGTTTTTCATCTTGCTCCTGAGCACATCCACATTGCGGGTAGTAGCACCCCCGCACTTGGGACCCCCATCATCATATGCGCATACGTAAGTAGACAATGTTCACACAGCGACCAAACGACGCTCAATCATTCCCATGCCACCGCCGCAACGATGGACGTACAATCACAGCGTACTCCTCCTTTTTGCCCCTGGCCCAAGGCCGCGCCCCCAAGGCCACGCCTCCCCGCACCTTGGTGCCAGCTACTCCCTGCCCTTCCCACTTAATGCCGCCACCCACACCCAGTTTCCGGGCCAGCACCTTAAAACGCCTCAAAAGGGGCGCACGACGCGGCACGTGCGGCATCCCCCCCCCCACACGCATACAGTGTCCCGCCCACCCAACGAGCCACCAGTCCGTCCCGGCACGCGCCCTCACATGGCCCCCAAGTGGGAACCGTGCAGCTGTACAACGAAAGCGAGAAGGCCGACGCAGCTCCGGCAGGCACGCGGACGGCGCGCACACGGCACGCCCCCGGGCCGCCCGATGGGAGGGCCCTCCATCAACCCACGCCACCAGAAGCCCAGCCGTCCAAACCCAGACGTCGAAGCCGGCTGCTGCCTGCCATTCAGTACATTGGAATGAAAGCACACCTTTTGCTACCGTTCAATGGTGTTGCTGCGCGGGCCGGTCATTTCCAGCTGGCCCGGTCCGCTCCCGCTGGAGCCGCCCGGGCCGCTTTGGCCGGCTGTGGAGCTGGGGCCGCTCCGCGCCTCGGGCCCCGTCTCTGGCGCAGCAGTCCCGCCCTCCTCCATGTTCTGCTGGACCGCGTTCTGCGGCGCGGGATGGGGGAGGGGGACGAGAGGAGGATCGGCTGGTGGCTAACGGCTCTCGATGGGCGCGCGGCTGTGTCGGTGGACAGGGCATGGCGGGCGGCACGGGACCTGTGGGATGACGGCGCACACGCCAGGCCAACATGGCAGGGCGCCTGTGGCAGTCGCTGAAAAGGAAACACTGACAGACTCGGACGTTTTCAGGATTGTTGTGCCCCAGGAGTGGGTCCCCGATTGCCAGGCGCCATGGGCAGTCCGTAAAGGCGCGGCGCTGCCGCGCGGCCTTGGCATGGCGCTCATTCCGCAGCCGCCCCAACAGTCACTCGCTGCTTTCCACAGCATGAAGCCAGCCCAGGCCATGCTGGTCCCGGGCTCCTCCCAGCCCCCAGCTTGGGGGACGGAGCAAAGGGAGGCGGGACACAACGCATGAAGCCCGAACTACATGATCCCAATGCCGGTGGTCGCGGTCAGGAGCCGTGCCAACAACGCACCGAGCCATGGTGACGGGTTCGGTCATGACCCCTCCGCCAAACCCACCTCTTCGTAAAGGCGTGCTGCCACCTCGCGCTCCTCCTGTGCAGATTTGGGTACGTAGCACATGTCGGGGATTCTGCTGCCTACTACGACGCCCCGGCGAAAGTGGTTGGCTCATGCGTTGCGGAAACCGCTCACCTCCTGCTTCTGCAGCTGGTACTCCGCCACAGCCCATTGATATTTTGAGTTGTCGAGCCCAATGAGCCAGCCGCCCCACTTGTCGAACCACAACCAGCCTGAGCAAGGCGAAATGCGCCAGGTGTGCCGGTATTGTTTGGGGTATGTGTATTCGTCCTTGTTTCAACTCTATTACCTTTGTGCAGCTGTGCGAGCAACGACCAACACCAGCTCTGAAAAGACCGCGTCTGCTGCTCTTCCATTCGAGGCACGCTGTTGCGTCAATCGGTTGTATTTATTAGTTGTATCGTCCACCGTTTTATTAGTATATCATAAAGCGCACGCCACGGCAAACGGCAAACGGTGCGTCGATCCGAAATCCACACGGGCTTAATCCACACGCCAAGCCCGTGTGGGAGTGCAAGTGGGACTGGAGTGAAATAAGTTCAATGCGGGGGTATCGCTCCAAGACGTAACATCTGAACAATGAAAATCCCAACCATAGCCTTTAGAAGGCGTGGAGCGGCGACGGCATCACCCTACAACCAACATAACTTGCAGCTCAGGGAGGTGGACGCGCTGGAGTTGCTGCAGCAGGGCAACCCGCAGTTCCCGTGGGACCTGCGGCCCAGGGACCTGGGAGTGTACCAGCGCGCGTTCGTGCACAGCAGCTTCTGCCTGCGCAACCACGAGCAGTGGCTGCGCACCCACCAGAGGGGGCTCAACCAGCCCCCGGAGAGCGGGTGGGTGCCCCTACAGCCCGAGTCCAACCTAATGCTGGAGTGGCTGGGCGACTCCGTGCTGCAGCTGCTAGTCACAGACCTGCTGCTCGAGCGCCATCCCGGGCAGACAGAGGACTGCACGATCGGGAAGCTTTCCAGCATGCGTGCCAGCATCGTGTGCAACGAGTCGCTGGGGCGCCTCATGCTGAACATGGGCTGGCACAAGAAGCTGCTGATCGACGCCAACCTGGAGCGGGCGGGGGGCAGGACGAACAAGGAGCTGCTGGCCAACTGCTTTGAGGCGCTCGTGGGGGCGGTGTACACCGACCTTGGCCACGCCGCCTGCAGGTGGTGGCTGGCCGCCCTGCTGGGCGAGTGCCTGGGCCCCGTGCCTGGTGCCACTGCCTCTGCTGTGCCTGCCGCTGTTGGGCCTGGTCTGCCCCCGCAGGGCCCACCGGCTATCGTGCAGCAGCAGCCGCAGCAGCAGCAGGACAGAGCCTTGACGCAACAGCAGGGGAAGGTGGAGGCAGCCATCAGCTTTGATGCGGTCGTGAACAGGTTCAGCGATGGTGCTGAGCTTTCCTGGTTGGTGCCCTACAGTTCAACTCACGCCACGCTGCGGAACCCCGCCAAGGACCGGGATGCCCCACAAAGAAAGCTGACCCAGCAGCACCTGCAGGCGCTCATAGTGCGGCCGGAGCAGGTGAAGGTGCTGCACATTCCCACGGGCACGCTCACGAGATCCACTGTGACTCCGCCGCCTGGGGGACTGCTCACCGTGAGCCACCTGATGGACACTGTGAGCGCGTGGTACAGCGCCAATCCAGGCAGAGAGTACACGCTACGCTCACGCGGCGTGGACCCATATGACTTGATTACGGGCGCTGAAACGGGCAGTCACAACCTGATTTTCAAGTGCCTGACGCCTTGTGGCCCAGGTGAGGCCTACGTTACCACCTGGGACCAGTGACCCTCCGATGATGAAGACTACCTTGGACGCCCAGATGATTGGTGATTCATGAGACGATGATGCATGACGGAGTGAGCAGTTGGTGGTGGCGACAGTCAAGGCACCAGCCTGGAGTGCTGCCTGCCTGCACGGACTGATTGCTGGGGGGATGGTGGCCACTCAAGAGGGTGATAGATGTGGTGTCTGCTGCAGCTGTGGTGATTATTCTCATGCGCCTTATCCTGGCTTGAAGTGGCCCGGTTCTCACCGACAAACCTAATGCAAGTGCACATCCATACGTCACCCAAGCACCGAGCAACGTGGTGCTTCCAGAGGGTGGGCGCAGACATGCTGTACATACTGTGCGTGGGCTTCATTGTCATGAGGGACAGGAGGCCGGGCAGAGGAGCGAGGGGGCAGGCCGGGGGTTTCAGCTGGCACGTTGGCACTCCATTTTTTCTGCTGCTGTGCCGTACTCTTTCCTCCCGCCCCCCCTCACATCTAGTTAGGCTTCTCCCCTGAGCGGGTTTGGCCGGACCGGTGTGGGTGCGGTGTTTAGGGTTCGTGGTGGGTCAGCGGGCGCACAGTGTGAAAGATGTCGTACTAAGGCGCTAGCTGTGTAGAGTTGCGCCGGACTGACCTACTCTGAGATTCAATGCCGTCGGGCGCTGTAATGCCTTGCTTGGCTGGCCGCCGCAAATTTGTGGTTTGTGGTTGGCATAGCAAGTGCGTGATTGTGGGGCTTTGCTGGATGGCGTAGCTTTATGGGCTTGCCCCGTAGGCTTGCGCCTCAGAGCCGCTGACCCGCGGGTCCTTGAAGTCAAAACAGAACGCAGTCATTTCAAGGGACGGCAGTCGTGTGCGGCGGCTGGCGCCGTGTGCCGCCATGTGTGGTGCATCCAAGCGAACGTCTCAGCCGCTCGAGTCTTGCCCAAGGGGCGCCTCGGGGGCGGGCACATTTTGTGCGGCTTGCACCCGCAAAGTCACAGAATAAGCCGTTGGCTTGCGCCTCAGAGCCGCTGACCCGCGGGTCCTTGAAGTCAAAACAGAACGCACTCATTTCAAGGGACGGCAGTCGTATGCGGCTGCTGGCGCCGTGTGCCGCCATGTGTGGTGCATCCAAGCGAACGTCTCAGCCGCTCGAGTCTTGCCCAAGGGGCGCCTCGGGGGCGGGCACATTTTGTGCGGCTTGCAGCCGCAAAGTCACAGAAT
>LSYV01000004.1:2821735-2834803 GCA_001584585.1 Gonium pectorale | reverse complement strand
GTGCGGCTTGCACCCGCAAAGTCACAGAATAAGCCGTTGGCTTGCGCCTCAGAGCCGCTGACCCGCGGGTCCTTGAAGTCAAAACAGAACGCACTCATTTCAAGGGACGGCAGTCGTATGCGGCTGCTGGCGCCGTGTGCCGCCATGTGTGGTGCATCCAAGCGAACGTCTCAGCCGCTCGAGTCTTGCCCAAGGGGCGCCTCGGGGGCGGGCACATTTTGTGCGGCTTGCACCCGCAAAGTCACAGAATAAGGGGTAATGGGCTGCAGCAGCCGTTTCCGGTAGCCGTAGGGCTTTATTCAGCAAGAACCTTTTTGGGGCGTTTGCGGTTCGGCTCAAGCTGCCCGCGGCGAGACCCACAGGCCAGATGCCGCACGTTTCGTCCCTCAGGCCATCCCGGCCCAGAGCGATCGATATGCCTTCTATTGTGACGTTAAATCCCTGAGAGTGGTATGCGGTTGCACAGCGCAGGATGCATTACGTCACTCGTCCGACAGGGCTATGTCGTTCGACCTTGCGTTCGCCGGGCCACCTTGGCTCGTGTTATTCGCCGGGCCACCTTGGCTCGTGCAATTCCTCCACGTCTAATAAACTCGGTCGGACGCCTTTTCCTTCAGCCCACTCATTCAAGGTACCCGAGGCCACGGCGGCTTCACAACGCCAGCGCCCCGACGACCGACGCCCCGGCCAGCAGCCAGCGCCAACGACTGCTCCGAGCAACCCCGGTAGCGCCCTCGGCCGCCGCGTGGCAGGGCGGCCAGACTTCCAAGAGCCGGTGAGGAAGGGGCAGGGATATGCAGTTAGCTAGGCGCAGTGAGGCGCGGCCGACGGCCGTACATGCTTTCGCCAGATCGCCAGGCTTGCACAGGCTACTGACGTCGGGTTCCGGGGGCGGAGCTGAAACTCTGTGCGAAGCAAAACTTCACGTTGGGGCACACACCGCCGCTGCACCCCCCGAGATTGCACCATCTTTGCCCGTTCTTCTTGTGTTTCAGGCCGAGGACCGTTCAACAGCCAGCAGCACGGATAAGCCGCGGCAAGCCACCTTGTTGGGACAACTGTATGGCCGAGCTGCAACATACAACTCCACAACCAGCCCCTTATCAGCCGGGTCTAACCTGGTCCCGGAAGGTGGGTGAGGCTGGTGTGGTGGGTGGGGAACATGGAAAAGCCGGGATGCACAGGGATGGTGAGGCTTCAAGGCATGGGGCTCAAAACGGGTGTAAATGACTCTTGAAGGGATACACAGCTGCATGCCGTACACTCCATCCTCGGTCATTTGGGAATAGTGTGCAGCGGTTGCTGCCCTAGGTTGCCTCGCGGGAGGCGGTGCTGTACGGTAGGTGCCATTGGCTGCAGTGATCATGAACGTGTCTGGCGATGGTGTCCTCGTAAGCACCCATGCTGAAAGGCAGGCCCCACACACAAAACTTTAAGTCCCAAGCATGCCTTACTTGTTGCTGGCTGGTGATATGCTTGCACCGTGGTTCTTGAAGGCTTGCCCCGTGTGCTTGTGCCAACATCTAACCCCCTGAAGTTGAGACGTGCTGCGGGCTTTTGGCTACGAGCAGGATTGCCCTGACTAGACACTGAGAGAGCCGCTCATGACCCATGGGTCCTTTATTTGAAGTCAAAACCGTCAGCTGCCATCTCAAGGATACCAGCCATGTGTGACAGCTTGCACAACTTGCGCGGTCCCAAGGCGATACTTCCTCTCAATTGTTGAGCTCTAGCCAAGCGTGCCCCTTAAGAGCATGCACATTCTGTGTAGCTTGCACTGCAACAAGCCAACGACCCGTAAATATTGAACAAAGTAGGCTGCGGCGGCAACTTGATTAGTCGGAGGGCCTTGCGCTTCTGTAAGAAGAGTCGATTTGATGTTTGCACCCCTGGTTTGCACTTAGGCCCAATTGAGTCGCGTGCGCTGTGAGAGCACCGGACATGTGCCACACATATCGCCCCCTCTGGCTATCCTAGCTAGCCCAGCACGATGAAAAACGTCTTCTTCTCCACTTCCTGAACCGGCATCACTGGTCTGTGAGTCCATAGCAAAGGGTGCGTAACGTCACTTGTCAAACAGGCAGGGATTGCAATCTGTCATTTGCCAGACCTCTTGGCTTGGGTCGTTCCTGTTGCGCCGTTACAATTGTTCTTCTTGGTCGGCTGCCTCCCGCAGCGGGCGAGGCCTGTGCCGCCACAGGCCGTTGAAGGTCCGGGGATCAGGCCCGGCTGCGACAACAAGGTCTTGTTGTAATGGTCAATCTCGTCGAGGGCGTTGATCACCGCGGGCAAGGTCGGTGCAAGCTCGCTGCAACACAAGCGCCCACCTCCTTCCGCATGGTGGCCACCACAGCTCCGACCCGCTCAGGACAAGCGGGTCGGAGCTGTGGTGGTCGTGATGCGGGACGATGTGGGCGCTTGTGTCGCAGCGCGCGCCCACACGCTCCTGCGGCTGGCGAACTGCCTCCTCCTCCTGCGCGAGCCGGAGATGGAGGCGACGCGCGGGGACTGGGCTGTGCAGCTGGCCGAGCTGTCAAAGGACCTGCGCATCAACTCCAGGGTGGGGCTTTGGGGCCCGGCAGGGAATAGAGGGTCGGGCCTTGCTTGTGGCAGCTTTGTTGAGGGCCCGAGCGAGCTGTCACGTCGCTTACCAATGAGGGCCTGGGGGCCGGAAGGAGAGTGGAGGGTCGGGCCTTGCAGAGGCAGAAGCAACCTCCAGGTTCGGGGGCTCTCACAGCCTCCATCTGTGCACGACACGGGGTTGTGCTGCCGTACCGCTTCCTGTTAAGCTCTTGTGAATCCCGCTGACATGGTTGCGTCCGTTCTCACCGCCGTTGCCCCTGTGCCCGTGCCCCCGCCCCAGCCGCTCGTGGCCGCTCGAGGGCCTTGAGGAGGAGGACGTGGGGCTCCCTGACCAGGGCCCGGCGGCGGAGCAGGTGCGTTCATTTGCGTGCCTGGGACGAGCTTCAGCGAGCAGCCAAGGGTAGTGCTTTAAAGCATCTGGCGATGGGTGCTGCCATCCTGCGGCCTCACAGCCCCGGTTGCGGAGTCCCTGTCAGCATGTTGCTGTACGACACGTCTTCCCCCTCCCCCCGAATGCACGCCCTAAATTGTCGTTTGGCGCGCTCTGATGGAGTAGGTTCTGTTCTATGGGGCAGCGTGGCGATCGCAGTCCTTTTGCTTGTGGCCGTGCGTACGACAGCCAAGCAACGGGTGACCGGCTGCGCGGACATGCCACGGCGCCTGATCTGCGTGCTGTATGCTCGAGTGCTTCAACGCCACCCGTAGGCCGAGACGCTTCTCGCCCTACCGCTGCGACTCCCCGCCCTTGCTTTGCCTCTGCGTGCAGCCGCTGTGCAAGGGCCTCGCTCGTCACCGAGTAGCGGCAGCAGGGGCAGCCGGTGAGGGGGGCGCGGGGACGGGACCAACGCCAAGGGCAATGGATTGCGGTGTAGGGAGCGCACATCGTGTGTACGTACATCGGAACGCACGAGCTTGGGCGGTGGCTCATAAGCTTGGGCAGCAGCCCTCGGCAGGCGGCTTGACTTGGGCCAGCGCCGCCTTCCGCGGTCGCGAAAGGCCTGCACGCGTGAATACCCCGCTCACCAGCCCTGGGTTGGACCGTGCTCTGCAGGGAGGCTCTGCAACTGCGGAGGCGGTGGTCCGGTCTGGCGGCACGTCCGCCACGTAGGTAGCGGCGGCTACGACGGCGACGGCGGCGGCGGTAGAAGAGGGGGTCACCGGGTCTGCTGCGGCGCAGTGCGAGGAGGTCGACGCGGGCACGGCCAGCGGCTCGGGCAGGACGATGGAGGTAGATGGCCAGGCGCACACCCGGCTCCTACCTTCTTCGTCCCGCCCGAGCCACTGGCCTTGCCCGCATCGGTCTCCTCGCACTGCGCCGCAGCGGACCCGGTGACCCCCTCCTACGTGCTGTGTTTGTGTTGTGACCGTTTGGGAGCCCACGGGTTAGCGTTTCGACTGGCGGAGGGTGCGCGTCGATGCGGATCATCTTGGGTGCCCCCCGGGGGTTACGTGAAGCAGGATCAATTGGGGCGCACTTGCGGTGGCTGATGTTGGCTGCGGCCTCACCATCCTTGCAAGGGTAGCCTGCGTCGCCCCGGTTCGGGCCAGTTTGCAGGCCGGCGCAGTGCTGTTTAAGATCGTTTGCACCCACGCCGCCCGGGTATTTCACCGTCATGCGTTTTGCCCATTGATCGTGAGGTTTGTAATAGTGACGTCCGGCGTGTGTGGGAGTGGGAATCTTCAGCGGAGGCTACGGCCTACAGGCGATCTTTGACGATTGGCGGTTGGGTGATCTGTAACGGCTGCAGGTTGGCCATCAATATGCCTAACTTTTGCCGGTCTTGAGGCTACCCCAGTGCTCCGGGCTACAAGCTTGCCAGACTAAGCAAAGTCCTGTGGAATGCGTTCACCAAGTGTGCGTTTGCAGTTGACACAAGGTCGCAGCTTGCCAGCGTATGAGCGTACGGGAAATGCGGGCACGCGGTGGATTTTGGGGTGTCGGTGACCGGTTTCGACGTGCTTCACTCCTTGAACCACACGAACACATGCAACAGCAAGCCCGCACCGCATTCTCAGGCCAGGATTGCAACTTCTTTCTGTGCGTCACAGTAAAGAAAGGTGCCCGCCTGCCTTGCAGCTGCTCGCAACGGCTGGCACGGCACAGGCCATGTTGGGTGCAATGTTTTGCGGGGCATGCAACGATCGACCGGTTACCGGTAGTGGGCGTGAAGGCGAACTCAGCAGGTGGTGGTGGGGTGCGCGCGGGGCCGTCCGCAGCACCTCAAGCACGCCCTTCTTTAAGGCGCGCCTGGGACGTGTTGCTGGTTGCCGATAGACTGCCAATGCTTCTTCGAGGGCTTTCGCCACGGAGCCGCTGACCCGCGGGTCCTTTGAAGCCAAAGCAGAAAGCGGTCAGTTCAAGGGACGATTGCCGTGCGTGACGGCTTGCGCCGCTTGCTGTCCATCCAGGCTCTCGGCCCCCCGAGTCGTCTTGCCCAGGGGTCGCCTTAGGAGCTTGGGAGTGGCCATTTTGTTTGCGGCTTGCACCGCAAGGTCCCAACATCACCGAGAAGGGGCTGCAGCAGGCAATTCGAGGGTCTTGTTCATCAAGGGCCTGTTTGAGCGTCTGCACTTGGGATGCTGCGAGACCCACGGGCCACACACGCCACACGTTTCGTTCCCTCTGGCCGACCCAGCCCGGCGCGGTGCAACAAACCATTCCCATGTAAGCAGTTCTTGACTGCTGTGTGTTTGCATATTGTGCAGGGTGCGTTACGTCAGTCGTCCGACAAGGCTCGTATCGTTCACCGGGCAACCTTGGCTCAGGCCATTCCTTTCGCACCACCCTTTCCTTCAGCCCCCTCACCCAAGCTACCCGAGGCCAAGGCGGCTTCATCTCCCAACGTCTTGATGTTCGACGCCGGCCATCCACAGGTGGCCAACGCCAACGACCGCCCGCGCGCCCCCGGCCGCGCGTCGCCCGCCGCGTGGCTGGACGGCCCCATCCCAATGAGCTGGCGAGGCAGGCGAGGAAGGGCAGGAAGGGCAGGGCGGCGGCCGATCCCGCCCGGGCCCGCTGGCTTTCGGTACCTCACCGTGCAAAACCGACCCGCTCTCAGGCGTGGCCACCAGTTGCTGTTGTCGGCTTGTACCCGGGATGCTGTTGGTGCTGCTTTGTTCGGGCGTTTGGCTTCCGGTGACTAGTTCTCGTACGCGTGTAGGCTGACCCAGTCCGATTTGCCCCCCCGATTTGCTCTCTTGCTTTGCCACAATGGCTTGCCCGCCGGCTACTTAGTCCTGCCGTGCAGGCAATTCTGGGATCCTGCAGAGTGTGAGTTCATGGGCGGCTCGTGACGCATTGTTGCACTCCATGTCCGTCCTCCCCGCAAGGACCTCGTCTCCCAGCTGCGCAGCCTGATGATGTAGGACGCCACACTCATGCCGAAGCGGGCCACTGCGGCCGGGTCGTCCTGTCATAGTTGTCCAGCGCGTTGAGCAGGCCTACGATTTCCATATTCACACCAACACGTGGTGGCCGCTTGGGCATCAGCAGGGAGTCCCAACGTCATCAGCACTCGAAGCTGGAAGAACAGGTCCCTCCAGGGAGAATGGACAGGCAGTGAGGTGACGCAGCTGCAAAGCGGGGGGTAGCCGGCCAAGCGGTTGGCACGGTGCACCTGCGCTTGTTATTGCAACTGGTGCTACTGGCTTTCACCTACTCCTCAAGTCGTTCAGTTCCCTCCACTTGCTCCCCTCTCCCCCTCTTCTCTGCCGCCACCGTCCAAGCTGTTGCGGACGGCCAGCCATGCGCTCGACCACCTGGTGGGTGGGTGCGTGCCTGGTGGGTGGGTGGTTCAGCCGGAGCCACATGGGCAATTAAGTGCAGTGGAGCATCAGCGTCATACCAACACGCAGTGCTCGCTGTTGTAGCTGCCGTCGCCCTTGTTTGGGGCTCTGTGCATTGCAGCGTTCAGTTTCCAGCGCCCCCCAGTCACACCCTGCTTATATCACATGTGGACACTTGCACCGGGTGTCTCTCGTGTGTCCCGCCCAACGCTTTTTGCGGGGCACTCCCCGTGCTTCTTCCCCTTTCCCTCTCCCGTGGATCCCCAGTTGTGGGCGTGCCGGGCGGCCCCTCACCTACTGGGTGCGCTGGAACGAGGCCTGCTGCGAGCTCCTGCACAGGGACCGAGGGACGCCCCGACCAAGGACGCAATCGAGACCGGATACCTTGCTTGCTGGATCATCTCGAACACGGCTGTGATTGGTAAGTCCTGTGTCAGTGATGCAGGCAGGGAGGGAAGAGGGGCATGCGTTTGGCAGCCAGGCTCACGGAAAACTCGACCATGGGAGCGTGAGTTAATAATGGGTGAGGGCTTCGGGCTCCTCCAAAACCATTGGTAAGCATGGCTCCCCTGAAGGAGATTCGCGCCCTTCCTGGCCAGCAGACACACAGTGCCGTGCGGTGACGCTGCTGCTGGTTCCTTCGTCTGTTCATTTGCCAGTGACGCGACTGCCCCAGACTGCCCTCCGCCCACCGTTGTGCTCGCCGTGCAGTGCCACCTGTTCAGCTTCCTGGTGAGCCTGCAGCGCCTTCTGCCCCCGGGCGCAAGCAGAACCCACGGGAGGTTGCACCGGCCCCAGTCGTCAGGGTGGCGACCCCTGCCGTCGTCTTGACCTCAGCAAGCGGCCACACACCCAAGCTGATGGCTGCAAGCACCAAGGAGCAGCTGGTGGCGGCGCTGGCCCGGGCGCTGCATGTCGAGTTGGTGAAGGCCGCGCCGGTGGTTGGCATGGTCCTGACCCTCTGTGCCAGCGTCCACTACCAGGTCCACCAGCACCTTGACGCGCAGCGCTTGGGCCAGCGCCGCCACCAGCTGCTCCTTCGTGTCGGTGGCCATGAGCTTGGGCGTGTAGCCACTTGCTGATGTCAAGACGATGGCATGGCCCGTCTCGCCGTTGACGGGCGTCAGCGCCACCGCCCATGGGTTCTGCTTGCGCCCCGGAGGCAGCAGGCGCTCCGCCTTTGGGCAGGATGCGCTGGGGTGTACTGGCGGGTGCCGGCGTTGTGTGTGGCCTCGCCGTCCTAGGTTTCACGCCATTTCCCCTGGCGGCCCGGTTAAAAGGTCGACTGCGCACACGCCGCCCAGGTCCTTTGCCGGCATGCAGTTAGGGCCTTGTGTGGTAGAATATTGTAGGGTTTGTGCTTATGGCGTCGGGCATGCGCGGGGGCCGAGGAGCTTATGTTGCTACGGGTGATCTACGGGTGATGACGGTTGGAGGTTGGGTTCAACATTTGTAACGGCTGGAAGTTGGTCAATTGCATGGCTTGCATCGTCAATCTCGCAGGCTGTATTGGACAGGCAGGCTGGGTACCAGCAGGCTGTGTTGGACGGGCAGGCTACGTACGAGCAGGCTGTGCTGGACGGGCAGGCTACGTAATAGCAGGCTTGCCACGCAAAGCGACGGCAGGTGGAGCGTGAAGGTGTAGGTGTAGGTGTAGGTAAAGGTACCCGTCGTCGGGGCCACGACATGCTACTTGTAGGTACCTTCCAGGCAAGCAAGCGGAACGATCTCATACCGATGCAAACGATGCAAGGGCAAAGATCAGGGCTTGCCAGGCGATGAGCGTACGAAAATGAACAGCTGCAAAGCAGGATAGAGCCCACCATGGTCCGGGTCCAACGCAGGCCGGACTTGCGAACTGCATTCTGTGTGGCACAAACCCAGTGTCTTGCAGCTGCACACGCAGACGGTGTGACGCGCTGTGCGACAGCGCGAGTGGGCCGTTTGCGTCAACGGCCGGCTTAGGACAACTGCCCACGGTTAGAACCCGCAGTTAAGACCTGACATGACAAGTATGCGGCGTGCTGGCGTCGGACCGCTACCGACACGTGTGTGGTTGGGGGAGGACATGAGCAGTGGGTCACCGTGGCTCTCGCAAGGGGAGGGGGTAGTAGTTGGGGCATAGGTCACGGGACTGGGACTACGGTACCGCAATCACAACCAAAGCTGCAGTGAGTGCGGGGCCCATCCTCATCGATCAGGTTATTGGCCACAACGTGCGGCGGTGCTACTCAGCTGGGTATGTCGGCTCAAGGCAAGCCGGGCAACGCTGTTAGCGGCGGCGCCCTCCCGTCCAACAAGTGCCACACAATTGCCTGGCGATCTGGCGTTAACTGGTTCGGGGCGTGCTGTGAGGTGCCACAATTGTATCACGTATCCCGTCTACCCGTCAACGGTCCACAGGCGACCTGCGGCTTACTACTAGACCCGCGTGCGCCCAGCCCGCCAACCCGGAACATCTAGCAGCGGTGTATATGCAGACCCGTTGTAGGTACAATGTGCATGGTACGACGAGGGTGCAGAGTCAGCCACCGTTCTCGCATACAGCAGCTGCTGCGGACGCTCACACTGGTCGACTTAAGGAGGGTGACAGAAGCACTGTGGAACCTTCTCAGCAAAATAACGTGATAGAGCGGACGGCGCGACCGCTGTGCAGACCGAAGGCGCGGATAGATGCAGCGGGCGTGTATGTGGCCACGCCCGCCACGATGTGCCACCACAGGCGTGACCACAGTAGCGCAACGAAGGAACGCAGCGATACTGTAGACGGAGATGCATAATGGCTCGACGGGCTGGAGGTCGCGAGCAAGAAGGTAGCTGCGGGCCGTCGAGGTCCTCCATGCGCTGTACCAAAAGTGCACCCCATTTGGTCAACGGGCCAACTGTGCGCCACGAAGTGCAGTGATTCGCATTGGGTCTTATTTTGATTCAACCCCTCGACCGACAAGCACAATGCAGTAAAGCAGTGTCAAACCGCGGTCACAGTTGTCGTCCCTCGTCGTTCTCCCTACCCTCAGACCACTGCAGCTACAAACGCACATGTACTGTGAACCTTAAAACACGGACGGCTCTTCTTGAGATACCGTGGTCTAAGTGGCAACTTTGTTTCGCGCACTAAGGCGTGAGCGGGACCCAGTAACCGTGCAATGAGGAACAACATGCCGTTTACTCAATGATCAAAACATATATACGGGCGAGCTGGGCGGCCCTGGTCATCGTCCTGGCGCTGCGCAGCTGTCTCGCGGCTGGCTCGCATGCAGCAAAACTGGAGGGCAAAGCAGAGGATGGAGCTAGCGGCTTGGCTCGGAGGAGCTTGGCAGCGCCCCTTGCGCCCCAGGACGATACGCTCTACGACTGCCAGCTGCTGGGCGTCACAGGCTTGCTGTTCAACATAACGTAAGTTTAATTGGGTGTCAGGCGCACCGCCCACAGTACCACTCGGGGCATGCAGACGGGTCGCAGAGGAGCTGCTTTCTGCGGAAGCCCGTTGTGGCGGCTGGGGTTGCCGCTTGTTTGGCGCCTTGGGCTGGGAGGGCGGGTCGCGGCACGCGGGGCCAGGCGGCACGCGACCCCGCGGCTTGCCCCGGGGCCGCCCGCCGGCTCCCGGTGGCTCCCCCGCGGCTCGCTCTGACGGGAGGTGCTGGGAGAGGTATTAGGTGGCGCGCGTGGCCTGAGGGCGGCTGGGCAGCCCCTCCCTCCTTGCTCGCGACGGAAACACTTGCACGGGACCTCCCTCCTCTCTCACGACCCGGACGGTAGCAGGGACGGGGGCGGGTAACGAGCATGGACCGGGGGTACAGCGCGCCACAGTGCGCTCCACTCCCGGTTTGGGATCAGCAGGCGGCCACAGCCCGGCCATCGCACGCCGCAGCACGCATTAGCGTTTCTGCGCCCTCTCCATCACTCCGATGGGCCACAGCCCGGCCATCGCACGCCGCAGCACGCATTAGCGTTTCTGCGCCCTCTCCATCACTCCGATGGGCCACAGCGCCAGCCGCCCCCGCGGAGGACAACCCCTCCTCGTTCCCGCCAGCGGCCACAGCGGGGGGAGGGGGCGCCGCCCAAGCCGCTAGGGTGGCGTGGCGGATGTATGCGGGGGGTTGCGTTTGGCCGTGGACGGAGCCCTGCCGCCAGCCGCGCCTGGGCCCTGCACCCCTGCCTGGGAATGGGGACGGGGATGGGAAGGGTCGCTCCCGCAGCGGCCCAGCCCCTTCCTCCCGGCGCCTCCCCAGCCGGCAGCGCGCCCCACAGCCCTGACACCGCTCCGGCTGCCCTTGGTTGCCGGGTGTCTTTGCCTGGCCGCAAGGCCGCTGTGCACCCTAGATGCCAGATCGGGCCGTCAGAGGCGGTCCGGCGGGCGGGGGGCTACAGGGGACCGGGACCTGGAGGGGGGAGAGGGTCACAGGGCAAGAGCGCAGCCCTGGACCCTGAGCACGGTACCCGGGGGCACAGGGGTTTGTAATTCCGCGCCGCCCGCAGCTGTGCGCGTCCGGCGGGGGCGGGGGTTGGGGCCAGGGCAGCGGTAGGCTCGCCTGTCCCGCCTGTCGCTGCCCCCTGCCCTTCCGGGGCCGGACATGCGTGGAGGCCGTAACGGCACATGGCGACATGGGCGACATGGCGCCGGAGCCCAGCCCGCCGGTCCCGCTCTCACTTATGCCCCCGCCCTCGCCTGCAACCCCACCCCGCACGCCTGCAGCCCTGAAATGGCCACCGCTCTTCATGCGCCCATACCACCCCGCAGCCCTCCGCTGCTACCCCAGCCAGCCACTCTCCCAACACTTCTGTAAACCCCAAACACGCCCTGCCTTCCCCCATCTCCCTCCCCCAGTCTCTCACGGATTGAGTAACACCCCGTCTCCTCCCCCATCATTACCGTCCCTCCCCCCCTTCCACAGCGTTCCCACCACGGGCTTCTCGCTGCGCAACGTCACCTTCCGCAACTGCGCCGCCGGCGCGCTGGCGCTCTCCGCGCCCGACAGCTCCCCCGCCTCTGCCTCCCTCACCTCCCTCACATTCCTCGCCAACTCCAACAACGCCACCACCTCCTACGGCGGCGCCCTCACCCTGTCGGGCCCCCTCTCGGCCACCCTTGTGGACTGCACCTTCGCCGCCAACAGCGCCGCCATCGGGTCCGCCGTGTACAGCACCGCCGGCGCCGCCACCGGCGAGGGCGGCCTGACGCTGCAGCGGTGCACCTTTGCGGGCAACCGCGGCCAGGGCGCGGTGGCGGTGCTGGGCGGCGTGCTGCTGGCCGTGAGGGACAGCGTGTTCGCGAACAACAGCGGCGGGAGTGCGGTGTACCTCAGCCGGACGCGCGACCAGGGCGCAGCCACCGTGCTGTACAACGTGAGGGGGAGGGTGAAAGGGTGTGTGTGGGGTAGGGTGGGGTGGGGTAGGGGGGTTTATCTCAGTCCGTGAGCGTGGTGAGAGGGAGGGGAGCGGCGGGCCGGGGGAGTAGGGAGCCGGGGGGACGAGCGTGGCGATGGTTCGTGGCCCCTCCGAAGCTCGATAACCTCCGGCCTGACCCTTCTCCCCCGTGCCCGCTGCGCTTTCGTGCGCCTGCTCCACCACCCCTCTTAAGTACCAGGCTCTGCCCCACCCTACCCTACGGACTGAGCCACCGCCGCCGCCCTGCCCCACTCCTCCCCCGCCCCCGCAGGTGACGTTTGACGGCAACGTGGCCGACGGCACGGGCCTCTCCGCCGACCCCGCCTCCCAGCTGGGCAACAGCGGTGGGGCGCTGTACGCCGTTGGGGCACTGGCCGCCCTCAACGTGACGTCGTGCAGCTTCACGCGCAACAGGGTGGGTGTGTGCGTGTGTGGGGGGGGCGGGTGCGTGTGTGTGGGGGGGAGCGGGCGCGCGACTGGGCATGGGTGGGTGGGTGGGTTGGGTGGTTATGTTACGTTTTTGGGGTGGAGGGACGGGCGGAGAAGGGAGGCGATGGAGTGGCTGAGGGGAACGGCGAGGGAGGGGGGAGGCGGGCGAGAGCTGTGCGGTGGCGGGGAAGGCCGACACGTCTGCGGGCGGGACGGGGCGGGGGACGCGTTGGAAGGCATTCTCAGTAGAGAAGCCGGAGGTGGGAGGCGGGGGCGGTGCGGAGTCGCCTCGGTGCCTGCGTGCCGGCCGGGGGCGGGGCGGGGCGGGCTGCACCTTGGCTCACGACCGAGGCAATCGTGGGGACGGCGGGGCGGGTAGTGATTGGAAGACACCCGCCCGCCAGACCGCCTGTCCACCACTCCGCCCACGCCATGCCTTTCGCCGGCCTCCCAACCCGCGGCCCCTGCTTTCCCCCCTCCATCTCCCACCCGCCATCTGCCCCAGGCTGTCCGCCACGGCGGCGCGCTGTGTGTGGCGGAGGCGGGCCGCAGCGTGGCGGTGGCGGGGGGCGCCATGGCCGCCAACCGGGCCGGCGGCTACGGCGGCGCGGTGCACGTGGAGGCCGCCACCACCTTCTCCGCCGCCGGGGTCACCTTCGACGGCAACAGCGCGCCGCAGGTACCGAGGGCGGGGGCGCGCGAGGCAGATGGGGGGAAGGGCCTGTGGCGGCGTCGGTGGAGGGTGGTGGTGGTGGTGGTGGTGGTGGTGGAGGGTGGTGGTGGTGGTGGTGCGTACGGGAAGGGGGCCACGGCTTGCGGGATGGTTGGCCAGTGCATCCTCGCCGCGTCCTTGTCCTCCCCTACCCGTCCTCTCACCTTTCC
>LSYV01000004.1:2776659-2788672 GCA_001584585.1 Gonium pectorale | reverse complement strand
AGCCCGGAGGCGGCAGCGGCGGCGTGATGCCGAAGCCCGAGCCCAGCGACGCCTGCGCCGCCTGGTACTGCTGGTGCTGGTGCTGGAGCTGCAGCAGCTGCTCGGGGGTCACGGGCGGGTCCTGGGACATGAGCTCCAGCGAGGAGGCGCTCTCCACCCGGTCCATGGACGAGGCCACGGAGCTGCTGCGCCGCGTGCCCGACGCCGACTGGTCGAAGGCGTTGAGCTCGCTGCCGCCCGAGGGGGTATGCCGGTGCTGCTGCGCTTGCTGCTGTTTGGCCTGGGCTTGGGAGGAGGACTGCTGCTGGGCCGATGAGGACGAGGCCGGCGCGGCCTCCCGCACGCGGTGCTGCTGCTGCTGTGCGTGATGCTGCTGCTGGTTGTGATGCTGCCGCTGCTGCTGCTGCTGCTGCTGTTGTTGTTGTTGTTGTTGCTGTGGCTGTTGGGGCTGCGCGGTTGCGGCGAGCGAGGGCCAGGAGGACTCGTCCATCGCGTTGATCGCGGGCCGCTCAATCTCCACAGACTGGTTCCGAGAGAGCACGCTGGGCGACGCAGTCGCCCATGTGACCCCGCTGGGCAGGGTGGGCGCGGAGCCTTGCGGGCCCCCGTCGTCCACTGCCCCGATGCCCCGCTTGGCTGCCGGTGTGGGTGCCGCGTCCCGGCGCGCAGCCGAGTGCGCCGGGGCGGCCTTGACGGGGGCTCTGCTGGCCCCCGCGGCCGCTGCGGACGTCGACGCCGCAGCTGCAGCAGGCGGGGAAGCTTTGGGCCTCAGCGCCTCCTGCGCCCGCTCCGCCTCGAGCTGCTTGGCGTACTCCAAGGCCTCCGCGCTGCCATACCCCCGCCGGCAGTTCGGGCAGTTGTAGTTGAGCAACTTGAGTTTTTCCAAGCAGAAGAGGCACACCCGATACCTGCAAGGGCAGATGGGGGCGCGTGGAGGTAAGGCCATCCCGCCCAAACCGCGACAAGAACGTCTAGAAGACCGCGACCGCGACCAAACTTACCCGCATGGGCAGGGCTCGTAGGAGAGGTCAGTGTTGTCGAGAACTTCGACGCACAGCGGGCACTCCTCCTGCGTGGAGTAACGCGCGACCACGTTACACATGCCCGAAGACAAGGGCCAAGGGAAAAGCGCTGGCCATGCGAACCCACCGGTTCATTATCTGGCCTAAACGGCAGCTGTTCCTGGCCCACGGCTCGCGGAGGAGGGGCTGCCTTGGCTCCGTTCTTCCCAGCCCCGCGCACCTGCAGCACAGGCAACCGGCGATCAGCCGCTGCCTTTGCCACAGAAGCAGGCCTGCACCCCGGGCTTACCAAGGTGACGGTAGCAGCAGGCTTTGAGATAGCGGGAACGCGGGGCATTGAATTGGGCGCACAAACGGGAGGCGTGTAGGGTGCGGGTGCGTCCGTGGGCAGGTTATCAGAGCACTTGTCAAGGTCGTGTATAGCTTGATTGCGTTCCCGGGGCACTGCTACCAGTCCCACCCCGCGGTGGACTCCCTGGAGCGTCTGGGACCTATGCACACAAAGTGATGCGCTGCACACCCGCGATGGTGTGTGGCACCGTGGCGTGCTGCTGACTATATCTGTGTTTGGTGTTACGGCGCGGGCACGGCCGGGCAGTAGCAAGGGTTCGCGACCTCTTGTATTCGCAACTGTATTCGCGACCCTCCGCCACTTGCGCGCGGGGCACCGGCCTCGCACGTCGCAGCGCCAGCCTGCGTACTGCATATCTCGCGTGCCGCGGAACAGGTGCTCGCTGCGGGGCCATCGTCCTTTGATTGGTCCCTCAACTTCCCGTGGCTTGCAAAGCCTTGAACAGCTCGTCTTAGAAGTCAGGTTACCTTGAGGGGATGCTCCGCGCGTGTGTATGGGAAGGGGCTGCCGCGTGTCCATCTCGACGCATCCCGCACGAATTACTGGACGAGAGGGGTGCGCGACGAGTTCTTGGTTGCATCCACGGGGAGCAGGAGTCTCAATCATGATGAAACGTGGCACTCTCTCCTGGTTCACACCATACGCTGGCCCACAAACACCCCGTGACGTGCTAGGGTTTGAAGTCGACATGCCACGGGGTACGCTGTGAGCGACGTCTGGGTGGCTGCTCGCAGTGGCAGCTCGGGGATTGGGGACTGTGCTAGGTTGCTGCTTGGCCCCTGTCCTGGGTAAGCTGGGCCATCCATCCTTGAGCCGTCCAGGCGCTGTCCATAGGGGCAACAGTGTAAACCTTGCGGCGCGACCCTCTTCCAGGTACGCGCAGAGTAGACGTCGCCAGCATGTGGATAGCTCCCGGCTCCTGTGTTTGTAACCCGTGGTGGGTTTGTCGCACCTGCATAGCTACCTTTTCCACCCGCTACTGTGGGACCGTTACTGCCTCGCCATGCCTGTGCCCCGGCGCCGGCAGCGCCGCCATACGCCCGTCATTTGCCGTCCGCGGCACACTCGCGGGGCCGACATGCGGAGGTTGCACGGTGCTCCCTCTTTCAGAAGGGTCTGACTTAGCACGGGGGTGCCTCGGTGTGTCTTCACCGACGTGTGCAGGCCAGGGGGCCGGGACTAGGGGGGCTGGACGCCGACCCACATTGCCGTAACAGCATATGGTTGCGTCGTACTGTGGACGCGAAGTTGCATGCGCATATTTTGGCAATCTGCGTAAGGTACATGGTCAGTTGGCAAGCAGGACGGGGCGTGCTGGGTTTTCGGACGGTGGACACGTGTCCTGCCTCGCACTAACCAAGTAGCCGAAGCGCGCTTGTATCGTACAGCCGCTTCACAGCTCTTGGCCCAACTTTCACGCCATACCGTGTGACGTACAGAACGCATGCTCTATGGCAGGTCTTGCAAGCATGGCCCCTGTGGTTTTGTGGGCGTGTTGTTCTTGTGCGGGCAATTGCGGGCTGAAGCATGTCATGCCATGGCGGGGATTGAGGAGGCGCCATGAAGTGCACCTAGAAGCTGCAGGTGGCGCGTGTATGGTGTGTTGGAACGAAATGACGCATGGTATGCATGGTGTGTACCGGTATGTGGGCCTGCGATTTCGGAACATTGGAACCAGATTGTGTCAGGCAGGGCCTTGTATGCACGGCACCAGCTCAAGCGCCGAAAGGCGTCGTGGCGCACCTACGCTAACCTCCGTAAGTCTTTTTGAGCCGTGCCTTTTGGAAGCTCTATCGTACGATAGGACATGCTTTTTTCGTACGACAGTATGTGCTGTGGCACGCCCTGCTCGACTTGGCGCCTCACAAACATGTCGAGACTAAGGAAGCGCAACGAGACCGCTGTAACGTAGCCGTTACATGGCAGCACAACAGAGCCATAGACGGCAGAGCCTACGAGGGAAAGCGAAGAGACCGAAAAGAGAGAACACAAGTGCACGATCAACAGACATACCCCATGCCGTACAAGCTCCGGAACAAGTACCAACACAGACGCGGCGGTGCTACATCACAGCACATTACAGCTCCACTAGCATGTCGCTCACGATCGTCGGGGGTACTGAAGCGTCGACAATTCGTCGACTCTCTCTCTCTCTCTCAAAGCCGTTTGTATTTAGGGATTCGTAGCTTGCGTTTCTGACCCGCTACTGGAACCAGCAACACGCGTCCGTGGCGGGTCTGCGTACTACCCGCCAGCGAGCCGTGTGCGATACTCGCCGCCCCAGGTGGCAGCTGTTCCTGGCCCACGGCTCGCGGAGGAGGGGCTGCCTTGGCTCCATTCTCCCCAGCCCCGCGCACCTGCAGCACAGGCAACCGGCGATCAGCCGCTGCCTTTGCCACAGACGCAGGCCTGCACCCCGGGCTTACCAAGGTGACGGTAGCAGCAGGCTTTGAGATAGCGGGAACGCGGGGCATTGAATTGGGCGCACAAACGGGAGGCGTGTAGGGTGCGGGTGCGTCCGTGGGCAGGTTATCAGAGCACTTGTCAAGGTCGTGTATAGCTTGATTGCGTTCCCGGGGCACTGCTACCAGTCCCACCCCGCGGTGGACTCCCTGGAGCGTCTGGGACCTATGCACACAAAGTGATGCGCTGCACACCCGCGATGGTGTGTGGCACCGTGGCGTGCTGCTGACTATATCTGTGTTTGGTATTACGGCGCGGGCACGGCCGGGCAGTAGCAAGGGTTCGCGACCTCTTGTATTCGCAACTGTATTCGCGACCCTCCGCCACTTGCGCGCGGGGCGCCGGCCTCACACGTCGCAGCGCCGGCCTGCGTTCTGCATATCTCGCGTGCCGCGGAACAGGTGCTCGCTGCGGGGCCATGAGCCGCCCGGAGGCGTCAGTTGGCCCCTGTCCTGGGTATGCTGGGCTATCCAACTTGAGCCGTCCAGGCGCTGTCCATAGGGGCAACAGTGTAAACCTTGCGGCGCGACCCTCTTCCAGGTACGCGCAGAGTAGACGTCGCCAGCATGTGGATAGCTCCCGGCTCCTGTGTTTGTAACCCGTGGTGGGTTTGTCGCACCTGCATAGCTACCTTTTCCACCCGCTACTGTGGGACCGTTACTGCCTCGCCATGCCTGTGCCCCGGCGCCGGCAGCGCCGCCATACGCCCGTCATTTGCCGTCCCCGGCTCACTCGCGGGGCCGACATGCGGAGGTTGCACGGCAGGGGTTGGGGGGGGATGCACCGTGATGCGGGTTGCGGAGCGCCAGGAGATGCACGACAGCTGGTCAGCGCCAGCTGTCGGCGATCTGTCACCCCTCCCTCGCACGCACCCGCACCCAGTGCACGCCTCCCGCTTGTGAGCCCACTCCGGTGACCCGCGTCGAACAGAGAGCTGCAAAGAAACAGGGAGCCATCTCCACGGGAGGGCTACCTCTTCCTCCCATTGCCTGCGCCCTTTCTCGCCTGTTACCTTCAAACAGGAAAAAATGGACATGCCCACACCCGAAGGCGCGACACTTCCGAATGGCTCCCGCTGTCTGGTTGGGAAAGAAGAGAAATCTGCAGAGAAAGAGGGAGCCCGCCTCTATGTTCTGCTGCCACTATAGCCCTGGACAGCCCGGGCGGGGTGCATACCTGCGCTGCAGCGGGGCCTGTGCAGCAATTTATGCCTTTCAGAACGAATTCTGGTCTGTGTAGCAGCTGACCATGTAAAATTTCCGTCCACGTGTACCCGCAACACACGCTACATCGAATCTCATGAGCATACATAGCCGCTTATGAGCATGCACCAGCTCGTCTGCTCACTTGCATTGCACGCCCGGCCATGTAGCCACCCACCTTGGCTACCCTGTACCCACCCGGGTAACATCATGCCTTTCGGAAGTGTACGTGTTGAGGGCTCCCAACGTTGCCTTTTTAACAAGCCCCTTACCGTCGTTTCTTCAAGGCTTGCACTGCCGAACTAACCGAAAATCACAAGTTTGTATTGGGCGGCGGTATGGGTGTCGGGGTTTGTCTTGGGTGGAGTGGAGTGACTCGAGGTGAGGTGTGTGTTTCGTGCCGGCGTACGACAGAGATTTCGGTGTATCAAGAAAGCCGGCGACTGCCTGTGCTACCGTTAAGCTCCTTTGACCGCTCTGAAGTGGTATGTTTATGGTGCTCGTGCTGGAATCCGCAGTTTGTCCTCGACATCATCAAAGCGCGACCTGGCTTGTTTGGCCTCCGGGCGTTCATCCCTCGGTCGTTACAGCTATTTAAAGAACTCGTATTATAGAAGCAGGACGTTTCGGTCAAATTCTCGACTTGGGGGGGACTTGGCGCCGGCAGCGTCTTGCCGGCGGAGGGTAGTGCCGGAGGGCCTTGCTCCTCTTTATCGGTAACCTATTAAGCCGGCCGCGGCCGCAGCCGCAGCCGGAGCAGCTGCCGAAGTCGCGGTCGCCTCCCGCCAATGGCGGAAGCGCAGCAGCAGGCAATCGCAGTGGTGTGTCAGAACATTGATAATCTTCTCAGCCAGCTCCAGAGCGAAGGAATACTCGATGAGCAGTTCAGCCAGTTGATGCAGCTGCAAGATGACTCAAACCCCGACTTCGTCGCGGAGGTGGTGCAGTTATACTTTGAGGACTCCGTGCAAAAGATCGAACGGATGGGTGCGATGCTTAGCAGCCCGGCGCCGGACTTCCGGGAGCTGGACCAGCTGGTTCATCAGTTCAAGGGCAGCTCGGCGAGCCTCGGGGCCTCCACGATAGCCCAGCTCTGCGTGAGGATGCGCGAGGGCTGCCAAACGCACAACCAGCAGATGTGCGCCGCGCTGCTGGGCCAGCTCCGCGACTCCTACCTCCTGGTGCGTCGGGGGGTCGGGCCAGGCGGGATTGACCCATAAATAGCAGGCTAGTGGGGCGCTGCAAATCAGGATCTTGGACTGCACAGTTCGCTGCCCAGCCTGTGCGTTCCCTTCACCGGCCACACGGTGCGCCTCGTGAGACGTGTCTCTCCTCGGCCCCTCGGATGCCCCGCCCCCGCAGTTGAAGGATAGACTCGACACGTTCATGTCTCTGGAGCAGCAGCGGAAGCAGCTCATGGCTGGTCTGGGGTGATGGCGGCTCTACGGCCGTTGCCGCCTGAGCAGCCGGCGCTGTGCGGGGCCGTTCTCTCCGCGTCAGCCGGCTATGCAGTGCCGACAGGACTGGAGATTCCCTGACGGAGCTGCGCCTAGCGGCCTAAATATCCTGCGGCGTGGCGTAGGGCGCCCGCCGCGGAAAGCTCGTGGGTTCATTGCATCATGGGGGCGCGGGGAGGCAGGTATGGGGTCTGCATTGCACCGAATAAATGGGCAGGGCTTCTGGCCCTGTTGACCCCGTGCTCGTTAACCGCTTACAGCCAGGGCTTGAAGCCATGCCTTGGTCGGCACTATCGGCTGAGGCGTCGGCGCGGCCTGTAAGGTTGGAGTAGATAGATGGGTCGCGTCATCCGCATGGTTGGGTGCGTCGTCGTTCTGTGCAGCCTGGTGGCGGGCAGGGCGCAAGAGGGGGCCGTGTCGTGCTCTGCCTGCCGATCGGAGCAAAGGGCGGGTAATAAGTTAGTAGAGTGGGCAGACAGGGGGAGGTGGGTTAGACGTCGGGGATCCTCGCTGCCCTCTGCTGGGCCGGCTCGTTGGAGTGCTTGGCGGGACGTGTGGGTGCTATCCGTCCATCAGTTGCATCTGGCAACGTCTGGGTGGCGAGGAGGCCTTGCCGGATAACGGGTGCATGGCACCGGGACCGTTTAACGGTTGCGGTGGGCGCTGGAACTGGGGAGGAACTGGGTGGTGGGTGGCGGCGAGGGTGATGTGACGCTGCGGGTCTTCAGGCCACAGCCGGGTCGCGGGTCGCATCTGAATTGTGAGTGGGTGGGCCTCTTCGCCGCTGGCGCTAGTGGGGAGTCGAGTCTTCGCTGCTTGCTTTCGTGAACTTGCGTGTTGTCGCGTTAGTGCCGTTCGGTGTCGTTATGTTGTCATGTTGTCTGTCTATCTGTCTGTCTGTTTTGTGAGAGCTCGCCGACCATGCACATGTGTGGCGGAGCTGCGTTGCATAGGGTAACCAGGCGGAGGTGGCGTCGGTGTGTGGGGTCTGAAAAATCGCGAGCGCAGTCTGGGTTGCGGGGCACTTTCCCTGGAATGGCAAAGCGCGGCCGTGCCCTTGTGTCCCATCTCGTCGCTTCCGTGCGTCGCCGCTGCTACTTTCGCCGCAGTGCCACACGGCAAGCTGGCTGGGGCCCTAGGGCCGTAACGCCGGATACTGAAAAAAGGCGCGCCCCGTGCGGGCCCCGTAGTTTCGGGCGTCAGGGGCGTGGGCAGAGAGACCTAGGTATGAGAGAGTTGCTGGGGTGGGCTGCTTTGCCCTAGCGTGCACCTGGCGAGGTTTGCCAAGGTGGGCGGTGAGTTGCGGCGCGTGCATGAAAGCGCGTGTGAGTCTGTTTGTGTGCTTGTGTGTGTGTGTGTGTGTGTTGGAAAGGAACAACGCACATTGTGTGTGTGTGCAGGGTATGCGACGCGTTGGGATCTCGTCAACCCCCCCTAAAGACGGGCTGGCCCGCCGCGTGGTCTGGCAGCCGCCTGGCGTGGGGCGGGGCATAGCCCGGGACCAGGAGGGTCGTGTCTATGCTGCTCCGCAAGCGCATTGCTTGCGTCTTTATTGGTTGTGGTCGTCTCCCGTACCGTACCGTACTTACCAGATGCGAGCAAAGTCGCGGCTGATTGGTGCACGGCGCGTGGGGCCGAAACTGTACAGAGAGCTCTGCGGCGCTCGTGCTTCTCATCTGCCCTACTGTGCGTGGTATGCGAATCGGGCTGCGTTACTCCGCCCTTCTTTGCGGTATGGCAGACGTGAGGCGTTGGCAGGGTTGCTATGACGACGGGTGATTCTCGTAGCACCATCATCCCTAAAGCGAGCTAGTTGCGGGCGATGGGCGTTCCTCGCGCCGAGCTTTGGAGCGGGGGGCGCCCTTACTCGGGCTGCCGGCTGCGGATCCGGGTTCCTGCTGTGACCCGTGGGTCATGCGGCGGCAACCGTTTGTGGACGAAGCGGGCAAGGCGCGCAAGAAAGACAAGATCCGGTGAAGCACATGCCCTTTCAAGCCGCACGCGCGTTGAGAGCAAGGCCTTTGTAATGTAATGGGCGAATTCCCAGTGATCCCGTCAGGTATTTCCGTTGCGGGGGTGGTTAGGGAATTCCGGCATTGCCATGCAGGAAACTTTCGCCATTGGAAATTGTAAAATTGAAAGAAGCGGGGAAGCCACCTTCAGCTGTATGGACCGGGGGGGGGGGCCTGCCCGCTGGGAATGAGCTTGTAAACTTGATTCCTGTATTTGGCTCAATTCTGGGAAGAACATACAAGGGCCGTGTGTCCAGGGAAGTTCTGTGTCCCGGATCGGCTATCTGCATTCAGCATGTGATGGTCTAACCGGTTGAGCAAGGAGCTCAGCTCAAACGCAGGTGATGGAAGCACATGTGCACGGGATGCAAGTCCTCATCTACCTTTACTGGCTGCTCAGATCCTTTACTCAACAACCTGCGGCCGCTAACGAACAACCGGCCAACCGCACCCTGCGTGTGCGAAGTGAACGGCCTTACAACATACATTGACCGAAACTTACAAAACTCATTCATGGAGTATTGCTCCTGTTGCTCCTGTTAGTAGGTGCCCTGTTGGAGACTTGGGATGAGTGGCTTGCAAAGCCTGCACTCGCGCTTCCACCAGCAGTGTGCGGCAACGCATCGATTTCACAGAAATCATGCTCGACTACAGCGCCTGCAGATTCGCCCAGCAGCGGGGCGGGGTGACCCGCCATCCGGGCAGAAGCAACGATGTGAGTTGCAGTTTAGTGCTGCAGCGGGGGCTCACGCCTCGACCTCATCACAAAGAATCAAAGCTGTCGCTCCTGTAACCGCCGGCGTTCGGGCATCCCAACGAGGCCTGCGGTCCCCGCCATGGCTATCCACTGCCTGCCGTGCCCTGCTGCCCCGACTGCCCGCCCCGCGCTCCTCTGGCTCCGGAGCTGCCTCCCACGCCGTTTATTCACTCCCCTCCCCGCACCCCGCACCCTGCGCCACCCTGCCGCGGCTGCGCCCTCTCCCGCCCGCCCGCCGAGCCCGCAGCCGATGAGGAGTCGGCCAAGCGGCGGGCCATGGAGGACGAGCTGCGCGACCCCAAAAACTTCCTAGAGTTCTTCCTGCCGCGCCCCCTGCGGCTGGCCTTCTTCGGCGCCTCGGCGGCCTCCTGCCTCATCGCGTCCGTGCTCACGGCAGTGCGGCTGCTGCAGGTGGCACCGGGCGCGGGGGTGTGGGGGGCGCAGATGGGGCAGATGGGAGACGGCCGCCGTGCGTGGCCCCAAACCTCAGTTGCACCAGGGAGGGAGTGGGGCGAGCAGGCTCGGGGAGCGCGATGCGGAGTGAGAGCCCTGGGACGGCGGACGGGCCCCGGCGGCTCGCGCCGGGCGAGGGCCGTGTTGGGGGGCCGGAGGGGGGTGGGGGGTAGGCCCGGCACAGGGTATAGCAGGGCCGGGTGGCAGCACGGGGGGTGGAGCACCCAGCGGAGGCAGCCACGAGGGCATCGCGTTGCGTCGTTGTGACGGGTGCCGCCCTACCCCCCCCCTCGGCAGCGAAGACAAGCCATGGGGGCCACATCGGGGGGATGCGGCGGTAACCGAAGAGCGGAGGCTGGGGGTTGGGGCGCACTTTTTCTGGGGGGGGGGATGTCGGGGTCACAGGGTTGGGTGGCTGAGGCGCATGTAATCCCGAGCTGTCGAAGGCGGGCGTTGAGGGGGGATAGGGGGGGTTAGGGGGGTTAAGGGCGTGCAAAATCGGCACGGAAGGCGCCGGTGTGGGAATGATCAGCGGCGCTGCAGCTGGTGGCGCAGCGGTGCAGAGTCGCTGTCCGCTGCCTCCTGCGCCGCACACCTAGGCAAATCAGGGGGTCTCGCCCCACAGGCACCCACACCCGTGGCAACTTCGCCCTCAAAGGCCTCCGGACCTGTCCGGCCACGCCTCCTGCGGCCCCACACACCCCCAACCCCCTCCTCGGCGCCCTCCCATACACTTGCCAAGATCTTCCACGGCGGACGCTTTGACAGCGAAAAAAAATTGTGTAGAAGCCGAAACAGGGAGGCTACCTCTACGGTCATACACACCCGAAGCCCTCCAGCCCCCACCCGCTGCCCCGCACACCCGCCCGCCCCGCCCGTCCCGCCCGCCCCACCCCGCCCCCAGAGCCCCGCGCTGGAGCTGGCCGAGGGCACCGGCCCCCGCGACCTAGTGGTAAACCTCATCGGCCTCGCCACCTTTGCCGCCCTGTTCGTGTACGACCAACAACAAGGTACGACACACACGCACGAACATGCGTATGCATGTGTACGCTTGTGAGGCACGCCGTATGCCACGCCGGTCCCCTGCCCCTCCTTGTCTCATCCCGCGAGCCCCGGTTGTCGGCCCCCCTCCCCGCCCGCTGTACCCACCGCACCCATCTCTCCCGCCCCACCCGCACCCTTCGCCGCCGCAGCCCGGGTGCGTGTGGAGCGGCGGCGGGAGATCCGCGAGGCGCAGATTGCCTTTGGCGACCGCGAGGTGTTCGTCAACGACCAGGGCGAGAAGATGTCGCGGCTCAAGGTGTGTGTGTGGCGGGGTGTTGAAATGAAACGACGCATACAACGAGCGCAAGCGCGAAAGTGATGCTGTCGTTGTAGGACCCGTTGTGGCGGGATGTGTGTGTGGGGGGGGTGGGGAGGTGGGGGGGGTGGCCGCGTGCGGCGGGGTGCGGTCGGGCGTGGCGTATCGGTGGCGGTTGCAAACGGGGTGCTGCGCGCGGGGCCGGCGCGTCCAAGGTGGTCCAGGGTGGCTCAGCAGGGAGCCCCAACCGGTGCCCGGTGGCAGCCAGCCCTCAGCCGGCCCGCACAGCGGGCTGAGCGCCTCAGTGGGGCCGCCGTCTCTGCGTTGATGTGCGCCATGCCCACTGCTCGGTGTCTGCGCCATCATCTCCGGCGGCTTCGCCATGCAACGGGCCGCGGGTATTCCGCATACGGGCGCTGTCACCCAACTCAAACTCCCTTTGCACTGGAATGGAGGCGCCTACAGTACCCTACGCTTGGTCATCGCTCGGCTTGCCCACGGACTTGTTTTTTCTTTTCTACAGTACTAGCCCTCTCCTGCCGTCCAGGGACCTCACACAGGTCGGCCGCCAAGCAATCCATTCCCTCTGCTCTCCCTGCCTGATACGGTAGTACGGTGACCGACCGTGGGGCCTAAAGCCCACACGCCGCGCGCCCCTGGCCCCCCGCCGCCGTCTTCTCCCATCGCCCCCATCGCCCAGCTGTTCCCTTCACTATCCTCCCCCGCTCCCGCCCCCCTCATGCCCCGCCCGACAGGAGGTGAATGACGACTGGATTCTGCGGCGCCTGGAGCGCTGGGGCCGCCGCGACGGCATGCCCTTTGTGGGCCCCGCCAAGGGCGCCATCCTGCAGCGCCTGATGGCGGAGCGGCGGCCGCAGCTGGTGGTGGAGGTCGGCACCATGGCGGGTGGGGGACATAGGGGTGGGGCGGGCGGGATGGGGTGCGATGGGGTCGGGCGGGCGGGGACGGGCGGGGGTGGGCGGGGGTGGGCGGGG
>LSYV01000004.1:2692464-2713439 GCA_001584585.1 Gonium pectorale | reverse complement strand
CGTGCCGACCACCCCCTCCATCCCCTCTCCGGCCCTCGTTCCCCCCTCCCCCCACTCCGGCGGCCGCACCTCGTCCAGCTCCATCTGGACCAGCGGGGCGAACCTGCGGGGTTTAGGGAGGGAGAAAGGGTATGCAGTAAAAACAACAAAAGGGCTGGGCACCAGCAGCGTTTGGGGTGGGGGAGAAGGGGGTCGGGGACGGGGTGGGGGGTGAAGGGCCCCGGAGTCGGAGTCAGGGGCCCTGCCTTGCTGCGGCCGTTGCTGCAGAGTGGGGCATCCCACTGCCCCCATGAGGGCCCCCATCCGCGGACCGGACGCGGTCCCCAGTCAACAACGCCACGCCCTCGGACTGTGTGCTCCCCCATCTGCCCACCGCACACGCACGCACACGTTCCTCACGCCCACTCCCCGAACACACCCCATCCATGGGCATGGGCTGTCCTCCGCCTCCCCTTCATATAATCAGCGACTACGACCAGCGGAGGTACGCTGCAGCACTGTTCGCTCGTCGCTTGACGTCGTAGTCTCACAGGTCGTCTACAACTACGCCAAGACCACTACAAGTTCTTCCATTCGAGTATGCGATTCGGTGTCCGCGACGCGACCCGTTTCCCTTTGTCATTACCCCATCCCCATGCTGCAGCGCACACCCGCCCCCCACCCCCACCCCCCAAACACACACACGCCCCGCACCTGCCCGCCCCGCGTCTGATTGCACCGTGCGCGCCCTCAGCACGCACACCCGCCCACCCGCCCACCGCCCACCGCCCACCGCCCCAGCCCACCGCCCCAGCCCACCGCCCACCCGCTCACCTGCCCACGTAGGCGTCCACGGCCGCGCGCAGCTGCGGCGGCAGGGAGGCGGCGCACGGAGGCGGCGAGAAGTCCAGCCGACCGCCGGAGCCGGGCCCCGGGCCGGCCTGCGGGGGTTCGGGGAGGGAGCCCCAGTGACGACGGATGGGGGTGACAACGACGACGGGGGTTTGGGGGGAGGGGGCGGCGTGAGACGGCGCGTCGACGGAGGGGCGGGGTGGGGCCGTGCGACCGGCACCTGCCGTACGGACGCCATGTGTGCGCGCACACAGCGACCCGGGGATGCCCGGTCTCCTGCCGTACCCTGAGTATCCAGCCACAGAACGTACGGACAGGAATACAGTCATACAGCCAACCGCCCAATCATCGAACCAACCTGCGACTCGTCGTCCGCGACGTTGGAGCCGGCGGCAGCGTCCGAGCGGCCGCCGCCGTAGCGGCCACCGCCCCAGCCCCCCCGGTGCCCCCCTCCGTGGCCGCCTCCGCCGTAGCGGCTATGGTCGCCCCCTCGCCGGTGGCCCTGCCAGGGCTGGGCCCCTCCACCTCCACCGCCCCCACCGCCTCTGTGGTGCCCCCGCTGACCTCCACCGTAGGGTGGTGGTGCGCTGCCGCCCGAGCCGTAGTTACCCCGATCGGCCATCGGAGAATGCGTGCGGCGACTTTGGTATAAATCAACTATGGCATGGTACGTGCTCACTAGGGGTTACTGCGGCCGTATGTCATAAGGGGCCAGATTGGGTCGCGCGCGCCAACCTGCACGGCGCTCGTCCAAGCGCTTTGCACCAGCTCTACAGGAAACAAGAATTCTCCTTAACCACAAGCTAAAGCGAATTCAAATTATTTACTTCCATTAAGAATAGTGGGTTAAGGAAGCAGTTCAAAGTATCGAAACTTTGTAGCGACGCGGGAGGGCAAACATTGTCGCCTTATTTCCCCCGATAATTCCTCAGTCGAGGAAGCCATCTAATATGGCGAAGCGGGAGCCAATAAGCGGTGCACAATTCGAGGACTTTCCGCAAACCCATAGGAGAAATGTGGCGCCCCCTGTCCAGGTGAGGCGGGCACACTTGCAGACTACCCACCTTTCGGGGGTCAAAGCGCGGCCGGTCGCTGGGTCAGCCACGCCCGTCCCCGTCACCTGACAGCCACCCTCCTGCTGGCGCTGCGCGACCCAAGCCCCCTTATCCCCCCAATCCCCGCCCCCCAGAATACCCCCTCCCCCCGAGTCGTCCTCACATCACACCTCAGACTGCTTTGCTCCTCCGTCCCCACCCCCTTCCCCTCCCGCGCAGAACCAGCTCGGCCCCGGGCTCCAGCCCCTGGACGAGGCGCGCCAGCTGCCGGTCGCCCTCGCCCGCTCCCGCGTGGCCCACGACGGCGCGGAGATGCACGAGGACCCCACCTGCTTCGTCTCCACCGCCGGCCGCGAGGCGGCCGCGGCCGGCTCCCTGCTGCCCCCCCTCATGAGCTCCTACCAGGCTATGCAGGCGGGTCTGCCGCTGGAGCAGAAGAAGCGGACGGGCCGCAAGATGATGGCGCCGCCCTCGGAGGCGGCACGACAGGGCCCCGGGTCGTTCTTCGGGGGAGCGGGGGGAGGCGGCCTGGGCGGCGTGCGCAACGACTCGCCGGCGGTGCTCAACGTGAGTGCGCCGGGGCGGGAGGCGGAGGGGCGGGGCAGGGAGAGGAAAGGCGGTGGGGGGGGGGAGCGGGGGAGGGAGCGGGGGAGGGAGGGAGGGGGAAGGGGCCGCACCCCCTCCCTGCCCGGTTGGGTCCGGGGCGGCGGGCGAGGTCCAGGCCTGGCAGCGCCTCCTCCCCTATGGACCCGGGCAATGTGGGGTGGTGCAGGCATGCGCGCTGTGGCGGTTGCGGGGACGGTGCGGGGGCGGCTCATCGCTGCCCCGCCTGGTCGGGCTGTGCTGTGCTGTGCCCTGCAGTGCTGCCGTTGCCGGCCCCCGGTACGATGAAATCCCCCGCCCCCTCGTGGCTTTTGGAGATGACGCGATCGGTGTCGGTCTCGGTGTCGTGGGCCGTGGGCATGCAAAGGCGGAGGCGCGGACTGCTAGCGGCGGGAGAGGGACGATCCCTTTCACCGGGGGGGGGGGGTGGCGGAGTGGGGTGAGGGCCTGGGGCGGGCTACGCAGGGCCCCCCCCCGCAGGCCCGCCCCACTGCCCAGTTACCCCCCAACCCACATTTCGGCATCCGCCCACAGCCGGCGCTCCACACGCCCCGATAGCTGACCGAGCAGCGCCCCTTCCCACCCCCACCCCGCAGCTGGGCACCACCCGGGCGTCCCCACACGTGCCCGGGTACTGCGGACACATACCCAAGACCATGACCGCGGCGGTGAGGGCGCCGGGCGGGCTGCCAGGCGATGCGGGGCCGGGGCCGGGGTGGGGGTGAGGGCTCCGCAAAGGGACCTCGACCCCGCGTAGGGGCACATGGCCTCATGAAGGGGGCACACGCTGCCCTTTGGGCACAGCAGGCGTGATACTTCCTCGTCCCCCCACCGACCCCCCACCGCCCCGGCGGCCACCCCTGCCCCTGCGCATAGCCCAACAACCCGGTTTTAACCGCCCCCGCGTTCCCCCTCCCCCCCGACCCTCCTCGTAGGACCCCATCCCAACGCGGACCATCGACAAGAGCCTCATACTGGAGAACTACAAGCCGTACGGCTCGGGGTACACGGGGCGGAAGTTGTAGCGGGAGGAGGGGGCCCACGGGGGGCGGATGGGTGGGAAAAGGGGATCCATGGGGTTAATAAAGAGGGTGATGGATGACGGGGGCAGAGCAGCAGCGCGAACACATTCAGCATAATGCTATCTACACTGTACATCTTGTTACTTGTATTCGCTATCTTGGTCGGTAATGGTGGAGGAGAGGGGGGGGCCGCGGGGAGGGGGGGCTGCGCGTCGTTGACCCCGCGGGGCCCCAGACGGCCGGGCAGAGCACGAGGGCGGCAGCGATTGCGCGGATCCCAGGAGCGGCCAGGATGGGGGGGGGGGACGACACAAGCGGCGACGGCCTGAGCGGGGCGCAGTCCGACCTTGCCCCAACCCGAGGGCGAGGTGCGTTGGGGAGGACCTGTGTTGGGGGGGAACGCACGAGGCGCATGAGAGGTTGGACGGGGTGTGGATTGTTCGCTCGTGAGAATGAGACAGTCATAAGAATGGTTATAACAACATCGCGTTGCGCACGGGGGGGGGGGGCACACGCGGGGTACGAGACGACACGCTCGGCGGTCGCCACCTGTGCGGGTGACCCTACCGTAGGGCCGTACGGTACGGGCGGCACCTCTGCTGGTCCCTACTGCTGGACCCTGGGGCCCGTACGATTGGGCGCAAGCAATGACACGTGGGGCAGGCCGCGTGTTGGCGACAGACGGCGAGCGCAGAGTCCGGTGCTTTTCTTCCCTCTCTTTGGGAGAGGGAGGGGTCCTGCTGCCGGGGTCTATCTGCCGCGATGTGGGACCGATGGGTGAGAGCGAGGAGGAGGTGGGGATGGCCCGGCGTACGTACGTGCGGGCGGCTCGGGCCGGTCCCGGCGGCTCGGGCCGGTCCCGGCGCTGGCTGTGCGTGGCTGTGCGTGCGGGTGTGTATCTGCCGGCGCCCGCAAGAGTGCCGTACGGGTGCGCACGGACGGCGTCAAATTGTACATCGTGGAGGCCGGCTATGAACGTGTGTTGCTTTGTGGGGCGCCACCACGACGTCTTCATGGGCGGTCGTTTGTCGGCGTGGTCGTCACGGGGCGTGGTCGTCACGGGGCGTGGTCGTCACGGGGCGTGGTCGTCACGGGCGCGGGAAGGAGGGGGGGCGCAGGGCCCACCCCGCGCACAGTGCCCCCACTGACGGGGGGCCCGGGGCGCGACGGGGGGCCCCCTACGTTTGATGCACGGGACGCAGCAATAAGACGCCAGCTGAGACCATCAGCGGTGGTGGAGGCGGGGTCGGAGATGCGGCTGGCGGCAGCGTTGCTGTCGCAAGTGCTGGTGACTGGCCACCCACGTTCCGTTCACGCTGCATGGCAACGGCACGACGGTACACGCTGGCTGTGGTCATGTCGAGTCGAGTCGCACTGTCGATACACGGCGGCCCGGAGGGGCTGGCCCTGAGAGGCCCCGGAGCCCCGGCCCCGGAGGTGCCCAAGAGAAGATAAGCAATAACCCTCGTGTCCCAGACGGGGCCGTGTGAGCACCCGCTTCGCTTCGTCAGACACACACAGCGGGCTTCGACCGCCTCAGCCGCCTCTTTGCACACCAGGCGCACACCCAGGCATGTGATAGATTTTCTAGGTCATATCAAACACACCCAGGCCTGAGGCACGTGCCTGTGGCATAATTTAGACGTTACCCCGGACTAGGGCCGCCTGGCGGCAGGGACTCTTCGGCGCGCCCACAAACCGTCCGTAAGCCGTCCGTGTCGCCCCCAGCCTCCCGGTGCCCCAGCTGCCAAGCCGACGCCCGCCCTCCGGAGCTCCTCAATTAGGCATACCTGTGGCCGAAAGGTGAGGAACGCATCTGGCATCTCTCCTGGGGCCGAGAATGCCCTTTGGGGAACCCGTAGGGCCTTGCCCTGGGCAGAACCATTTTTTCTGTGGACAGGTTTTAGGCGGAGAGGCCGCCCAAGGCAAAGGGGAATGCAAGTATGCAACCCGGGGGGCGGTTGACCGTTGTTGACCGTTGCGCCAACGACCGCACACTCTACTGGTGCCGCCTGGCGGCTGGGCGCGGACCGACCCAGGTACACCGAAGAGCACATCCAAGGCCCGCCGAGCACCCGCCACCGGTCAACGGCGTGCAAACCTAGTCGCGGTAAATAAAGTGAAAAGGAAAACAGGCAGGGAGGCTACCTCTAAGATCGTACACACCCAAAAGCAATACGTCTTCAGTTAGGCGTCCCTGGGTACAATGTACGGCGGGCAAAGGAGACGAGCAGACGGGCCCCTCCGGGGTCACCCAAGACACCAGCCCACGCATATGCACTGCCGACCCGTGGGTCAATCGGACGGCTCCCGATCGGCACGACAGGTCTGGTCTGGTCTGATCTGATCTGATCTGATCTGATCTGATCTGATCTGGTCTGCTTTGTCTAGCCTAGCGTCCGGGGCGGGCACATACCATGGTGATACACGGGGCATCCAACTCGCGCGTGTTCCCGCAGCTCCCGCCCGAGCTGACGGAGCGCATCGCGAGCCGCCTGGACCGCAACGAGCTGGCGGCCGCCTTCCGGCTGCTCAACGCCGCCGCGGCGGCGCAGTTCTGCGGCCCCCAGCACACCACCATCCGCCTCCCCCAGCCCGCGCCGCTCCACGCCTTCGCCGCGCGCTGGCTCCGCACCCGCGGCGCCCCCCGCGCTCTGACTCTGAAGCAGCGCCCCCAACTGCTGTGCCTCGCTCACGGCTGCGGCCGGCGTGACGTGAAACCTGGAGACCATGCTCGAGGCCGCCGGCTGCTCGCTGACGTACGACGTACTCGAGGTGGCCGCCCTTGTATGCGGGGGAGAGAACTTGCTATGCGTTTGCGCATGTTGTGGGAGCCATGATTATGCCCACTGCAAACGAGGGTGGTGTATCAACGCGACAGCGCGGGCGCTGATCCGGCAGTCGTGGCGGTTTGTTGTGTTGAAGTGCGTGTCGCATTCATGGGAGTTACGCGTCTCAGGTGTGTATCAGAACGCAACGACGCCTCGGTCCTTGTTGTTGGTTGGTTCGGGTGGTGTACAGCCATTAAAGGCTGAACAGTAGTGCTGGTTCGTTCTGGTATGTCGGAAGTGTGACGAAACCGCGTGATGTGTACGCGGATGGCCCCAGGAATTGACAAGGGTGCGTAATGTTGCAAAGAAAAGAGAAACCTGCACAGAAAGAGGGAGCCCGCCTCTACGGTCATACACGCCTGAAGGCGCGACGTTTCTAATAGGGCGGGCGGGTACAGAGCAAGAGACGGACTCCGCGCACGCAGTGATACTGCGCGCAGTCATGCTCACAGCGCAAGCATCAGAATACTCGTTTTACGGTTTGCTACCGACATTGCCGCATCCCATCTGGCCTGGCAGCTTGGCGCTATCACCAGGCGCAGCTTCTTCCCAGCAGCCCGCTGCCCTGCCTTAGGCCGATTGAATCGCCGGGCTGGGGTCACAGGGCTGGGCGGACGGCCAACCGTTCAGCAGTAAGATGCCAGCGCAGCCCCCAGACGCCCAGAGCTAGGCGTGTGCGCCGAGGAGGGGGTACCATGCCGCGTACTGCTATTTGGTTATCGCCTGCCCCCCCCCGCAAGCCCAGCATGCACACACAGCCAGCCCAGCCCAGCTTCCAGCGTTAAGTTCATAGCGCGGGAGTTACTTTGTGGGGTACATGGGCCGCCGACGGCTGCCGGCTAGGATGTTTTCTGCATACCTGCCTGTCTCACACTGTCACGCATAGATCTTCCAGGTTATACAGAACACACAGCCAGCCTGGAGCCGCCGAGGTGCTGTGCAAGGATGACGAAGGATGGCAGGGTATTGCAAGCACCCTGCCTGCCCCGCAGCTCGCAACTTGATTATACGTTTATCCCGGTTGTGCCGGGACAGCCTAGTCATCGGTCGGGTAGGGCCTATAACCCCTCGATCGCACGTACCTGCGCAGATGTTGAACCGTTTGTCTCTGCTAGTACTGTTGGGCTTCCCCCGTGCTGCGCGCATCATACTGATCATTAATGATCGACTGGAAGACCGTAACAAAAATTTGACCGCACATTTAAACGTAGGATAAGCTCGTAGGTAGGGGTAGCTGCGATGGCGATTGTTGGCCAAGTAGGGGTCATCGTTCTGGACCGTTTTCTTAAGGCTTTTTGCTGTGACTAGCTGTGCACACACAGGAATCGCACTGCTTGTTGTCAGGATACAAGTCGAAGCGGCCAGGAAACAAGTGTAATTTTCTTATCTGCCAAGGACGCGTACCACACTACATACCAACTTGTGTTACCTGAATATTCCTTCCCATCCCATTCCCATCTGCATTCCCATTTGCAGAGACGCTGACTCACATTAAGCCTCTGCCCTCGTTTCGTTCTCCAACACAAACATGCCTCCCATGTTCATGTGATGCACATAAAGCCAGCATGAAGTTCTAGCTGTCGTACGTACGTAGTTATCTGCAAGGGCAACATTTCACCGCTACAGCTTAGTCAAATACACTGCTGTGCGAAGACCGACGGAAGGCCGCTCCCCCAGTCCGTCCAACCGGATGGGGTAAGTCAGCCAAATCTGGGGCGGCGGGGCTATACAACCGCAAGCCAGCGCCACCGGTAGCCTAGGCTGCAAACGTGACGTAATGCGGCTTTGGCTGAACTCCATTCAACTTTGCTTTTGTTCTGCCGAGCCCACCGACGACGGCGTCAGAGAGCGCTGCCCCCCGAAGTCCGCAGCTTCAGACGAAACACATGCGGCATCAGCGAGCCACGGCCGGAGCCTGGAGGTGCGACTTTTCTCCAGCACCTTCATCTTGCGCGAAACCGGCCAAACAAGAAAACGTCGCTCATTGTAGGAGGTTGAACCCGAGGCGCTTCTGCAGCTTTTGCGAGAGCTTGGGGCACCGCAGGGCGACAGCTGGCTGGCACGCACACGGTCTGTCCTCGGGCTTGTGGCGCATGCCATGGGCGCGTCGGCAGCGAGGTTAGTGTAACCGCATACTATTATAAGTATTTATGCCACGCGCTCCTCGCGGATCCACGCGCTTGCACCCTTATGCCGCCCTCCCCACTAGCGTTGCCTATCCTGACAACATTTCGTACACAATGTTGTCCGCAAGCTTACTCCATGTGTCCCGGAACCATATGCCGTCACGCGCCTCCCGCAGTCTGTGCGGCGTAAGTAAGGACTGCACGCACGGCCTGGCCCTGTTGGTCAGCTCACGCAGTGGGGGGACTCCGGCGGCAGGCCCCGCCCCTGATTGTTGCCTCATGGGAAGCACGGCGTCGTCCCTTGATGGGGGATGGGAGCTTCAGGCCGCAGCGGCGATAGAGGCCAAGGCGCTCAGCCGCATGGTTAAGGAGCAGGTGAGATCGGCGCACTTGAGGGATACCGATGCCTTGTGCTGTTTTCCCCTCTGTCAGTTTGCTCGGCGCCACACGCCGGTCGGAACCGGCAGTAATGTGGAGTGATTCTCCGATGGCAGCATGTGTGTTTGCCCTCGGGGGAACGACTGCGCACGCCATTTCTGTGCTTGTGCCCTGTTTCAGTTTCCTTTTTTGCCGCTCACGCAGTTACCCCCTTCTCCCACGCTCCCGTAGGTCGCTGTGGTTGTCCCACTGCCGGCGGTCGGCGCTGGGACCGGCGGGAGCTGTGGGCGCAGGGCGCGTACGGGCAAGGTCGCACCACGACAGGCGGTACCGTCGCGCCAGGTGGCTGTCGCTGCGGGGCCGCGCGGTGATGACCCACTCGCCGAATGCGACGCCTCGGCTATCACCCTGACCAACGGCGCCGCGTCCATGAGCGCGCGTCAGGATGCACCCCTGGCCCTCACCGCGGACGACAGCGGGTGCACAGCGGGCGAGCGCGTTACGGATGAGGCCGGCGGCTTGGCGGCGCTCCTGCCTCTGACGGCTGGTGGGCGCCTGGTGGGGGCAGTGTGCGTGGTCCGCTCCCATCCTGGAGGTGCGCAGGAGTCCTTCAGTCCAGAGGGCTGCCCGTCGCTGTTCTCCAGCCCCTCGGCGCTCAGCCGCCTCGCCCTGTACCTGTCGCTGGCCCTGCTCGGCGGCGGCGGCGAGGAGCACCTTGCGGGCCTGCGGGAGTGCGTGCGCGCCCTGGAGGAGGCGGAGAGCATGCAGCAGCTGCTGGAGGGCGTGTGCGACGGCGTGACGCAGCACGTGCGCCGCATTTTCCTGCTCGACCCGTGGGTCGTTCCGGCGCTGGTTCCGGAGCACTCCGCCTCCGTGGCCCTCATGTTCAGCTGGGAGGGAGCTGCAGTTGGCTTCCCCCAGTCGACGCCCAAGCAAAGCTCCCGAACCCTACAGCCACCGCTCTCACCGGCTAACCGTAAGTCGGCCGAGTCAGCGCTGCCCCCGCCGCCGTTGCTGGCGTCAAATCCCTTGGCAGGCAGGCAGGGACCCACAGCCGGCAAGGACGCGCCAGCAGGCCGCGACGGCCTGCAGGGCGAGGAGAGGACTGGCAGGTCAACGGGCCCGGGCATAACGGCGACGGATGATGTTGTCCTGCTGAGGACTGACCCTGAAGCGGCCATGGCCAACGGCTCAGCGCCTTTCGCGCCGGCTGGGCGCGTGGCAAAGCCGACGGTCCCGGTCACAGACCACATGCGGTGGAAGGCCGACCTATACGACACGGGTTCCTCTTATTACGGCCTCCTTGACACGGGAGATGGGCCAATGTCTTTCCCCACTTTATGCGACGGAGCCCTTGTGGAGGATGGCGCTACCGTGGCTCTACGGGCCGAGCCCTTCACGCTGCAGCAGACCATGCTGCGGGAGCTTGTGCAAGGCGCCCCTCAGGTTGGAAGCACGCGGTTGCCCGTGCAGCCGGAGGGGGTGGCAGTTGCCGTTGGTGGCAAGTCCAGTTCGGGAGGCGGTCCACAGCCCGCTTCGGAGCTACAGCATCCGGTCGCCGCCGAGGTGGTCGAGGACTGCGCGGCGCGCCTGCAAGACCCGGCGAAGCCCGCGCGCGACATCCTGCTGCTGCGTGCCAACGGCATGAAGGCCCGCAACGATGGCGGCAGTGGCGCACCTGCCACCGGCGGTGGTGGGTCATCGGCCCGTGGGCACCGCGGTGTGGGTTCGCTGCTACTTCTGGCGCTACCCACCGGCTGCCGCCGCGGCGCGCTGTGCCTGTACGTCACGTTTCCCCACCAGCTGCCGCGGCCCCTGCTGCAGCAGGCCCAGGCGAGCGTGATGGAGCTCCTGCAGGTGGCCTGGGTGTTGCCGTGCGCTGTGCCTGATCGGGATCGGGGGGGGGCGCGTGGGCACGTCCGAAACTTGTTACGCAGTAGGTCATGGCATGCCGCATGAGTGGGGACTGTTCGGCACACTCGAGGGGCCCGTGGTGCAGGTCCTTACCGACGTCCCTATTGGTGACAGCTAGGTAACAATCAACAGCATGGGTCCTCTCCCGCCGCATGCTTCTCTACTGAGAATGCCTTCCAACGCTCTACCCCCCGCACGCTGGCGTCAGGTGCTGTGCCCGCTGGTGCCGCGCAAGCTGGGCGGCGAGCTGTCGCTGGAGCTCGAGACGCTCGCCACCGCCGCGCCGGGCTCCTACGCAGTGCCGCGGTCCGTGTCACGGGCCGTCCTGTCGTCGTCATGCGCCGTGGAAGCTTTCACGGCTGCCGCGTCGTCTGCTTCCGCGCTGACCACGGCCCCGGCCGACCTCCTGCACAGCGCCCTCGTTCAGCCCATGCTCCCGGCCAGAAGCAAGCCTCAGGCTTCGGGCCGGCCTGGCGCTTCCATGCGTCCCCACAGCCTGATCCGCAGCGTCTTCTCCGAGCGGCCTGGCGACCGTGCGGCTGTAGCCGCCTGGGCTGCAGCGGGCTTAATTAGCAGCGGCCCTGCTGCCAGCTATGGCCGTGATGGCTACGCTTCGCACAGCCTGCTTCCCACAATGGAGCATCTTGGCTGCGTTGGCGCCTTGCAGCGTTCCGCCGGCAACACCGCCAGCGTCATTCACGTGGAGGAGCTGACACCGGGTGTGTGTGCCAGCGAAGGAGGGATGAGCGAAAGGGGCACCTGGAATTGGTTTGCATCTCGGCGCCGACTATCAGCAGCGCAGACTCACGAGGGTAGAGGTTTGTGCTTGCCTTCGGTCTGGCTGTGATCTGATCTCGGCCTTGATTAGGTACAGTGGGGCTGTTCTTACAGGGGGTGTTGGATACGATCCTCAAGGTGCGGCCACCATGTCGTCGGGCATGTCTCCTGGACCACAAGCTCGTTTTCCACCCCGCAGCCCAGAGCGGCTTCGGCTCCCAGCTGCCGCTGCTGGTGGCCAGCCTCCAAGACAGCATCAGCGGCGCGCGGCTGCGGACGGCTGCGGTCACCGCTGCGGCGGCATCGGCAGCACGGTCTCCCAGCTTCAGGTAAGGCGTGGTGGCCACCGGCTGTCAGGGTAAGGTTGGTGGTGGGCATCGCAATACAAAAGTACGGCATGGAAGGCCACCTGCTGACGGCATGCAAGGCCACTACCTGATTGCTGACGGCGCGCACCGCTGGCCAGATGCGGCATCAGGGTCATAGGGTTCGTTTACTTGGTGCGGTGCAGAAGAAGGGATATCTCCGCGGGGCTCTGCATACGGGTTGTAAGAGAAGCACCGCCGGCGTCTGCGTGCGTCCCCCACCCGCAGGGCCCGCAGCGGTGGACCCTCGCCATCTTCGCTGCACTCGCCCCGGACCGCTGCGGGTGGGTTGGAGATTGCTGCGGCCGCCAGCAGTGGCGGAAACGGCGGCAGCGTGGGCGACAGCAGCCGAGGCACCGGCTCAGGCTTGGCCACAGCAGGGCGCACACCGGACGCTATGAGCAGCATCTGTGACGGTGCGCTGACCGACTTGGCGCAGTTGCGGCTGGGCAGGCGGCTGGGCCACGGCGGCTGCGCGGTGGTGTTCAAGGCGCGGCTGGGGACCCAGGACTGCGCGGTCAAGGTGAGCCACGGTTTGGTGGCAAAGGCCTGTCCAGGGCGGGCGGTTTGGAACTCATGCGGCAAAGTTCTGGGCAGGGGCGCGGGAGGACCGCGGCAGGGGGACGGGGGTGGCTCGCCCGGGGGTATGCAAGGGAGGTGTCCTGTTGGGTACATGACCGCCGCTCGACGATGGGACAATTGTCAACCCAGGACATTCCGATTTGCCGTCCCGTGACCACCCCTGACCGCCCCTGACCCGCTCCCTCGCGGCCTGCCCTCGCCTGCACTCCACGATCGGCGGCCGGATCGACCCGTTGGACCCGTGCGTCCGCATCTCACCGCCCTGCCCCCACCCCTCATACGCTCAGCTCATGGATCTGCCAGAGGTGAGCGCGCCGGGGCGGGTAATGGCGGTGACAAGGCAGGGAGTGCACCACCACTCACGTGATGTCATTGCACATTGCGGACTGACGGGCGCTGGAGGATGGATGTCGCCCCCTGTGCATGTTACGGAGCATGCGCACATATTCCGAGCCCCAGACACAGTTGCGCTGGAGGCTCCCTGCCGCCCCTTCCCTGCGAGTTCACCCACCCCTGGGCCGTGGTCGGCCGCCGCGCCGCCGTACCGTAGGATGGCCGAGTGTCGCTGGAGCTGGTGTCCCACACGACACCCATCAGCGCGACGACCCGTGCCCGGGCTGCCGAGCGGCAGGTGGCCGCGCGGAGGGCGCTCCTGCGCAACGCGATGGAGCTGGCGGCCACCACCGGCATCAGCCACCCCAACATTATGCAGGTGGGCGGGGGAGTTGGGGCCTTGCGTTATGTGCGGGGTAGGCGTGTTGCAAAGATTGTACAGGGGCCCAAGCCAACTCATTTCGGTGTTGCTCAGCGTGTATGGGCGCGGTCGTACGGTCAATTACAGTCCTGACAATGCAAGGCTCACTCACTGGCTCTAATCTTTCCGCATATCGCGGCATGAGCCGGCGCGCCCCCTCACACCTGTTGTGGGTTGCAGTGTCGTACGTGCGCTGCCGTACCTCCCTTCATGCGCCATACAGGCGCAATCCAGTGCCCGCGCTGCCGCTGACATGGCCCTTTCCCCTCGTGAGGCCACCCTCCCCGCTGTTTTTGCGCCGTGCGCCGCGCCCTTTACCCGCCCTGCGTAGGTGTACACCACATTCAGCCCGGTGGCCCTGGGCGTCGAGCAGCGGCCCGATGGCAGCGAGGCCATAGCCCTCAAACCGGCGGATTGCACCGAAGGGGGCCGAGGCCCGGGTGAGTAGCGACTGGGAACCGAGGTGGTGGCCTTGGCGCTGCGGTTTTTGAAGGTGCCGACGTTTTCGCCGCCCTCCTACTCAGGGTCGAACTCGTGCGCCCGCAGACGCGCCGCCGGTGTGCATCGCCATCGTGTGCGAGTGGTGCGACCGAGGCAGCCTGGCGGGGGCGCTCGCGGACAAGGCGCTCACTCGCCTCGTGCCGGCGAGTGCGGTGTCGGGGGCGCAAGCGAAGGAGGGGCAGCGTGAGGTCCGGGTGCTGGACGTGCGCGTAAGTACGGCAAGCGCGCGCCCACACGCGTTGCACGCGGTGATGTTTGTATAGTATCGGCATCTGCGCCACTGACAGATATTCATCGCCTTTCGCCTGTGGCCTCGGGTGCCAGGCCTGGTGTGGTCGCGTCCCTTGCCGGCCCGCCATATGCGGTAGTCCTCTGCATCTCGCCGGGCGACGGGGATGGGGCGCAAGGGTACGGTGCACCCGGTCCACCACGCCAGCCTGGAACATCGCACGCATTGATGCCGTACACCCGTACCTTCTGCAGGCCATCCTGCTGACGCTGCTGGACGTGGCGCTGGCGCTGCGTCACCTCCACTCGCTAAACCTGATCCACAGGGGTGCGTGGGCCGCATACGGTACCGGTAGTAGTACCGTAGGGGCTGCTCCTGGTCTGATGCGCAGCGCTTTTGTGCTGGACTATCCGTCAGCGGCGGGTCTTGCCGCGATGGATTGTGACATTTGTGAGCCCTCACGAACTGCCTTGCCCTCCTTGTGCCCGCTCCCCTCGTCGTTTCAGATCTCAAGCCCGCCAACGTGCTTCTCAAGACGTGCCCCACCGACCCGCGCGGCTTCACCGCAAAGCTGGCGGGTGCGGTCGGGCGGGCGGTCGGGCGGTCGGGCGGGGTACCAAAGGGGACCTACTGCAATGATGCGCAATTGTAGGCCGGCAAAGCGTCTGTCCTCCCCGAGTGCAAGCAGACGCTGCTGCTCGACGTCTGCTGTTCCTGGCGGCTGTTGTGAACAAGCTGCGAGCACACTCCACGCCGCCGCTCCCTTGTTGGCTTCTTGCCTTTGCAGATTTTGGCTTTGTCACCCTTCTCAACCAGGTGGGCTAACTAACAGTTGTGTAAGATACTCTGACGAGCACTCGGTGAAAGTGACCTCGGTGTTGAGGTCTACCCTACGTCGTGTCCTGGCGCTCAAGAGCGACTCAAGACGCACATCCGTAGTTTGCACACAGTACAGTACGTGTCGAACCAAAGTACCTGGCAAAGTACGCCCTGGGGCTGCTGCGCCCGTGTCCTCGAGTCTTAACCGCGCATTTCCCCTCGCTGCTCCTGCAGTCGGGCGATGAGGAGGACGGCTTCGGTCCGTACGCCCTCGTCGACGAGTTCGCTGGCACGTAAGCTTGGTCGCCGTACCTGGACGTGCGGGCTTAGTACGGCATCTGTGTCCAAGCCTTGGACATGGAAGTGTAGGATACGGCTTTCCGCCCGGGACTTGATTGTCCGCTTACGTATAGCTATCGCACTTTTGTTGTGGCTGCTCCTCTGGTCACATCCTGCAGTCATGGTTCACTATGGTAGGCTGTACTGTTGTCAAAGCTGGTGGAGCGCTGTGGAGCCATGTTTCAACGGACCTCTGACCTCTCCCATCCGCCCTTCGTTTGCCCGCAGTATCACCCACACCGCCCCGGAGGCGGTCGAGTGCCGTAAGTGCCGACGTGACCACACCATCTCCGCGCTGCTATGGTCGAACCTCTAGGTCTGCGCGTGCCGGGCCCTGTGCCGCCGGACCGTCGCAGACGCCCAAACACGTCGCAACGACGCGCCAATCACATGACGCTGAGCGAGACTACGCACCCCGGAACCTACATTACACGCAGTCGCTCGCCAAGAACCTGCTGAAATGCGTATGTACAGAAAAGAGAGCAAGTACATTAACATGTTGGCTGTCGAGTGCGCTGTCCCCTATGGCGTGCAGCTGTCATGCCTTTGGGCGCCCGCCCCCCTACGCCGCCTACGGTGCCCCCTCGCATCGAGTGAGCTCTCCGCCCGCCCCTCCTCTCCCGCGCACTCACGCTCCCCTCTCCGGCTTAACGCGTGGGTGTCTGCAGCCGCCCGCCTCGGAGCCAGCTGCGACGTGTACTCGTGAGTGGACCCCGGTACCGCCCCAGTGGATGGGCTGACGCGACGAGTGGTGGCGCGCTGATGTGCTGATGTGCGGGTGACGGACACGTGTCGTACGGCGCTCTTGGGACCAGCATTGCATCCCACCAACTGTAGCTGAAAGATTTCGTTGCAGTCGCTTTTCTTTCCCGCTTTTTTGCCGGCACAGGGATGGGCGACGACGGGCTTCAGTTAATTGTTGATCCGCACATGCATGAGCAAGCGCATCCGCCGCCTCTCACCCTTGCTGTCCCCTTGCCCGGACCACCCGCCCCCGATGTCCCATCTTCCGCCGCGTCGCCCGTTGCCTGTTGGACCTCCAGCTTCGGCATCCTCATGTGGTAGGTTGAGCCGTCCACCCCGGTAGTACGTATGCGTGCAAGAATGGACAGGGATCGGGCGTCTTTCGTGGGCAACAGGGGACTGCGACTGGAGGGGCTCCACCCCATACTCGCAGACACGCGTGGCGCGCGGCCGCGATCTCCGCACTGCCGGCTACGCTGTCTGGAGGACAGCCCAGCTCAGCTCAGCTGACTTATCCAGCCCAGCCCAGCGCTCCAGCGTTAAGTGCTTAGAGGGTCAGTTAGCTGGGTCGGGCTCACGGGCTGCCGGCTAGGTTGTGTTGTCGCTTGTAGACCTGTCCTGAGCATACTGTGACGCATAACATAACACACGTGGCTTCCAAATCTGCACCTCCTCGGAATGTAGCGCACCGTACAATTTCCAATTAGCAAATCTGTGCATTTTCGCTTCCTCTGCTCCTCCTTGATAGCCCCGCCTCTGACGGGTGCCAGCAGTTACTAGTTAGGTCGTTGCTAGCGGCACGGGCCATGACCTGCTTGTGGTGCCCCTCAGGGAGATGACCGTGTGCGGCGTCCGACCATTTCCGCAGGTGGGTGGGTGGGTGGGTGGTGGTGGTGGTGGGCTGCCGCCCGAATCCAATCCCTCCAGGCCCTCCTCTCGAGTGGCTGCAAGGCCCATCGAGGCCGCCTCGTATCGCAAACACTGCCAGTAAGGCATTGTCATTGCTACCGTGCACGCTGACTTGATGTCTCTCTGCCTACCATCATGGCCTCCGTCACTGGCTGCCCGTCCCCACACCTGAACGGGAGGGATCGGATCAGCTGACTCATTCGGTACAGTTTTCCGGACGAAAACAATCCTCCTCAACCTCCCCCGTTGCTGGCTGTACCGGGCTTTGGGTCCCCAAACCTCCCTCCCGCCGGCCATGATTCGTGCCCATGATGATCGTGCCCATGATTCCACTCCCGGCCGCCCACCGTTTCGCACCGCGCCCGGCCGTGGAACGCAGGTCGAACTGGACGACATCCTCGGTCGCGTCAAGGCCGGGCACCGCCCTGCGTTCCACGGCGCCGTGCCGCTGCCGTACAGGTGTGTAGTACAACCCTGTGCAACGACATGCGCAGAAACACGGCACGCGCGCACGCGGTTTGTTGCTGCACGGGGCTGCTTGGGCGTGATCTGCTGCGTCCTTGCCTCAATGATGCTCTGCTGCCCGCCGGAAGCCGCGGGACCGTGTTCCGCCGCATGGTGGTTCCGCGTGCCGCACTGCGCAGCTGCGCCTGCAATGCAATTTTCGACGGATTGTCGAACGATCGAACGAACGAACGAACCGGATCCGGACCCCGACAAGCGCCACCGCCCAAACCACGCACACGGCAGGTCCCTGGCGCAGCGCTGCTGGTCGGCCGACCCCAAGCAACGGCCCCGCAGCCCCGAGCTGGTCGTGGCCCTCAACGGGCTGCTGCGGAGCATGACCAAGGAGTTGGATGGGTAGGCGGCACGGTCGGGAGCAAGCCCACAAGAGAGCTGTGGACACATGGCGTGCGGGTCGAGCTGTTGGCGGGAGGCCGGTGGCGACGCGTAGCTGCCGGTGGGTGCCGCGCGCTCTTGCTGGCGGCTCAGGTGCGACCGGACTCCGCTTCCGGCGCCGTGCAGATACACGGGTTTCTTTCTGGATCGCCTTGAGTGTTGGCACTATGGCGTCGCTGTTTTGGGGAGGTGCATCTTTCCGGTTCTATCCTGGCAGCGAAACGCAGGGAGCGCTCGCTGTCCTCGCTGTGAAGGTCCCGCTGTCGGGCCATCAACGGCCTTCCCGATAATGCAGACGCGTTTTTGCCTGTGAAGCCTCCTTACTGTTTGCCTGCGCTGTTTATTTACCTGCGAGCGTGGGGCGGTGGGGCATCACGGTTAAATGGTGCTTGAATTGGAGTGGCGCTGTCGGAACTTGAAGAGGGATGCCGACCGTGTGTGCGGTAGCAATGTTCGAGCGCAATTGCTTTCAAAAGAGCGCCTCGTTGTTACTGCCCAAGACACTTACTATGCTTCAGATGTTGTTTTTAGTACACGGCATGTCTTCTCGTAGATGGAGATGGCTTCGTGCGGTGCGCTGCAAGCAATGCAGTTACTTAAGAATACTCAAGCATAGGGCGTTGGTGGATACGCGTATGCCTGTACCGCGCAATAAATTTGTTGATGACGTGGGTATATGCAATTGCTTTATGTTGCGCACGGTTCGCCCGAGCCAAGTAAGGAGCACATGCAATGTTGGGTATGAGTGGCCAGCGGTTAAGGTTCTTGTGCGGTAGCGTGTGCTCTGAGATTCACCTGGCGCTCATGTACATGAAAAGTGAGCTGTGAGAAGGATCTGGGTTAATGTATCATTTCCCGCGGGCTGATGAGGCCTGAGCATAATAAGCAAGTGCAAAGTGAGCGCGAGCGAGTGGCTTTTGTGCGCGCGTCGCAAATGTGAGGAGGGGCGTGCTTGCCGTGCGTTGACATGTGTTGTGAGTGAGGACCATGGCCAGGCCAGGACAAACAATATTATACAAATTGTTCTCAAATTAAGCGGACAGCGGCGGTCGACTGGTGCTACTGGTGCTTGTTAGTTTCTCTGGTTTCGGGAGGTGGTGTCGTAATTCCCACTTGGTGTGATCGGGCAATGGAACGGGCAGACGCGCTCGTCCTCGCCGTTGCCTGAGTCGGCTGGTATTTGGCCACGGCTGAGTAGCGCTGGTCCTGACATATCTGGAGTGCGACGGCACCGCAGGTTGTGGTTGGAAGGGTAATGTTGCACACACGGAGACGGGTTTCTGCAGCTGCCCGCCTCGGAGCCAGTTGATTGCGGCGTGTACTCGTGAGTTGACTCTTATCGGTTGGACGCGCGGAGTGTACGAGTGTTGCGCCGTGCACCTGTGCCGCGTTATTGCCATAATATGTCATACAGTAATGTTGTTGAGAAGCAAATTAGATAACGCGTTTTCGGCGGACCCGCACGCCCCACCTGGGACACCGCGCCCCTCCACTGGACACTCTTACTTTTTGCACTAGCAGGACCTAAAAAGGACTCCTAGTAGTTCGCCGCTCTACATGCAGGTGCTTTTTGCGCACGAATGGCGGGCGACAGGGAGATTGACTCCACTTTCCTGGTGTACTGCACTTGCGCTCCCGCAACCGCTTCCTCGCGTCCCCTTCCCCTCGCCCGGATCACCCGCCATTTTGTGCCCATCTTCCGCCGCTTCGCCCATTGCCTGTTGGGCCTTCAGCTTCGGCATCCTCATGTGGTAGGTTTAGCCGTCCACCCCGGTCGGCCTCTAGCACGCCATATCCGCAGATGGACTTGGATTACTGGTCTCCGCGCACGGTCCGCAGCGCGGGGACCGCGGCCTGCCTGCCTGCGGATGGCATGCTCCTCTCCCTGTGTACAAGACCACGTGCCGTGCATTCCCGCCTACCCAACCCGGGACCCCATTACCATAGACTTGCCAGCACTTCAGTCACAGCAAACATACGCGTGCCACCTCTCCAGCGGGGGCGATCCAGTGACTTTGTGCGGTTTCACGGGTCGTCCTCAGCGCAGCCCCGCCTCTGACGCCCAGTGCTAGCAGTACCAGGCCACCACTGATCCCCCCAGATATAATATCTATTCTTGGAAATGTAGTCACGGCAGGGGGCATCACCGAATCTCAAAGCGCCTTTGCAAACAAATGCACCTATAATATAGCATTCAGGAGCCATTGCGTGGCACGTACACGCTGTCAGCGGGTGCCATTTATGCGTTTTCTTTATTTGCGCTTACATCGTATGGAGGTCGCTGCCCAGCCGCATCGCTCAGTAAGCGAATGGACCGGTGGTCCGGGCTCCGAGCATGCTCGTGCTCGCGAAAATACCGGCCAACCCCCGTCTCGAGCTCGCCATACAATCCAATATAGAATCGCTTGTACCCCACAAAGATGACACCCTCTATCGTTGTGTCCGGCGAGCACGAGGAGTTACCGCGCGAACAGCGAGAACAGTGAGGAACATGCTTGTCGCCCACTAGCGGCGGACGAAAGCTGTATGCCAGAAGCTTGAAGATTTCACCCCCAATGTAATGGCGGGCTTTCAGGCACTGGCCGCCCCGACCTGATCGCTGGCGCCAGCCCCAGGCTGCTCTCCGTTGACCGCAATTGTGCGCCGGTAATTGTAAAGGGCATAAGTATGCCTTTTGATTGGAGTGGCAAGCACGGCGGTTCGCCGGTGAAACCTTTTGCGAGCAGGCCCGAGCGGTTGAACCTAACCGTCCAGCCCGCTTGCGCCTCTCGCGGCGGCCCAACCTTGCCATAGCTATTGCAATCGAAAATGTAGATCATAAATCCAAGTTTGTACGTTAGAGTCATACGTAAACCGCTGTAATGCACACCTGGTGGCACATTGGAACGCCACTTCCCGCGCCCGCGGTGGTTATCGACCAGAGCTCGCCGGTAGAAACTTAGTCCACAACAACCGGCCACAAAATGTGCAGCGAGCAGGGGACTTCAGCGGCGTTTTTCCGGAGAGCATGTCCGGCAGTTAGCCAACGGCCACACCAATATCCCCCAAATGCGCGCCTTTCTCGCATTGAGGCATAGCTGTTGCCATGTTAACCTGCTCAGCCATGCCTGTGTCCATCCAGATGCCAGGGGAAGAGCGGTTGACGAACCAAGCGGCGCCAATGCAGCCCATCCGTAGGCCACCTGCGCGGCTCCGGCCCATCCCAACCCACAGGGACCATACCCATGCATGTCCCGACATGTGGCCAAGAGGGGGGACGGCTGGTGTTGAGGGGGCGCGGCGTGGGGGTGGTGGAT
>LSYV01000004.1:2655946-2668789 GCA_001584585.1 Gonium pectorale | reverse complement strand
GTCCTGTGCTGCCGCCGTACGGCCGGCCGACGTCGGTCCCGGGTCGGCAGCCTGGGCGCCACCGCTATCGCCCTCGACAGCGCAGGAAGCCAGCGCTGCAGCAGCAGCGACAGCAGGCACCGCAGCTGCAGCGGCTGTGGCGGATCCGCGGGTCCAGCGATTGCCGCATCGGCCGCTCTAGCGGAGGCGGGAGCGACGCCGGCGACCTCAGCGAACCGTGGGTCGGTCCACGCTGCCGACAGTGCCCTGCCCAACAGTGTCGCCAGGTCCGCGAGGTTAGCGCACAGCCACCTTCGGGCGTCCTCCGGCAGCAAGGATGGCGGCGCCCTTGGGCCGGCAGCCGCCGCCGCAGAAGCCTTTGACTTCGCCGCCGCGGCCTCAACTGCCTCCACGCAGCGGCGCAGCACCTTTGCCAGGGAGTTCAGCAGCGGCACCGCCTGCCCCGGCGGCCCGAACGCCAGCACGGCCGCCAGGCCGCCGGGCTGCTCCAGCAGCGAGCCCCTCAGCAGCTCGCACAGCGACCCAACGTCCCGCGGGTCGGCGGAGCGGCCCAGGGCGCGGACGCAGCACTCCAGGGCGGGCAGCAGGCCGCAGGAGAGGGCGGGGGCGAGGGCGGCGGGGGGTGAGGAAGGCAGGAAGCCTGGTCGCAGGGCGGGAGGGCAGGGATTTGCAGTAGGTTAGCATACAAAAAACCGAGCGCCCCAGCAGATCGCCTCTGAATGATGGCCCTTGGCCCCAAGCACGGGCTGAGACCCCATCGAGCAACCCAAACTGGCCACGTAACCAGGACAGCGCTCCCTGTCGCGGTGCCCTCACCGTAATGCCCGCGCTCCTTTCCCCTTCTGGGGTTTAACCCCCACTTTCGGGTGGGCAGCAAGTTCAAGAAAGCAAAACTGACTTGACAGGGGCGGTGGACCTAACGGCTCGTATCCCGCCGGGGGGGGCAGATCCCCCAAACCCTTTACCCTTTTACCTTATATGTCGCCCTCCTCTTGTCCCTCCATGTGCCCCCACCGCACGTCTTCCAACTGTCGCGATGCTGGCTCGACAGCGCCCCGCAGCCCGCCGTGCCACCTTGCCCCCCCTGGCCTTCGTGCGCCACCCGCCAACGAGCCCTGCCCGCCGCCCTCCTCACCTCCCGCCCCCAGCCCCGGCACCGCAAGCATGCCGCCCAACCCCGCCCCGGGCAGGCGGCCGATGGAAGCCAGGTCGCAGCCATCGGACGCCGCCGCAGCCGACGACGACCGCAGCCTGGCTGCGAAGGCGACGGGCACGCGCAGCGCCCGAACGACCGCCTCCCAGTACCCCGCCGGCAGCGACCCGCCAGCCGCCGCCGCCACCGCTCTGCGGCTTCTGCGGCTGCCGCTGCTGCGCCGCCGCCGCCATGTGCCCGCCGCCGCCGCCGCCGTCCCGCCAGCGGCCCCAGCAGCAGGCACCGGGCGGCGGCCAGGGCCCGCGCCGCCAGGTGCCGTGCACCACGGGGGTGGAGCAGCAGCGGCGTCTGCGGCGGGGGGACGTCTGGGCTGCCTCCACCGGCGGCAGCTCCGGCCGTAGCAGGAGTGGAGGCCGCGGCTGCCTCCCCGGTGTCCACGGCCAGATGGGCGATGCGCATGCACAGCACGTGAGCCGCGCGGGGACCCACCAGGAACGACCAGCCACCGGGGGCGATAGGGCCGCTGCCGCCGGCGCTACCACCGGCACCCTCCACGTTACAGCCGCCGCCGGGGCAACCCGTCGGCTGTGTGGCGGCGGCGGTGCGGTCCGCCTCGGCCTCCACCATGGACAGCAGGACAGCGAACAGACGCTCCGCCTCCACGCCCGATTCCGAATCCAGAGCTGCCACTCCCCAGAGGGCCCTTGCAAGAGCCCGGGGTAGGCCGTAACTGCCCCGGCAGTGAGACCCGACTCCGACTCCAGCACCGGCGCCCTCTGCAACGGCGCCGCCGCCATAATGGCCGCCGTCACCACCATCGCAGCCACCGCCGTAGCCCGCCGCCGCCAGGGTCGCGACCGCCGCCGCCAGCGTCAGGTACTGGGCGCAGGGACCCCAAGGCGGCGTCAGCGGTCGCGGCGGCAGCGGCAGTACGGTAGCGACCGCACATCCGCCGCCAGCATAGGCGCGGGCGAACGCCTCGGCAGCCGTTGCAAGCATCATAAAAGCTGCCGCCGCGCCGCCGCCACCACCCGCCGCCGCCGGGTCGTCGGCGGCGGCGAGGAGGCCCAGGACCATCAGCCGCGCCCTGTGGTCCAGGACCCCGCTGGCCGACAGCTCCGGCACAGCGCGCCGCCGCCGCCGCCGCCGCCAGGGCGCCCCTCAGCGGCACCATCGGAGATGGGGTCGGCGGCGGCCCGACTGCGCTGCAGGATGAATTGGCCGATGAGGCTTACGGCGAGCATTGCATACCGGCCTTCGACCACACGCCCCTTGTTGAGTTCCGCGTTGGGGCATTGTTTCGACCCCTGTGCCTGCTCCGCCAGCGCCCGGCTGCAGCAGCGGAGGGTGCCGGTCCGCAGGAACTTAGGACGAAGGCCTCGGCGGCGCGGCGTGTGGGGGCATCGACAGGGCCCGTGGTAAGTCGTGCCAGACGGCCCGAGAGGAGAGTCTGCGTTGTCTCCCACAGCAGCCGATAGGTGTTCCCGTACGCGCGTGGCAGCGGCGGCCGCAGCTGTGCGCAGCCTGGTGGGCTGAAGCCCTCCCTGCCGCTGAGCGCGAGGAGCTGGAGCAGTGGATCGGCCAGCTTGCTGGCAAGCAGAGCCGACGCGACCTGCGCGCCTGAGGCCGGGCGGGCCGCCAAGTGGCCATCATAGCCCAATACAGCCTTTGTACAATTTGTCAGCAGCTCGGGGTCCGGTGGCCGGCCAGCCGCTACGTCCGGAAAGCCCGAAACGACCGCAGACGCGAGGGCCGCCAGGGCGGCCTGCAGACGGTCAGGGGGGAAGAGCGAATGCTCGTCACAACGAAGCTCATCAGTGCATGGCTTTGTTTACACTCATGAACGAGCCGGCGCTCACCTGGTATGGCGGCTGGTCTCCCGACGCCATTGTGGTGCTTCAAGCGCCAGCGTTCATTTCGGAGGCAATGGGAGCAGTCTAGGGACTGATCAGAGGGGGCCCACGCTGCAAAAATGGCGACCCGCGGGCCACCCAATCGGTTCAGAGACAGGGGGGATCCCGTGCGGTCGGGAGAGCCGCCAACCAGGGCAATGGCGGGGACGGGTCGCTGGCGATTCGTGCGGTGAGTGATCCCTGAGTATGTGGTTGAAAGCAGATGGGCCTCTGGCCGCGGAGGCCTCCAGTAGTCCACCGGCACCCTTACACAGAAGCCATGTCGGAGGGCGCGCCGGGCAAAACCCAAGCTGGCTTGGCATCCTTCAAGAGCAACACCCCGCAACAGGAACCAACACGACCCAACAGCAATGTCCAAACCTCTGCCCGCGTGCGCTCCATGCCGCTGCAGTTCATGGCGATGAATACGACCACAACAGCAAACTACAATGTATCCACACAGTATAAATTCACAGCACTCTCCACGCAGTATAAATTCGCGTCGGTCTTTCGCAATTCTGGCTGTAGCATACCCCCCCCCCCCATCGCATCTTCATCTCCGTTGTTTGTTTGTGTGGCCCCCATTGCGCCGATGCATGCCACGCCCACATGCATGGAGCCCCCCAATCAGTGACCTCGTTCTTCTCCCCCAGAATGATCATAGTCGTCAGAGTGAGCAGTCACGCATCTGCACGCGCACCCGTTCTGCCGTACATGCCGTACGGAACTGACACACGCACGACTCAGCTCCACAACTGCGCCCACCCAGGCGGGCAACTTGACAGTAAAAGAAGGGACCCTCCAGCAGAACGGGGGACGGCTCGTCTGTCCGGGGCGCTAACCGACCGAAGGCAGGAGCCGAGGGGTTGAGTTCTGCTCGCTTTGCGTTCCTCCCTGCCTCCCAACACGCGCATATATGTTGGAATGAAACGACGCATATGTGTGTGTATGCGCGCGCACGTACACGGGGCGGTCTCCGCTCTCTGCAGTCCGGGCTCCAGAACCGTCAGAACGTTAAGCTCGCCAACTGCACGGCAGGGCCCCCCCCCCGCATCCACCCATGCCTTGGCAGCCCCGGACCGACCGGCAGGGCACTGAAGCCACACGCCCGCCCATCCGGCGCGCCCCGCGCCCCAGCTACCGCTTCTGGTAGTTGAAGCGCGTGAGGCCGATGTAGGACATTGCCCGGGCGAATACGACAAAGCCCACCAGGATGAGCACCAGCCAGCCGCGGTACGAGTAGCTGTGGGCGGGCGGAGGGGGGAGGGGGGGGGTAAAAGGCAGCGAGCGGCTGCGGGGCAAGGGGTGGGCGGGGTGAGGGCGGTCGATGCATGCCAAGATGGCATCACGCGCGCCCCGCGCATTTGCGCGTACGCAGGGCAGCCGGGGCAGCCATGGGGCGGCGCACCCGGGACGCTCTTTATTTGCAGCGTGCAATTCCCCGAGCAGCGCACAAAGCCCCGCGCTCTCTCGGTCACACTAGCTGGCATCCCGCCTCACGCATCACGCTTCGCGCATCACACACAGGCGGGGCAGGGGCTGACTTGCGATCCGGTTGCGGTCACGGCCATGGCCACGGCCACACTCACTCGTAGCTGAAGGTGTCCCGAATGTACTGCGCAACGCTCATCGTCTCGTCGTCCCCCGTGTCGATGGTCTCGGTCACCAGGTCGCCCATCTGGCTGACCGCGCAGCCGTAGATCATGTAGGTGGGCGGGTTGAAGTAGTAGGCCCACAGGTACCAGGGGTGGATGTCCTGGGGGGGGGGGCGGGTAGTGGGCAGGGGAGGGGAGAGGGGAGGGTAAGTGGTGTGCGGTAGAGCAGCGGCGTGCGGGCTGATCAGGTTCGCTTTCTACATGCCGGGGTGTCACGTGCGGATGGGATGACACACCACGTGTGGAGGGGACGCATGAGGCGCGAGGGTGTTCGTCAAAGCAGCGGCATGAAGGCGTGAAGGCGGGACACCAACTCACGTTAAGTCCCCTCTTTCTGCATGCGGGGGGTAGAGCCGCACGGATCCGGATGCACGCACTCTGCATATGTGTGGGCCACCGCACGAGGCACCATTCCCTCCCCCACTCCCTTCCCCACTCCCTCTGTCGCTCCCGACCAGGCGCACCTTGCGCGCTATGACAAAGCCGCAGAACATGTTCCAGGTGAGGATGAAGAGCGAGGCGGTGGCGGTGGCGGCGGGGATGTTGGGTGCGAAGTTGATGGCGCCCATGCCCAGGTAGGTGAAGAACACAAAGCCCAGGAACACGTACAGCCTGGCGGGGGCGGGCAGGGGAGAGGGTGGGGCGGGCGGTGGGGTGGGGGAGGCGGGGGAGGCGGCGGAGCGCAGTCGGGGGCGGCGGGTGCGGGGTAGGCGGTGAGGGGAAGGAGTGAACACACGGGCAGAGGCGCGCAACGCCCGGGTACTTCGCACCACCACGCTCGCGGACTCCCCGGAGCACCCCGGAGCAAGCGAACCGACGTCGTGTCGGCCCCCCCGCCAGCCGGCGCGAGGCCGACCGTGTCGCGGGCAACTCACCAGAACCACATGGCCTTGGCCGAGTCGAACTCAAAGTGCACGGTGGTGTAGATGATGATGACGTACAGGATCGACTGTACGACCAGGAAGGGCATCTCTGCCAGGCCCTGCGCCGCCGCGAACACGGCGGGGCGGTACATGCCCGACGCCTTCTCGCGGTAGAAAATGTTGCGCTCCGCCGACACCACCGGCATCACCACCATCATGTTGACCAGCGGCGCGTACAGCAGCGCGGAGAACAGCACGCCCATGATGTCCATCACCGCCACCACGCTCGACCTGCGCCGTGGGAACACGGGGTTTGGTTGTGGATTCGGGCGTTTCAGAGCCTTACGGTCTGGGGTCAGGGTTGTTTGTGGCGACGCTGCGCGCTCGCGCACGAGTTGCGTCGTGGCGTTGAGGTGCCGGGTCCTCTGAAGTGGCGAGCGCCACTGGTGCAACCAGGTCACCCGTCATGCCCCTAACCACGGACTCGCGAACCCGCTTCATTCAGACTTGCGATACTGTTCCTTCACCCTTCTCCTCCCAACGTCAACGAAAGGCACGTCCGCACGCTGGGGACCTGCCTGTTGTTCCCGCGGCCCCAGTAGAGGGAGCCCAGCGCCCAGGCCAGGATGAACGTGACCGCGAAGCGCATGCCGTTGTACTGCGTGTTGCGCCACTGCGCCACCAGCGCGCGCTGTAGCAGCACCCACAGCTGCACCGGGGAGGGCTGCGCGTAGCTGCCGCCGCCCTCGCCGTCGGGTGCCGCGTCCTCATCGGTCGCCGCCTCCGGCGCGGCCTGCTTCTGGCCCGACTCAACGTCAAACGCGGCGGCGGGAGCGGGGGCAGCGACGGAGGGGCCGTGCCCGGCGCCGTTGGCGGCCGCGGCGGCTGCGCCGGCGGTGGCGGGCGCGGTGTGCTCGTCGATGAGCTGGTTGGCGGCCCTGGGGGTTAAGTATGGTAGCAGATACAAGGTAAGACAAGAAGAACTAGCTATCTCTGTGTTACAGGGGATCAGCAACGCTGCAGCTTGCAACGGCCCCAATAAGGGCGCAATACGTGCGGGAGGATGAGGCCTTGTCACACCCAGCCAGCCCGCTGTCCCCTGCTGTCCACGCCCCAGGCCTGCCCCCTCCCCTCTCTTATGAGACATCCGCGCCACACCTGGCCGGCTCGCTGGCGTCCCACACGTCCGCAAAGTCAATCCCGAGGGCCGCCTCGGCGGCGGGCGACGTCACCTCCAGCATCCAGTCCGCCGGGTTGAGGTGCGACTCGTACCTACGGGGGGCAGCGGGTGGTTGGGGTGCGGGGCGCGTTGCAGGCTTGCACCTGTGTTACAGGTCACAGGTCACAGGTCACAGGTCACAGGTCACAGGTCACAGGTCACAGGTCACAGGTCACAGGTCACAGGTCACAGGTCACAGGTCACAGGTCACAGGTCACAGGTCACAGGTCACAGGTGCCCCACTCGGGTGCTGCGGGCCACACGACCCAATTGGCTCTCGGCCTGACAAAGCAGGACCGGGTGTGGAACGCCCCTTGTGCCATGGGGGCATCCCTGTGCCCCGACTCACTCTGCGGTGCCCGGCACGCCGCTGAGGTAGCCGATGAGGCTGGCCTGCCGGGGGCCCAGCGGCCCGAAGAATATGGTGCGGCCGCCGGGCTTCAGCAGCAGCAGCCTGGCGACCAGGATGGGGGGCAGGGGAGCGGGCGGCGGGTTGCGGGGGGCGCAGGGGAGGGTGGGGGGATCAGCGGCGCATGGGAGGGCAGGGCAGGAACGGCGGAAGAGGGGATGCGGCCCATTCTCTCACGTGTCAGCATGTCCACCGCCACCGCCGCACGGGCTCACACGCTTGTGTGCGGTTGGCGGTTGGTCGACCGTACGCACACCAACCAAAAACCAACCAAGCCATCCGCCCGTCCGCGCTGACCGTCCGCGCTGCCGCCCCCCCTATATACCCTCCCCCATCCCCCGCTACGCGCCCGCTATGCCCCGGCGCCAGGCGCTAGCCCCAGCCACTCACTCGTCGAATCCGTCCATGATCTCGCGGTTGGGCTGGTGGATTGTGCACACTACGGTACGGCCGGTGGCCACCGTGTTGCGTACGGCGCGCATCACCAGCGCAGCGGCGCGCGCGTCGAGGCCTGCGACGGGGTACCGCGGGGGAGGGGGAGGGGTTCAGTGGGCTGGAAGGCGATTCAGAAAAAATGCCGCAGGCGAGAGGAGGATTAGGGCGAGGAGCGGGAAACGAGAAGCGCACGGGAGACAGGGCGTGGTGAGCCCGGCTACTTGCGATTAGTCCAGTCGAAAGCTCGAAACCATCACCGATCGTTGTCGCGCAGGCGCAGCGCTCTTCGCACCACTACGTGTGCTGTCCTCCCCGCGTCCCCTCAACTGTCCCCTCCCCTCCCCCTCCCCCTCCCCCTGCCCCTCCCTCCCCGCCCCGAGCTGGCGTGCTCACCCGTGGTGGGCTCGTCCATGAACACGATGGAGGGGTTGGCCACCAGCTCCACCGCAATGGTCAGCCGCTTGCGCGCCTCCGTGCTCAGACCGCTGCCCGGGCCGCCCGCGCCGATGACGGCGCCCGCCAGCGGCTCCAGCTCCACCACCCCCATCATGCGGCGAACAAAGGACCGCACCTCGGCGCGCGGCAGCACGTCGGAGGAGACGCGCAGGCGTGCGGAGAAGAGCAGCGCCTCCTCCACCGTCGTCTGTGTTTTGTGTTTTCCGTTTTGTTTGCGGGTCGAGGGGGTGGCGCGGGAAGGTTCGGCAGGCACAGGGGAGTTGGATACAGGGGCAGCAGGCGCGGCTCAGCCGGTGCAGAACTGAGCTTGCGAGATGAGAAGGACAGCGTGTGCGGTGTCAAACACCCAGATTGACCCCCTCCATCTCCGCAAACAAGCGACCATAACCATTCATCGCCTACCCTGCCCCGATGCCCGAACCGCTCCCCGCCCCGCGCCACCGCACACAGCAGCCCTCACTCACGTACGGGTTGTGCACGTCAACCTGCTCCACGTAGCCCATGATCCGCGCAAAGGCCCCCCGCCGCTTGGGCGCTCCGTTGACCAGCTGCAGCCCGCTGGCCTTGCCGCCGGTCTTGCGGCCCGCCAGCACGTCCATAAGCGTCGTCTTGCCGGCACCGCTGGCGCCCATCAGGCTGCGCAGGCAACACACGGTAGCAGGAGCAGGAGCGGGGGCGGGGGCAGCGGGTGGTAGCTGTTGGCGTGATACCGTGTGGCTGTGGCAAGATGAGGCTGGTGTGCGCCGTGACGGCGGCACCACCGGCAGGGTCACGCTTGCCTGCGCTGGGCTTCGGTTGGCGAATTCAAGGTCGAAGGGGGGTCAGGAGCTCCTTGACACCCAGAATGGATTTCGGGGGTATGCATGAGTACACCCCCCCACCTTACGCTGGCAAGCAACCCACGAGTCCAACCGTGCATGGTGGTGGTACCGTCTGCATGCCCGTTTCCGTGCTCGGCCCCCACCCCAAGCGCCCCGCCGCGTCCCCCACCCCCACCTGGTCAGCACGCCGGGCCGGAACACGCCGCTGACGTTGTTCAGCAGCTGCAGCTGCTTGCCTGCGGGGTGGGTTTGATTGCATGGAACCGATCAGAATGCACCGATACCTGGCTACCTGGATGGCAGCGTACTCCCCGGCCCGGGTGGCGCGGGCGGTCGCCAGCTCAAAGCCAAGCGCTTTGACCTGACAGGCCACCGACTGTGGATAGGTGAGTACGGTAACACTCGCAACAGGCTACAGCAGCGCAGCTTCGGGAGCAACTGCCGCTACATGCATGCACATGCACACATACACTGCAAGCAGCTGGCCGCAACACCGGCAGTGCACCGGCGGCGTGTGTGTGTGAGTGTGTTCGCTGCCTGCGGCCCCACCTTGGTCGCTGGGGTGGGGCACGTGATAGCACACGTCCTTGAACGCAAACGTGACGGGGGTGAACGCCATGCCGGAGCCGGAACCGCCGGGCTCCGACGGGGCGCCGCCAGCGGCACCCGAGGAAGCAGCCGCCGACGGCGACTTCATGTCAGTCACGATGGCGGCGGCAGCAGGCTTGCCGACGGGCGGCTGGACGTTGATGACCTGGTGGGGTTGGTGGCGCTTGGACAGTTGGCCGTTATGACCGTTGTCGGTTGACAGCTGCTGGGAGTTGCGGCTCAGGGCGTCCTCCTCGTCGTCGTGCTCCTCGCCGGCGGCGCCGTGGGAGCGGCGGAGGGCTGCGCGGCCGGCGACGACATCGAGGTGCAAGAGGGGAGAGGGAGGGGGAGAGCGAGAGCGTCAGTGCGTGAAAAAGAGAAATCTGCAAAGAAAGAGGGAGCCCGCCTCTACGGTCATACACGCCCGAAGGCACGACGTTTCCAATAGGGCGGGCGGGTACAGAGCAAGTGCGTGCTGGGCGGGTTGGCCATGCTGGGCGGGCTGGTGCCACGTAGAGAGTGAGCCAACTGGCGTTCACGGAAGACCTCCGAACCAGCCCTTGCCTTGACTGTAGTGTATCAACGCGCGTGTCGGGGCACGGCAGGGTCCAGACCCCGCCTTTCCCCGCCCCTCACCTACACCCCTCCCCCCCGCCAGCACCCAGCACCCAGGTCGCCACTTACGTCCTAGCCACGTGAGCGCCGCGATCTGCCCCGCCAGCTGCAGCAGCGAGATGCCCGCCACAAAGCCAATGCCCGCCCACACCCACTTCCACTCGGTGTGGAAGCCACGAGCCAGCAGCGCATCCTGGTGGGGCCGGGTCGTGGGGCGTTGGTTGTTGGGGTCGTTCGTTTGCCGTTAAGCGTTAGGGTTGGTTCGGGTCGGTGCACCGTGCGTGGGCTTCCGAGAGGTGAGCTGGGGGCTACTGTGGGGGCCCTTGTGAACGCACGCCGAAGGTGAAGCTGAGTGGGGAGGCGCTCGGCGGAAGTCGCGGAAACCACGATGGGACGCGGCAAACTCGGGGCGCGGGAGGTGGTGGGTGGCGCGTTGTAGAGCGCTCCTAAGCGTGCCGTGATGTCGCAAGGGCCGCTGCTGCCGCCGCGCATCGCGACCGACCCACCTCCCCGACGCTGATGCCGCCGCCCGCATCGCTGCCCTCCGCGGCCGGCCAGGCGGGCGAGGTGAGCTCAGTGATGAGCATGCTGCGCAGCGTCCAACTGGTGGGCGACAGCCAGTAGATCCAGATCCACCAGCCGGGTATGGAGGCTGCGGTTCGCAATTCACGGGACGGAGACACAGGTGGCTTGAGCAGCGGTGAGACCGATGGGCGTTCATGGGCGGGCAAGAAGTTGATACGGCGGCATCGTACATAGCGAGCGGGCTTCGAGTCGACGCATCTCACGGACCCGGAGGCACAGACATGGCATATATAGCCCAGCGCGCGGCACGCGACGTGGTCGTGTCACCGCTGTGCTCACTGCTGTAAACTAACGGATTCCTGGCCCCGGAGCCCCGGAGCTGCGCGGCTCACTTCGCGCGATGGGGAAGCCAGACACGAGCGTGTTGACCATCAGCAGAACGGCTCCGAGGCCCTGAGGGGGGGAAGCGGCGAGGGGAGGGGGGCAGGCGAGGGGAGGGGAGGTGCGTGTTGGTATGTACGGCGTGTGCGGCGTGTGCACGTACGGCGGTGGCGCGGCGATACGTGAGGCATACTGTTGGTCGGGCCGGGTTGGGCGCACGCGTGGTGCTGTGGCTTCAGATAGCCGTGGCGGCGAGGCGCGGCCCGACAAAACACACACGCGCCCCTCTCAGCCCCGGCTCCCGCGGCCCCGGCCCCACCTGCGTGGTGACCTCACTGCGCGTCACCGCCCCGATGAAGTGGAACAGCGTGGCGCTGTTGAAGCCCGACACCAGCAGGTTGAGCATGAACAGGAAGAACCTGGGGCGTAGCAAGGGGGAGGTGGGGGCGGGGAGTGGGCGGGGCGGGGGAGCTCCTGGAGGCTGCGAGTACGGGCACGGACAGGCGTCAACGAGACGTCGGCCACGCGCCGCTCCGTACAACACAAACCCCGAGAGCCCGCGCCGGGCCGCATGCTGTCATACCCGCAAACGAATACACACAGTGCCCATCACGGCGTAGATCTGTAAATCGCACCTGGGCGGTGTTAGTTTGTACACCCGCCCACCTGTATGTCTCCCCCGCAGGTGCACATGACCCCTCCCGGCGCCATGCGTGAAGCCCCTGCCCCTCAATCTCGCCTCCCCCCCGCCGCACCCTGCGCCCCCCCCGCCCGCCGCACCTCCCGGCGTCCGGCGTGAAGCCCACAGAGAAGTACACCATGACCCCGAACGTGATGGTCTGCACGAACACCTCGGGCAGCCGCAGCAGCGTTGCGTTGAGCGCGTAGGCGGTGGGCGTGAGGAAGTGGTTGTCGCGCTGCTTGTAGAACACGGGCAGGCGGCTGCAGTAGACGGGGCCGTTGTTGAAGCCGCCCTGCATGGAGGTGGCAGTGTGGCAGAATGTTGGTACGGTAGCATCTAGCACGGTTGGATAGTGGGTGCAGGGACGGGGCGTGTTCGGGAAAGGACCGTGTGCGTGCGTGGGTATTGAGTGCGGGCCACGCGGGGTCTGAGGGGGACGGCGACGCCACGCGCCCGCACGCCACTCTTCCCGCCCCGCGCACCATGAAGATGGTCATGAGCGACAGGAACACCACCGACATGAACAGGTTGGCGTCGTTGTTGCTGTTTCGGGACAGCCGCACGAAGCCCGTGGAGAGCAGGAAGGCGGTGAGGAGCACCTGGGGGGTGGGGTGGGGTGGGGTTGGGAGGGGGCGGATTCGGGCCGCAGGAGGGTGCTTGAGCATGGCGGGCGGAGGGAGGGTCACTGGAAGCGAGGCAAGCGACGCCCGCCATGCCAACTCGGGACACCGATATTTAAACCGGTCATCGCAGCCCAGAAATAGCGTCATGGCAAGGGGTGCGGCAAGGGGAGCACGCGCCAGCAGCGCACTCCCCGCGCCGCCAACACGCCAAAGCGCACGTTCCCAGGTTCACGCCCGCACCTGTACCACCCCCGCGATGAAGAACTGCGGGTTGCGGACCGTCAGCAGCACCTCCCGCTTCAGCACCGCCGCCCACATGGTCGTCCGCGAGGCGCCGAACTTGGTGGTGGGCAGCACCAGCTCCTGCAGCGGGTCGCTGTGGGGGGGCGCGGCCAGCCGCTCCGCCAGCGCGCGGCCGGGCTCGCTGGCGTCGAAGGCCTGAGGCGGGCAGGGGGCCGGTGTATTGTGTGTGTATTGTGTGTGTGTATTGTGTGTTGAAAAGGAACAACGCATACGACGAGCGTAA
>LSYV01000004.1:2641219-2655461 GCA_001584585.1 Gonium pectorale | reverse complement strand
ACCACCACCGTAGCCCCCGATGCGGCCCAGAATTCTCTCTGGGGTGACCCTATGCAATGCCGTGTTGGGGTGCGCCTAGTCTGGTCCTACGTGCATCGCATGTGGGCTGGTGCATGTCTCCCGAACCCCCGCCCATCCAGCCCCCGACCCGCTGACTACCGTTGTCTCACCTACAAGCACCGGGAAAGCGAGCCGCGCCAGGCGGAGCGGCGGGAAGGGGCAGGGAAGGGGCACAGCGAGGAATGTGTGTGTGTATTGTGTGTGTATTGTGTGTGTGTAGTGTGTGTGTGTGTGGAGGGGGGTAACGATAGCAACGGGACGGCGGGCGGGGGGGCTGGGAGCGCTGCTGCTCGGCCGTTCACTCCGGTGCCCACATCCGGCGGCACATCAGCGGATGCACACAGCGCACAACACAGTTGCGCGTCCCTGCGCCCACCTGCCGCACGCGCCGCGGCGACAGCCACTTGCGGCGGGAGCCCCAGGCCACGGGCGTCGGGCCGCCGCCGGCGCCCCCGTTGGCGTTGGCGTTGGCTGGCGGCCCGATGGCGTCCGGCGCCACCCTGTAGCGCGACTGGTCCGCGGGGCTGGCCAGCACCTCCTGTGGCGGGTCACGGAGTGGGCGCGGAACAGTCGTTGACGCACGCGAGCGGTTGGTAGTTGGTCGGGGGCACAGAAGGCGTACGTCAGGGGGTTTGACTGGAGACATCAGGGGAGGAGTGGCGGGTTCGAGGGCACAAAGGTCGAGATGTGGGACATCGGAGCTTCAGCGCACGAGCTTGGAACCGTCGCACCTCGCGGCAAAGCCCTCGTGCCCAATCAGACTCTCTCCGGCGCTGGCCACACACCCCAACCCTCCATCCCGCCCAGCACCCAAGCGCACCACATGCGCCCCCACGTAGCTGCTGCCCGCTGCCCGCTCCCCCCTGCACCCTCCCACCCACTCCCGCTGGGACCGCAAGGGCACCCAACCCCCTTCCCGCCGCGCGCCGCCCCCACGCGCCTGCGCAAAGTCCGCCATGGTTTGCCGCCGCATCGGCGCCAGGCCCAGCGAGGCGAAGAAGGGCAGGAAGGCGTGCACGGGGCCGAAGAAGGTGATGCGCCCCCCCGCCATGAGCATCACGTCGTGGAAGCAGGCCACCACCTCGGGCGACGGCTGCAGCAGCGTGGCAACGACGGTAGCCTGCGTGCCGTGCAGGTGTGCACACACATGCGCCGTACAGAGAGCGGGGCTGTTAGCACAATGTCATTTTTTGAACTGGGTTTGGGTTGGGGCTGGGACTTGGGGAGCGTGGCAGCGCGGGAGAGCGGGGTCGCGAGGGAGAGGTCACGGCAAACCCGGCAAACCCTACCGTGCCAGTGAAGCTGGAAATCCCCCGCCCTGCGGCTCTAGGCCAGCGACCCCGCACGGCTCACGTTTGTGTACTCGACCATGTTGCGCAGCGACTTGACAATCGACAGCGCGTACGCGGCATCCAGGCCGTTGGTGATCTCGTCCTGCGCGTGTGGGGGGGATGGGGGAGGGGGAGGGGGGAGGGAGCATGAGGTGCGAGGGCAGGGCTAGGGCCAGCGGGGGGCGGGCGATGCTCAATGCGAGGCGAGGGCTGGGGCGGGGCACGCGCACACCGCTAGCCTTCGCGGCCATATGCGAAGAGGGGCAAGCTCGCGTTGGTGTTGGGGGGGACGGCGTACGTGTTGGTGGGGTCCGACGTCCGAGGTGTGGCAGCCTGGCCCCGCCCGACGCGGCCGTCAAACGGGACCCCAGGCTGCGCCCGCGGGAGCCAGAGGGTCGCCTCGTGGTGTGGCTCACTGCTCGGTGCCGGGTCAGGCGCTGTCAGGCGCTGTCAGACGTTTCCCCCATCCTCCCCCGACCGGGCGAGCGGGCCCTACCAGCATGTTGACGTGGGCCAGCCCCACGGCCATCTCGCCTGCAGCGGACAGCAAGGCAAGGGGTGTCAACTTCAAACATGCCGGGCGAGGGGGGTCTTGGCCCGCCGTTCTTGGCACTGGCATCCCGCAGAAGCAATCCTTGCAGCGATCCTCGCTGCCCCGAAATCCCAGTCCTCCCCTGCCCCTCTCCCCCCCACCCACCCACTCCATGCCGGGCCCCGTTTCCCTTCTTCAATAACCCCACCAATCTCACCCAGCGTGACGCGCCGCTTCTGGCCCCCGCTGATGCCCTTGATCATCTCGTTGCCCACCAGCGTGTCCAACACGTGGTCGATGCCTAGCATGCGAGCAACCAGCTGCCGGGGCCGGGGCGGCGTGGGAGGGGGGGCGGGGGAAGGGCGGGGGGGGACGGATCAGGCGGAAAGACGCTGAGGCTAGAGGGGAAGGCCGCAGGAGACGAGGCCTGGGCGCAACGCAGGGCGTATGAACCCGCGTGCGCCACACACATGCACACACATACATCACACTGTCATGCATAGATCTTCTAGATCATATAGAACACACATGTACACACAGGCACACATCGGCACACAGCTGACACGAACGGCCCTCTTTGCACTACCGCCCCACCTGCACCACCACGGCGGACGTGTTGGGCCCGTGGGTCATGCCGAGCAGGTGGTCCAGGTCGGCGTCGTCGGGCTGGATGCCGGCCGCTGCCTCGCGCTCCCGCAGCAGGTCGATCAGGCCTGCAAGGCACCGGGCCGGCGCGGCGCGACGCGACACGGCGCGGCGAGCAGTGGTTGGTTGGAGCGGCGCAGGTCGCAGGGCCGTCGGGGGTCCCGGGAGGCAGCGGGAGGGGGACCTGAGGACTGAGGCTGCTGCAAGAAGCAATCGGCTATTTCTTTACGGACATCGACCGTTGAAGGTCTTGTCCCAGGGGTCCTTGACCTATGCCGCACGCCCACTCTCCCCCCCGCCCAACCCTTGCATGCCGTCTCGCATACACACACACCACCGCCGCGCTTACGCTCGTCGTATGCGTTGTTCCTTTCCAACACACACCACCACATGCACCAGCCCGCATGCGATGCACGCAGGCCAGACTAGGCGCATCCCAGCACGGCATTGCATAGGGTCACCCCAGAGAAAATTCTGGGCCGCATCGGGGGCTACGGTGGTGGCCGCCGCCGAACTAACATGCAGCGGGAGAAATCACCCCTTTGACATAACCCCTTTGAATCCCTCTGGAGCTGGGTCCTACGATAACACCATCACTTTCGCGCTTACGCTCGTCGTATGCGTCGTTCCATTTCAACACACACACCACCCGACCCTCTGTCTTCACTGCCACTCCAACACCCGCACCCCCCAGCACCAGAACTCACGCTTGGCCGCCTCGGCCCCCTGGCACTTGGCCGCAAACTCCAGCGTCTCCCCAACCGTCAGCTCCGGCAGGTTGTTCTCCGTCTGGCCGACGTAGGCCGCGGCGCGCGCCACCTGAAACTCCGACCCGTTGGTTGGCATGCCGTTGTAGCGCACGCAGCCCCGCACCCGCAGCCCATTGTACTCCGCCACCGGCAGCGACGACCTGCCGCCCCCATCTTCACCACTGCCGCCGTCACCGCTGCTGACGCCGACCGCGTTCTGGGCCAGGTCGGGACCCAGGCCTCGGAACAGCCGGCCTGCCAGGCCGTTGGCGGTTGCGTCCTTGGCGTTTGACCGGTAGGCTGACTTTGGCACGAGCTGGCCGGACAGCGCGCGCAGCAGCGTGGTACGCCCCGCGCCGGGCGGCCCCAGCAGCAGGCACATGCGGCCGGGCGGCAGCACGCCGCTGCCGGCGTCCAGGATGACCCGCCGCTGCGAGTGCGGCTTGGGGACGCAGGAGGGCTTGGCGGCGGCGGCGGTGTCGTCAGCGGTGGGGTCCAGGCGCTTGGCGGCTGTGCTGGCGGCAGCCTGGGGGGGTTGGGCAATCAACGAACGTGGGAGGAGGGGCGTCCGGCGAGGCGGGCCGGAGGAGCTGGAAGGCGTGGTTGCGCTGGAGAGAGGGCGCGTTGCTTGTGGCAGCGGTGTGGGCGGGGAGGGGCCTGGCCGCTGAAGGGGCGGCGGCGCACAGGGCTGGCGCGGGGTACGGCACGACACCGGACACTTTGCACGGCACGTGTGCGGCATGTGTACGACAACACTGATCGAGGCATCATCCTATCCAGCGCACCTTGTGGCCGAGCGCCTCGACTACCAGGTTGTCCCACCGGACTTCCACGCCCGGCGGCGTGAGGCCGACCCTGCAGGAAGCCGGCCGGCAGGTTGAGTCCGCAGTTATTTCATTCGAGACAGACGTGCAGTGTTACGAATGATACTGAGCAGCGGGCGATCAGGGGATTCAAGAGCCGCACTGCGGCGGCATCCTCTCACACTACAGGTACTGCAGCTGGCGGGGGCCCGCGGCAGTAGGACAGTTCCGCCCTTGCCTCCCCACCTAAGAAGACCCCTTCCACAACGCCGCAGTTGACGCAAATAGCATACTTTTGCATTCGGCTCGTTAGTTTTTTCAAGAGTTTCTCGTTGTCCCGGTCCCCGTCCGTGACTTGGTCGAGGGCCAGCTCGGACATCGCCTTGCTGCTCAGGCCCTTGCTTGGGCCATTGGCAGCTACGGCCTGCGATAGGCGGGGGGGGGGGGGGACGCCACACCTTTTTCACGCATGCGCTACCGAACCGCTCGACTGCGTCGGCGTCTACCCCAGCGCCCCGGAGAGGGGAAAACGAATTCAGGATAGGGCTTACCATTATTCTCACTCAGGGCCGCTCCCTTCCCTCAAGGCTTGTCGTGTGTGGTCGTAGGTAGGTCCCAACAGTATCATGCACACAGGAAAGCATGAGCAAATAACATATCAGGATAGTGGGCACTTTAAGCTATCACTGTCGTCCCATGGACGCTCCCGCGGTCATCAAGCAAAGGTCCTTACATGGCTTACGGTATGCAATATGTCACCTCCCTCACCGCTTACAATGAGGCGTAGCTTCAACCAGCTCATTGCTCATCGTTGCTGGGGTTGCTAGGCCCTCAGCTTCCTCAAGAACGGCGACGAGCCGCACGCCCGGTTTCCGACGAAATCCGCTTACAGCGTGCAGCCTGCGGCGCCAGCTTGCGTATAATCTACTCACTTGTGGTTAAAATGATGGCGGTGTGGATTGACGAAAGCACCCAACGGAGAGGTTCGGGCATCGCGTGCATCCGGGACCAGAAGTCCAACCTGGCCAGGGGTTGTATGGGTCAACCCCCATACATGCAGGGCCAATGGGACGAAGCTGCGCAGGGATGAGCAGCAGGCGGGATGTAACCAATTCTGTGTGGACGGGCCATGGTTAGCATGCCCCTACCCACAGGATCCCGTATCCCACGTCACATTCTGTGGCTGAAAGACTTCCTTTCGGTACTCCCTTGCCGGCTTACCAGCTAACGGAATTGGTCCCTGGTACTGCCGCAAAGCACGGCTCCATCCGCACATGGTTTGGACAGTGACTGGGCGGCCAAACCCTGCGGTTGAGCATGCCGGCACCCAAGTGTTAGGTTGAGCCGACGCAGACCTTCTCCCAAGTGCCGTAGATAAGAACCTGCAACCTGGCCTAATTTGCAAACCTTGAAAGTCCCCACCACCACCAGTGCCACCCCATCTTCACGGCGCACTGGCTCGCGTCGGGCGGCCATGCGGGAGCTGACCTGGACCGTGAGGAGTGGTGGGCTAGCTGTTGACATGGACGCCGCTGACGCGGCGGTAAATGGCCTTCTGCACGTCCAGGTTTTGCCGTATATTTACAGCGTCATGCATCGTGGGTCCGGAAGCGGCATCACAGTCGTTCATAAGGCCACTATTGGAAAGGCGTATGGCATTAGAACAAGGTTTTGGGCACCAATCCCAAGCTTGAGCTGGATTCTATGTTGCCTCTGAAGCACAACTGGCGAGCAGGGCGACTCCACGCCCCTCCCTAAGCTTCCATCGCTTTATGGTGGGAGGGGGCGCGTGTACACCTTATGCACCCTCATACGCCTACCGTACGTAACATGTGGTCCGGCCTTTGCAGGCAAAGGCGGGACCACACCATGCGTGCCATTGTGCATAATCACTCATATTCAGCGTCATGGGTAGTAATAAGGGTTTAAGTGCTGAGGTCACGTCAGCTTTACTCAAGCGAGTGGCCCCGTGAGTAGCCCCTGATGCCCTCACATTGCGCATCAGGGGCATGGCTCTTAAACTTACGGTATGTGTTACGTATGCGTAATGGAGTGCAGAGAGCATGTCTAAGAGGTAGCTAGCAAGGGCATCCGTATGCATGCGGTGTGTACCGGTATGCGCCTTGGATGTTAGAGCACGGCGGGCGACCTGCGCTCGTTCTTTATTCTTTATTTCCACCATTTTAAGCCTACGGGGGAGGGTGTATGCGGGGAACGGCTAACTTCGTTTCCCGGTTGGTTCCATTAAGTTGGTTAGTGGCCTTGCCGTACTTCCGCCCGAAACTGCCACCAACTAGCACATGGGCGACGAGCTAGACGCAACTTGCAGACTAGCAGCAGCGGGTATGCTAGCACGGCGATGCGCCCTTTTACAACAAAGTAGGCTCGCCCTTTCGGGCTCGACATCGTTAGTCCGGCTTGCCGCCAGGACAGGGACTATGGCCAAGAAGAAGGGGCAGGACGCCCCCGCGGCGCAGCCGAAGCAGGATGGCAAGCAAAAGCAGAAAGGCCAGCAGCCACAGCGGCAGCCGCAGCAGCAGCGTTCCGAACAGCGCGCCGGCGGGATGCAGCACTATTCCTCTTTCCTGCAGGCAAGTAGATATTATGCCCCTAAACTAAATACATTACAGGCGGGCGAGCGTTTATTTTCAACCAACCCACGCATGCCACAGGTCCTGGCGGTCGACATCGACCACACCAGCCCCTCTGTCCTGCTCTTCTTCGATAAGGAGCGCTACCTGTTCAACGCGGGGGAGGGCATCCAGCGTCTGTTCCGGGAGCACAAGATCAAGATAAAGCAGGTGGGGTGTTTGCCCGTGGGCGGCACGCCTTTTGACTTGCACGCCTTGCTGTACCCTCGCATCACACCTGAGCACCCAACCAACTGCCTCCAACCAACTCCTTGTCCCAGGTCACCGCCTACTTTGTCACACGCGTCAGCACGGAGACGCTGGGCGGGCTTCCCGGTGAGAGCATTGTGCCATGTTCCTGCCCTCACCGCACAGCGGGCTGTCTTGGAGCATTTATGCGCTTTGCGCAGAAACCCGCAAGCACAGGGGTGTCGTGTGGCAGCGCCTTGTTATGCGCCCCTGTTCGGACGGACTCCTGGGTTTCTGTACACTGCGGGACCTTGCGTACTGCGGCTTGGGGTCGCCGCAGGCCACCAGCCGGGCGGTTTCCCTAACCCCCCTGGTAGACGTCTTACACCCCGGCCTCTCGCAATCCCCGCTGCTTCCTTACAGCGCCTGCGCCCCCGCTCACGCCTCGCTGGTCCCCGCCCCTCTTAATCCGCGCCCACAAGGCATGTGTGTACCGCCATGCTCTCGTGAGACCACCACCTACCCCCTCCCCCCTGCCTCCCGCCCCCCCCGGGTCCCCCGCCGCAGGCATGGCTCTGTCGGTGGTGCCTGCTGACGCGGGGGGGCTGCTGGGCAGGCAGGCGGCCTGCACCGTCAAGGGTGGGTCGCGAGCGGGGCGGAGATGACGAGTGGCACGCTCGCGTGGGGCATGGTCAATGGGAGGGCGGGCCAGGGGGGCCCCACAGCCACCCCCCCCCATTATCATACATCCCCAATCGGCTGGCGGCGTGGCAGGCGGATCCTTGTGCATGCTGTGCCCAACCCGTGGCTTCTCCGCCGCCTCACTAGCCCCTTGCCGCGCCCTCCCGACCCCAGGCCCCCGCGGCCTGGCTGACTACGTGGCCTCCTTCCGCTCATACATCAACCAGGAGAACACCGTGGCGGTGGGCGAGATTGGTGAGAGACGCGACCGTCGGCTCCCGCTCCGAATGCGCCGAGACATCAGGCATGAACCGGCTGAAAGACATGATGTTGGAAGGGCCGAAACTATCGCTTCCGTATCTGGAAAGGAGGTTCTGCTGGGTTCACATCATGGGGGACCTCATTCGTCATTCCGCACCCCCACCCTCGTGTGCTTTGCCGCAGACGCGGCCTCCACGCAGCCGCTCCTGAAGACCGATGTGGTCACCATCACGCCCATAATGCTCACCGTCAGACCGCCCAGCAGCAGCAACGGCGAGGGCGTGATGGACGTAGAGGCCGAGGAGGCGGAGGCGGCCGCTGGCGGCGGCAACAGCCCCGCGGCCAAGCGGCGGCGGACCGACGGCGCTGCGGCGCAGCAGTCGCGGCCGGGGGCCGGAGAGCAGTCGGACGGCGAGGTGCGGCGTTCTGTGGGGGTGGCTGCACAGTACGGGGACAAGTGCTCGCCGTCTAGGACGCTCCGCTGCCTCGCGCCGGGGGTGGAGTGCGTGGATGGACTTGACAGGATACCTGGGACGCCCCACTGCCGCTCACACACTGCCCTTGTGGACGGCGAGGTGCGGTGTGTAGGCTAGGCTGACCGGAAGACAACGTGACCCGTGTTTGCGGCGTGAAGGCGCCCCATTTCGCTGCCCTGCACCGAGTACGTTTCTCGGCGGTACCCGCGGGGCATAATGTGGAAGCTGGCAGCTGGGACGAGGCCCTCGGATGCCTCAAATCCATAACCCAGGCACAACCCGCAGCATGCAGTCGCCGGCATCCTATGGGATTGGGTCCGGCACAGCTCGTGGGCGGGATACACAGAAGGCCCTGCCATGGGCGACGCACTTCCGCACCTGACCAGTTCGCGGGACCGCGCTCACGCGACGGCGTCCCTCCCCTCACATTGCCAACAATCAATCCTTTCCTTGCCCCCACACCCGGCCGTGCAACCCCGCCCCGCCCCCCTGGCTGCCGCAGACTGACGCGGACGCGGAGGGGCGGCAGCGACCCGCGGGTCCGTCCTGCCCCCGGCCGCTGGCCGTGTACACGGTGCAGCTGGCGGGGCGGCCCGGCAAGTTCATGCCCGACAAGGCGCGGGCTCTGGGCGTGACGCCCGGCCCGGTGAGCCGAGCGGTGGTAGTGGGGTGTGGGTGGGAAGGGTGTGGAGTTTGATTTGCGGAGCGGTGTTAGTGGGGGTAGGTGGGGTGTGGGGGGCGGTTGGGATGGGTGTGGAGTTGGGTTTGCGGGGCGTTGCTAGTGCCACACAGGACGTACACCTATGTCCAACGTAGGGATGGCGGTGTGGGGAGTATCAGGTCGAGCGGGAGCAGAGAGCTCCCACCTCCTCGCATAACTCCGACACTCTGTGTTTGCACTCCAACGCTGCCGCCATTATCTTCCCCTCTTCCCTACCACAACCACCACCGCCCGCCTCGGCCTCGCGCCTCCGGCCCTGCCCCCCCCCCCCCGCAGCTGTTTGGCGAGCTGCAGCGCGGCCACTCGGTGACAACCGACGACGGCCGCACTGTGGCGCCCGCCGACGTCATGGAGGCGGCGGTGCCGGGGCCCTCGCTGCTCATATTGGACACACCCAGTGTGGAGGCGCTGGAGGCGGTGGCGGCGGACGAGAGAGTGCGCCGATTCGCGGTGGGTCGGGTAGGAAGTGGGCTGCTGTGACGCTGCGCACGGGTCTTTCTGGCAGGCTTTCTGGGGGGGCCGCTGGCATCCCGCATCGCACTGTGTAAAGACTGTACTCAGTGTGTCGTAGCCTGCTCTTGTACGGGACGGCCCTTGTATCCCTGCGCGCGAGCCATTATCGTCGTCTCGTAACCCCCCGTCGTCGCCACTCATACCTTAATACCTATGCACACACACACCTTGCCAGCGAATCATCACCAAACCAATGCTTCCGACCCCTCCCCCCTGGCCAGGCCGAGGCGGCCGGCGGCGGCGCCGACGCGGAGCTGCGTACCTGCGTGGCGGTGCACATGCTGCCCGACCACCTCGCCTCCGACGACGGCGCGCTGGCGCCGCTGCGGGCCGCGCTGGGCCCCGCGTGGAGGCACGTGCTCGTGTGCAGCGGCCCGCAGCAGCCCAGCGCCCTTCCGCGCGCCTCGGCGTTCCAGGCCAAGCTGCACGCCATCCACCCCGGCGCCTTCCCGCTCTTTGCGCTGGGCAACTCGCACGCGCCGCCGGCGCTGCCGGAGGGCGCCAAGCCCGCAGCGGCGGCGGCCGCGGCGGCAGGGTCACCTGCGTCAGCTGTAGCGCCTGCAGAAGAGAGCGGTAAGGGCAAGGCGCAAGGCGGGAAAGGCGGAGGGGGTGGCGCCGCCCCGGCAGCGACGGCGGCGGGCGGGCTGCCGCTGCTGGCGGCGCAGCAGTGGCCGTCGCTGCCGCTGCCGCCTGGCGGTTGCGTGGCGGCACAGAGCGCCGTCCGGCTCAACCTGATGCCGCCCGCCCGACAAGGCTTGGAGTACGTGGACGTGTTCGAGTACGACAGCTCGTCCAAGGTATTGGAGGACCTAAGATCCAACCCGGATTACGCCGAGGTCCTGGCGGCGGCGGCCGCGGCCCGTGACGGCGGCGAGGAGCAGCCGGCGGCGCCGGCGGCCAGGTCTTTAGAGGGGGCGGCGCCGGCGCCGGCTGCGGCGGAGGAGCGGCCAACGTCCACAGATGCCGATATGGCGGAGGCGGGGCCCCCGGAGGCCGCCGAGCGGCCGCCGTCCGCGCCGGCAGAGGCCGTTCCAGGATGCATTGCTAGCGGCGACAGGTGTGTTGCGGTGCAACGCGGCGCGAGGGAACCATACATGACATGCCTGCCGCCGCCTGTCGCCGCCGTCAAAACTCTCACCCGGTGTCGATGATGTGTTACGAAATTTTACGTTTCAACCTGAACCTGACAACCGCGACCAGTTCACTCCCGCCGGCACGCGCCGCCGTTGCCGCCCGCTGCCCCAACCTTGCCCTCCCCCCCCTGCCGCTACGCAACGTGCTGATATCCAAACGCTTATCCCCCGCCTCCCCTCCTCCCCCCTCCTCCTGCCAGGCAGCTGGCTGAGCTGACGTTCCTGGGCACCGCCAGCAGCCAGCCGTCAAAGTACCGCAACGTGAGCGGCTGCTACGTGGACCTGTTCGCGCGGGGCGGTCTGCTGGTGGACTGCGGGGAGGACGCCATGGGGCAGATGAAGAGGAGGTTCGGGCGGGAGGTGAGCGTTGGGGGCGGGGTGGCGGGGGGCGGGGCTGGCGGGGTGGTTGCGAAGTGGGGGGCGGGGGCAGGGGAAGGGCGCTGGAGAGGGCAGTCAACAGGGGCGATCAGGGTGATCCAGGTAGGGGACGGCCGCGCTCCTCGCGCTGGCTGCGGGTGACGCGCGTCTCTTGTTGCTGCACCGTGCTCGCGCGGCGCGACGCAGGAGCTGGGCACGGCCGCCGGCCTGCTGCTGCGCACTGATGGCCATTCCCAACGAAGGGCATGCGCGTCGCCTCACACATGCCCTTTCCCGTTTACCGCCCCCCTCACCCTACCCTATCCTCCCCTTCTTCGCCCGCTTGATCATCCCCACCCCTCACCCCATCCGGCGGCGCCACAGGACGCCGAGCGGCGGCTGCTGCAGCTGCGCCTGGTGTGGGTGAGCCACATGCACGCCGACCACCACGGCGGGCTGTACCGCCTGCTCGAGTGGCGGGCGGCACGCGGCGCGCCGCCCCTGCTCATCGTCGGCCCGCGCAAGCTCTTCGACGTGCTCGTCCGCTACTCGGCCGCCGTGCCCGTGCGCGGCTTTGTCTTCCTGGCAAACGCCGCGCTCGTGGCGGGCGCCGCCGGCGGCGATGGCGGCGGCGGTGGCGGCGGCGGCGGCCCGCTGCCCCCGGCGGCGTGCGTGGCGGCCTTCCGGGCGGCGGTGGCGGCGCTGGGGCTGCGCAGCTGCGCGCCCTTCCCGGTGGAGCACATCTGGGACGCGCACGGGCTGCGGCTGGAGGGCGAGGCGGGCTGGAGCGTGGTGTTCTCGGGGGACACCCGGCCGTGCGCGCAGGTGTGGACGCGGCCCTGCAGCCCGGCACACCACACACGGAGGGTTAGATGAGGTCGGCTGCGACGCCGCCGCGCCTAGAAACGGCCGGCACGACCTGGAAACGGACGGTGGCGATGCTACAGTATGAAACGGCTGCAAAACATGTCAGAGTGAGGGGGCCTTAATGGGGCGGGGACGGTGGACATCCCCCTGTTTCGTTTCAACACCCCGATGCGCCTCGCAGGACGCGGGCCGCCCAATAACCTTGCGGCCAGCGCGCCCGTCACAGGGACTTCCCTCCCCTTCCCTCCCCACTGACCAACGCTCCAACTGACCAACATTCCCATCCCGCCCACCCGCCACCTCCCTCCGCAGACGGTGGCTGCCGCCCGCGGCGCCACGCTGCTGGTGCACGAGGCGACCTTTGAGGAGAGCATGCATGCGGAGGCGCGCGCCAAGAAGCACAGCACCACCGCGGAGGCCGTCTCGGTGGGAGAGCGGGTGAGGAGGCGGCAGCCACGTCCCCCCGACGTCGCGCCGCGCGCACCCGGGTGGCGGTTCGGCTCCCGAGGCAGCAGTCAGGCGTCGCGCCTTGCTGGATGTTTGGGGCCAGTCGTGCTAACATGCTTTACTCCTGCTTTCACTCCTGGTCTGACGCGTCGCCGCCCGCTCGCCCCGCCGCCCGCTCGCCCTCTGCCTCTGCGCCTCTCCCGCCTCTCGCTCTTGCAGGCCGGCGCCTACCGCACGCTGCTGACGCACTTCAGCACGCGCTACCCCACGCTGCCCGAGCTGGACCTGTCGCCGCATCCCTCCGTGGGCGTGGCCATGGACCTCATGTCACTAAACCTGGCGGACCTGCCCTGGCTTCCGCGCTTGGTGCGACCGCTGGGGCTGCTGTTCAAGCGGCTGGAGGAGGACAAGGTGGCGGAGGCGGACGACGACGAGTGAAGGGGCGGACGAGGAGGGGACGATTTGCGGGGTACGGGGTGCGGAAGAGGAGCGCGGCGGAAGCAGCCCCGATCGCATGGGACTAGGCTGCTGGGGACCACACCTTGCAGTGTGCGCTGTGCGGCTCGGGGACGAGCGCGACAGGAAGCGTCGGAGCGGCCTTTGTGAGCGGGAGAGGTTCTTGCGAGGGCGCAACGAGTGTGATATGCGTGCGCGCGCCGCCTGTGCGCGCACCCCTGCCGCTCCAGCTCATGCGTCGATGCGCGCTACGGCGGTTAGCCGACTTAGGATGTAACGAGGCGCTGTCAGCACCGAGGCCTTATGTATGGAGCCTGCCACGAGATACATCCTGCATGGCTTGACTGGGGCCCTGTTCGGAAAGAGTACACACCAACGCATGCCGTACCCGCTGTCGCATCAGCAGTGGGACGACGAGAGACGGATCGGATGACGCGACGGCAGTTCATTTCGGGGGGAGCTCATGGGGTGGCAGCTACGGGGAAAGGCCGCAGTCTGAGGCTGCAACGTAACAGCCGAAGAAGTACATAGGGTACCCATATGTTCAACGGGCACTTTCACAGCTGGACCCGTCTGGTGCTCATGTGTGAATCGAGGCGCGAGTGATAGGAGCTGGCACACCGTGCACCAATTATGGCTGCTTACAGAAAAACAAGCCGTGGGGCTCTGGCGCCAGCGCGCGACCCCGGGCTCAGCGCCGCCACCGCTCCCTGCTCGCAGCCAGCACTGCTCCTTCCGCACCGCTTCAGGCGGGGGCGGCAGCAGGCCGGGGTCCGGGGCCTTCCCCCAGGCCCGCAGACCGGCCCCCTCCTGGCCGCCCAGCTGCCAACCAGCCGCAGCGGGCTTGAAAGACACCACCGCGCCCCAGGCCGCCGCTGCCGCTGGGGCCGGAAGGAGCCACAAAGAGACCGCCGTGCGCCGGCTCTGTAACGCCTCCCAGACGTCAGCAGGTGCCGACACCCGGAGGTCGCGTTGAGCCAAACTGACGGAACTGCCGCTGCTGCCGTTAGCCCCGGATGCGTGCACCACGAGACTCCCGGCGGCTCCGCTGCCGCGCCGTCGGCTGCTTTTGGGCTCCGCTCCACGGCCCCGCCACCGGGCCAGGGCACGGCGGCGGGGCCAGCCGTGGCCTCGGGGGCCGGCAGCTTAGTCGACGTTGGTCATGGCAACGTCCTGCTCCGTGAACTGCGTGGCGTGGAGAGGGAGGAATGGTTCAGGTATCGCTCACTGTTCAATTCATCGGCAGCTCGTTCCGCGTCGCAATCCCCAGCGTCCTCTCCAAGCTCCGCCTTGCTAGCCACAAAGACATACAAGAACATGGCCGTCCTCTACCCTGCCTTTCCACTTCGTCCGTCGTTCCCGCTTTGTCCTCCCCGCCCCGCCCCACTCCG
>LSYV01000004.1:2595659-2635210 GCA_001584585.1 Gonium pectorale | reverse complement strand
TGCCCTGTGTATGCAGTTGGTACTCTCTGTCGCAGTACCCGCCAGGCTCACCTTGCCACGCTCCTGCCCCCTGCCGGTGCAGTTCAGCGTGGGCCTGGGCACCGGGCTGTCGGTGCTGAACAACCTGGGCTCCATCGTGGTGGCGCTGGGCGGCCAGCAGGGCGGCCAGGTGGTGTTCGTGTCGCTGTTCAGCGTGGCCAACGCAATAGGTGCGCAGGCGGGGAAGAGATAGAGGGAAAAAGGGTTGGGGGTCAAGAGGATTGAAGGGCGTTCTACGGCGGCGACGACCAGTTGTACGGCGCGTGAACTGTAAGGTACCTGTCTCTTATTCAGCTTGCATCTCGTCCTGACCATGCACCTGGTGTTGCACCGCCGCGCCAGAGCCTCTTCCCCCGCACCCGCATCTCCCTCAAATGCCACCACCCCTGCACCCCCTCCCCTCCCCTCCCCTCCCTGTCGGCGACTCTTTCTGCGACTTTCTTGTGGGCGGGCGGGACACGGGATCCCACGTAGGCTATCACTTTCTACTCCTTTCGCTCTTCGGGTCAGGCGGGCTTTCGCGATCGGGCTTGAGTGTCGGTCTAAACTGCAAGGATAGCCGGTCCGGACTTCTCAGCCCGCTCAAACCGCCGGCCTCGCGGTGCATGCATGCACAGGACCCACAGGGAGGGATGGCGCCAGCGCCCAGCTCGCAGCCTCTCAGCCCCCAGTTGTTGACCTCGGGACGGACATGCGCCCCCAGGCTTCTCTACTGAGAATGCCTTCCAAACCCACTATCCCCTCCCCTCCCCTCCCTCTCGACCCGTGTCCCTCCTCCATTACCCCTCCCCTCCCGCCAGGCCGGCTGCTGGGCGGCGTGCTGTCGGAGAGCCTGCTCCGCCGCCACGGCACCCCCCGCACGCTGTGCCTGCTGGCGGCGTCCTGCCTCACGCTGCTGGGCGTGGGTGGCGCCGCCGCCAGCGAGCTGCCCGACCTGTACGGCACCTGCCTGGTGGCGGGTCTGGCGTTCGGGGCGCACTGGGGCCTGATACCCGCCATCACCTCCGACCTGTTCGGGCTGACGCACTTCGGCAGCAACTACACCGGCCTGCAGGTGGGGCGGGGGCGGGGGCGGGGGCGGCGCAAGCGGGGTGGGGTGTCGAGCGGGGTTGGAGGATTGGAGGGCGTTCTAAGTAGAGGGGCCGGAGGCGCATGTCATCCCAAGCCGTCGAGGGCTGAGTGGCGACAGGCTCCCGGCGTCCCCTCGAGCGGAGGGCGGGCCGGGGCGGGGCGCGGGCCCGGGGGGTAATGAAGAAGGGAAACCGGTCGCTTCGCGGACACCGAATCACATACTCATCAATGTTGGTCTTTGCGTACTCAGTAGTGTTGGTCTTGACGTAGTTGTAGACGACCCTTGAGACTTCGACGTCACGGAGCCGGGGGTTGCCGGGGGCGGACATGGCACACGGGGTGTGTTAAGGGGTACGGGACGGGACCGCGCGCACAGGGCCAAGCAAGGACTTCGATCTGGCTGATGCCGGGATGTCCGAATACTGGAAGTCGATTGTGGGAGGTGTCCTGGCAGCCGACCCCGAGTAGTCCCCTCGAATGCCACCGGAACCGTCGGACAAAACATCATGTAACCCCAGCCCGCCATTTGCCAGCCCATACGGCACCCTCCCATATACCCATGGGCCCCACGCCACACGTAGCACCCATCATTACTCACTTTCCACACCGCACTTTCCGCACTCCACCCACTCCCCCATCCGCCCCGTCTTGATCTCCCCGCTCCCCCGCTCCCCGCCCATCCTCCCCCGCTCCCCCGCTCCCCACCCGCTCCCCCGCTCCCCGCCCATCCTCCCCCGCAGCTGGGCCCCGCGGTGGGCGGCTACCTGCTGTCCACGGTGCTGACCGGCAAGCTGTACGACCGGGCGGCACGGCGGCACGGCGGCGAGCTCTTCTGCCTGGGCGCCGACTGCTACTTCGACACCTGGTGCGTGCTGGGCGGCCTCAACCTGCTGGCGCTGCTGGGCACGCGGGAGCTGTACGGCATGAGCGCGCCCAGGTACCGGCGGCTGGTGCGCGGCGGCGGGGTGTGAGGTAGCGGGCGCGGCGCAGTGGAGTGGTGACGGCGGTGGCCGGCGGCAGGCGGTGGCCGGCGGCTGTCGGCGCGATGGTGGTGTTGGTGGTGCTGGTGGGAGTGGGGGGGGAGTGGCGGGGTGGCGGGAAGCTGGGGGGGGTGGCGGCGGGGGTGCGCGGGCCGAGGCCGTGCGGTGTTGGGTACCGGTATTGGGCGGCGCGGGTGACGGCTGCTGCTGCTAGCATGGAGGCGGTGGTGTGCGGAGCGGTGCACGGTATTGGCGCAGCGTTGGCTTTGGCATCAGGTGCTGTAGCGGGGGCCGGGGCCGGGGCGGGCTGCACGGTCGGAACCGCGGATGTAGGGGCAGATCGCACGATGTGGTGGCTAGCTGGGGGCAGGTGGGTGGTAGGAGGTCGCCGCTCCTCTCCGTGGTCCCGGGTCGTGGGCCGGGGCCTGGGGGCTCTTGCGCTGGCAGGTGGGTGCCAGGCGGGCGCCGTCCGAACTTGGCGTGAGTGGCAAGCGCGTTGCGGTGCAACGAGCGCGTCGCCGCACCCCACCGGCGTAGCAACGCGAGTATGGGTGTCCAGGCCAGCAGGGGGCCCCTGGTAAGGGATATCCTGGAGGAGGTTCTCAGGATGTTGGGCACGTGTACGACGTGTGCACGGACCGCCGTATGGCGTTTTAGTTGAAGGGGAGCCCGCATTCCGCCTAGCTCTCGACCAAACGGTACCAGCAAATACGACACACAGCGCAGGCACCCTTGTTCCATACGTTCACGCATGCCGGAGCGAGGCGTGGTGTGCTGAGAGCGGGATGCCAGGCTAATCCTCAGGTCTGTAAGTGAAGAAACGCACAGCGCTGCACAAAATTTGGTGTGCACATGTGGTGAGAATACGGTATGGCAGTGCACATGCACGTACAACATTTTCTTTGGGCCAGAGTTCGATGGCGAGTAGAGCTGCCCCATATGTTATCGCTTGGTGAGTTTACTCGCTGACTGGTTATAAATGCAGTCCACCCTCGTGCCGCCCAAGCTCGGTGCTCACCCGTGCTGATAATATCCCACAATACTATCAACTGCGAAACACCCCACCCGATGCTGGGGAGAACAGCGTTTCTTCCATGTTACAAGCCCGAAGTGCGCATTAGCGCACAGCCATGCAACGTGGGGCACCTCCCAACAAGGCAGCAGCCCATTTTACGACTCTCCACACTGACGCCGAGGAATGCACCCCTCGGCAGGTCCCCAGTCGGACGCCCTAGAAAGCTTACACCCCTCGGCAGGGTTGACCGGCAGACGGAGCATGCCGATCGGGGACCGAATGCCCGTGACAGCACCGCCTCCGAGCACCTTAGAAGCTGTCGACCACGCAGCGCGTCGCCCCGTCGTCACCCCAGCTTCAGCGGAAACGCGACCGCCAATTACGGTGTCCGCCCGCATCACACATACTCTCCCACTCATAGTACAAAGCGCCACCTCTTGTGCATCACGCATCAATAGCAGGTCCGCAGTCGAAGCGCGCCTGTAGAAGTCCAAAAATGCAGCCAATTGCCAGGCCTCGCCGGAGCTCCACCCCGTCGCAGGATTGGAAAAAGCCGCCGCCCAGTCTCAAGATAAAAGCTGGTCCATCGCGGCTGCCTTGCCAGGGAGAGCTTGCCAGCGCCAGCTTGCCGATCGACGACGAGCATTTACAGGCCCGAGCGGCCCCAGACGACCAGGGAGAGCGAGAAGGAGAACATCACGCAGGTGGCAGCCCAGCCGATCTGGACGATGGCAGGCTCGCCCTCCGCGAGCATGGCGACCTCCTGAGCGGCCTGGGCAGCGGGGGCCAGGGCCAGCGCCATGGTCGAGGCAGTGGCAGCCACGGCAGCCATGGCGGCCTTCTGCTCAGCAGGCTTGACGGCCTGGACCTTGACCGCCTGGCGCTTGGCCGAGGCGGGGCGGCTCACCGCCGAGCGCTGGGCGACGCGGGCAACGCACTGCATTTTTGAGATGAGTGGTGTATGACTCAACGAGTGATGCGAAGAATGCAGCACTACGTGCTCAAGCGTGTCCCGCTTCCTACTACCTGCGCCACAAAAGCGGCTCATCTTTGCCGTACTTATCCTTGCGCTGCGGCGCCCACTTGCTGCATGGCGAGTCAAAAACATTCAAATTAAATTGAGGGTGCCCAATTCGATGACATGGAGGAAGCACGGGGCCGGGGGGGCCATCGAGCCTTGACATGGCCCCCAACGCCGACCCATAGCCCATAACGCGAAGCCCAATCGGGGTTACTCATGCAAATTTGCCTTGTCTTTTATTGAACAGAGTTTAATGTAGGTACCACCGTTGATGCCGACCCACCGACCCAGCTTGTTGCCCACGCTCCCGTGCACGTGAAGGATGCTATTCCCTCCATGTGACTGTGCTGTATCAATTGTATTGTAACAAAAGGATCGACGCACGCCGGCACCTGATGCATACCGGCGTCGGCGTGCCAGCGCCCGCGTGCTCATGGGGCCACACCTTGCGAGGAAGGGGTCAAACCTCTTCTACGGCAGGGTATGATGCGCTCCAGCCCCGTTGGATTTAAGATCCATTGGGGACTTCTAGGGACTCCGCCCACAGCCTCGATGGACGCGTCCCGACGCCATCAAGGGCCGTTTACTTAATCAGAACTGCAGAAGTTGAGCACCCCATCGGCGTGCAGGCAGTCTCTACAGGACACTTCATTATGGGCCGGCCCCGCATGTTCCAAAGAATACAGGGTGAGGCTTGACAGGCAACCCACCAGGCCGTGCCACCAGGCCAGCGCGCCCAGTAGCGCGCAACGGCTGCGCACCTCACGCGCACCGGTTTAAGCACGCCTTCTTTGTACGGACGCCCTGCTCACACGCATATCCGCGAAGATGACTCCCGAATCCATCCGCTTGAAACGCCCCACCTTCGCCACCCTTCTTTCCCAAAAAGGTCCGCATCACAGCCATCGTGTTCAATCATATGTCCAATCACACAATGTGCATGTAGCCAACCATAAGGTCCAATCACATCTCGACTGCCCATGTGCCCAACAAACGGTCACGTCAAGGGCAGCCAGGAGGGCCACGCCCTCGCACGTCGGCCAGGAGCCCCGCCAATGTGGCGGGGCCGAGCATGCGCTGCATCGGCACGGCGGCTATCACCAGAGTGCCAGGATCACCGAGTAGCCGTGGGGACTGGGGAGGTTGCGCACAATGCCTCCCATGCCCGCGGACCTTTATGGACGCAGGGCCGGGGTCCGGGGCAGCGCAGTCTTCCCATAAGCAGGTTACAGGTTACACGCACGCGGTTCAGAGCCCCCGCACAGCACAGTCTTGCGGCTCCCGGTTCCGTCACAACGCACACCTAGGTACCCCGTCCGTCGTTCGCTACGGCACCGCTCGTTGCCGCCCCAATCCGGGCAGTCAACCAGTTCGAATGTTTCCATCCCGAAAAACAGCAAGCCATTGACGGCAAGCCGCCGTAAGGCCTCCTTGTGCACGCTTTACCAACAGACAGCCTCAAGGTGTCGCAGGCGGTCGGTAAGCGCAAGGTATGCCGCATTCACCGCTGCGCCATGGTGCCCACATTGCGTCACCCACCACACCAAACGCTTCAGACACCAACAGTCGATGCTTAGCCGCGAGGGCATCCCGCGCGGGACGCAACAGCAGGAGCGTGGCCATCTTCACGAACAGGCACGCGAGACGGGCGGGCGACGCCGCCCCGGCCATGCGCCAGCCCAACGCGCCGGCAAGTGAGGGTCATTGCGTCCTCGGCCGCCGGCGACGCTGCCTAACGCCCCTGCCATCCCCGCCGCCACAGACCGCGCTGCCGTCACCCATGACGGCGGAAGACGGCGACGAGGGCGGTTATCTGCGCTAGAGCCTCCACTCCGGACTGCAAGTCTGCGGGCAGCGCTGCGCGCACGTCACCGTGCAGCCCCAGGACGCCGCGAAGCACGCGCTCACGGAGCTGCAGCGTCCAGCGGCGCGCCACCCGAGGCGACGGCGCTTGCCCAGGCGAAAGCCGCGCCACCGCAAGCCGCAGCGGCGCCAAGGCGTAAGTGCACCGCGCCAACAGTGCCGAAGCTTGGCGCTGCAAAGAGGGCCGGGAAGGCGGTCTCCAGGCCCACCCTACCGCCGCCAGGCAGCGCGGGGTTGCCCCATAGGGGCACGTAAGCGCACCACGGTCCCGGGGCCGGGCCGTCTTGCGCCACGAGCCCCACGGTCGGGGCCGTAGCTGGAGGAAGGCGCCGATCCACCAGGGCCGCAACCGCGGCACGCGGCGGTGACAGCGCCGCGTCGGGGACAGGCCCGAAAACTCCAGGTGATACAGAACCTTGCTGAGGGCGTACCCCGAGGCAGCCGCCGCCCGCCGGAAGGCGGACAGGGGCAGGCGGGCGAGCTGCGGGCTGGGGCGATGCCCCAGAGGGCACGAAGCGCACGCCGAGCACTCGTGCCTCCACGCGGAGGTCATGCGGAAGGGCAGCTGCATGCAGGGGCCCGGCCGCTCTCGGGCCAGCACTGGTGCTGCCGCTGCCGCTGCCAGCGGCAGCGGCGAGCGTGGAGGAGCTGGAGGCAAAGAGCAGCAGTTCAAGCTTGGACAGATTCAGCCGTTGCCCGGACGCCGCCCGAAAGATAACCGTAGCGACACCAAACTGCGGAAGGACCGCAGGTCCAGCAAAGAACGGCGCGCAGTCGTCGCCATGCTGCGACGCAGTGATCCACCGGACAGCGGCGGGCACGCCAACCCGCACGTTCCGCAGGAGCATGAGCAGCGCCTGGGCGACGGCGAGGTAGAGCAGTGGTGCCAGCGGGCAGTCCTGGCGCACATCCGCGAGGATGGGCACGGGGCGGGAGACGCGACCGTTGACAAGGGCGGCGGAGTGGGTTCCGTTGTGGAGGAGCTGCGCCCCATGCTAGGAAGCCATCGCCTACGCCCGTAGCCTCTGAGCATGCACACAGGAAAACACGGCCCACCTTGTCGTACGCCTTTACAAGTGCAGGAACACGGTGAGGCCCGCAAGCCCCTGGGCCCGCGGCAACAGCATGGCGTCGTCAGCAATGCAACGACCGCATAGAAAGGCCGTTTTCTCCAGGTCGACGAAGCTACCAAACACCGGGAGCAGGCGGCGGGCAAGCACACGGGCGAGAATGCGGTAGTCCGTATCAAGGAGATGACGGGCCGATAGTTGGCGGGGAGCTTGGGGTCGCCGGCTTTGAAGCAGGTGATGACTCCGTCCAGGAACGCCGCTGGCGCCGCGGCCTCCTCGAGCATGGCGGAGAACAGGCGGGCAAGCAGGGGGGCGAGGCGGGGGGCATACTGTCCGTGTGGATGCCGTCGGCACCGGGCACGCGGCCGGGGATTGAGGCGGCAAGCGCTCTTTGGGCTTCCTCGGAGGTGACTTCGGGCGAGCCGAGGGCATCAATGCTGTCCATGAGGCATCGGCGGGTATGCCGACGCAGCGCCGCCAGCATGAGTTGTTGCGCCTGCTGCTGTACGGGCTTCTGGGAGCGCACACCGGCCCAAAAGTCGGCCATTACCTGGGGCAGCACGCTGGGGCTGGTGGTGGTGACGCCGCCGGGCTGCTGCAGGGCGGCTATTCGCGGCGCAGCACGTGAGGGCCGCAGGGCCCGGCGACCGGGTCAGGAGTGGACTGGGCCGCTTTTCGGAGCTTACCCAGGAGTGGCGGGTGCGGCGGGTGGGGCCGACGGCGGCGCGGCAGGCAGCTGTGTCCGCGGCGGATTGCGCACGTAAGGCCCGCGTAGAGGCGCCAGCGTCCCCAGCTTCCACCGCCGTCAGCGCCGCCGCCGCCGCCACCAGCGCCTCTGCCGGTCCCAGACGCACAGGAGCGCGGTGAGGCGCTCGCTGGCGCCGTGGGGCGCCGACCCCAGGAGATCCCGGGCGTTGTGTGTGACGGTGCGGAGGGGCCGCAGCGGCCCCTACCGGGGTCCTGCCATACGCGCGATCAGCGGCCGCCCCGGGCGCTGCCCCCATCACCACCAGGGGGCCGAGCGGGGAAGGCGCCCCCATGGTCAGCGCTGCGCGACCGGGAGCCGGAGGCACCGCCGGGCTGCGGCCGCGGCTCCGCGAGCGGCCGCGCTTGCGCTCTGCGGCGGCCCCGGTGGCAGGGGAGCGGGAGGGGGGCTGCCCGCGGGGCGGCGGCGAGCGGGCCGCCGAGGGGGGCAGGGCGGTCACTGGGGCCGCCTCGGCCGTGGCGTCATCGTCTCCGGCGGGCTCCGCCAGCGAGGGCGCGGCTGGCGGAGCCTGCGGCAGGCCTCGGTGGGTGCTGCGGACGGCACCTCCGCAGCGGGCGCTGCCACGACACCGGGCGCCGCGCCGCCAGGGCTGGCTGCTGTTGGGGCCGCAGTGGCGGCGGCCGCGGTGCTCGGGCCGGTGACCAGGTCGTCGGGGAGCTCCAGGTGGAGGGGCGCCGTCCCCGAGCGCCGCCACAGCAGCAGATGCTGCCGCAGCAGCCCTAACTGCGGACAGGAGGGTGATGGCCGCCTCAGCGGCGCTTGCGGCCGCGTGCACCGCCCCCTGGTCAGCGATGGCAGCTGCCGCTGCAGGTTATTCCGCCACCCCAATATTCGTAATTCGTCCAAGGCCCCCCCGGCTTTGACGGACGTGTAACCTGTAACCTGCCGGCGCTTGGACCGCTGATGCTCGAGCCACTGCTCCAAGGAGAATGGGGGTTCGGCGCTGTCGCACGCCGCCGCGGTCGGGGTTGCCGCAACCGACCCCCAGAACACCGGAGGGGCCAGGGGGTCGGCGAAGCCCGGCGCCAGAGCGCGCTTTCGCTAAAGCTTTTGAAAGCCGTCGAGCTGCTCCAGCTGCTCCCATACCACGGCCGGAATGCACGGCCGCTCATCGGGCTAAGCTCGTACAACTTTCTCCAGAGACACTCAAAGACAATCATAAACAGTTGCTTTGTGAATGACACCAGAGCCTTGGCTTTGCTACACCATACCATTCATCCAAACAATACAAACGGCCCTACCTCTCCTTCCCATCTCCCGCTTCCAACCCGTCCCCCTTCCGTGACCCGTTGGACCCGCCCCCTGGACCCGCTGGACAGCCTATTTCCGACCACCCCCCATATTTACGTACCATTCTCTTGCCTGCTGAGGTGCAACGGTACCAAAACTTCCATCCAGAAACCGCTCGCCAGAGAGCTATGCATAAACCCGCATGTGCAGATGACCGGACTCGGCTAGGTAAGCTTGAGATTCAGATGCGGATGGTTCTCTCCAAGCTCGAGCAGCAGGAGCTCGACCTCACCAGGGTACAGCTGGACCTCGCCATCCTCCGCCAAACCAGCGACTCTTACGCGACGGTCCTCCGCCGCTCCCTCGTTGAAGAGACGCACGACTTCTTGGAGAGCACGGCTGGGCCACGCCTGGTGCTCCCAGACGGCACGGGGGAGCTGTGAACCGACTATATCGACCGCAAGGTGGAGGAGCTGGGCGAGTGGTGTTTTGTGGAGAAGAAGTTGCCCATTTCGTGCCTGGCGCTCCTGTCCAAGGGGCCCAAGGCGCCGTTCCAAAGCGGCAACGACGCTGCGCACACGTTGCGCACTGTGCAGCCGGACCTCTTCCGCCAGGCCTACCTGGCGGGCCTCCCCGAGGAGGAGCAGCCCGCCTGGAAGAAGCTGTATCAGTTCATGTCTTACCATCCAGTGCTGCTCTCTGTGAAGGTGCGGCTGGGGTTTGCCACTGGGCACCCCAACATGTACGGTAGTCCACAGTTGTTACACGTGTCACTGTCGATGTGTCGAAGGGGCCGGTGGGTTGAGGGTCGGGTTGGCATAGAGGGGCTGGGCACAAAGGACTTGGCAGGCCGCCCGCCTTACTCCCTAGGGCAAGCCGGAGCTGTGCAGATGGCAAGACAAGGAGCAGCTGGCAAGCGAGTGATGAGGGTTGGGTAGGGGTAGGCTCGAGTTGGATGTGGTCCATCATTTGGTTGCCTGGGGGCAGAACCTCAGGGATGGCAGATGCGCCAGTTGCTGCGGCCCGCGGGGCATTTGCCTCATGGCGCTCTTCTCTCTTTCCAGCCGTCTTCAGCGGACCGTGTTGGCGATGTGTGTGTGTGTGCCCCACGTGATGTGGGCAGGCTGCTGACTGCTCCATAAATGTAACATGCCTTTTTTTCTACATACAGAGTTTGTTGTAGGTGCCGCCGTTGACGCCGACCCACCGACCCAGCCCACTGCCCCGTGCCCACACTCCCGGTGCACGTACAGGACGGTACTCCCTCGATTTGATGGTGATATACTATCCGTGTGTAAGAAAAGGATGGATGCATACCGGTTGAACTGGGTTGCATACTCGTGTGTGTATTGGCACGCCAGCCCCGTCCTCCCTCCGTTCTGCTCAGCCCATCCCACCAGGGCCCACCTCGGCTTTTGCAGTGGCACACCTTGCTACAAACCTCGACAACGGCAGGCCATGGTGCGTTCCTGCCCTGCCCGCAGGCTTTCAGATCCATTGGGGAGTTCTGGGTGCCCTGAAACACACCACGCGAAGGGGTAGCTCAGCTTTGCCCAACGCGCCCTTGCACCATAAATGGCTGTTGAGTCCATGCAGAACCAAAGCACCCCACCGGCAGGCAGACAGGCAGTCCTCACAGGGCACGCAACCATCGGCCGCCCCTGAGGTCCTTGCACGTCCCGCACCAGATACAGTTAGCCCCAAGTCAGGCATACCGCCGGTGTACACAGTAGCGCGCTTTGAACACAACGCCTGCACACCTCACGTGAACCGGTACGAGCATGCCAATCACATGTCCATTGACATCATATGTTTACTACCGTCCGCAGGGCTGCTTATAACGTCATTGAGGTCCTATCACGTCTCGGGTGGCATATATACTCAGTCATGTCAAGGGAAGCCGCGGCATCACACACCGGCCAGAAACCCAGCCAATGTGGCAGGGTCCAGCGTGCGCTACCCTCCTACCATACGGCACGCCACACCAGCCGATATGGGAGTGCCAGGATCACCGATTAGCAGATGGAGGTCGCGGACGATGATACCCACCGGTGGCACGGGGTGCCCATGCTTCCTATGCCTACCCACATGGACACAGGGCCCGGGTCTCAGTGCGCGGCTGCACAGTCTTGCCATGAGCACCCCCGCACAGCACAGTCTTGCGGCTCCCGGTTCCGTCACAACGCACACCTAGGTACCTCGTCCGTCGTGGGCTACCGCTCGTTGCCGCCCCAATTCGGGCAGTCAACCAGTTCGAGAATGTTCAAACCTCCCAAACGTCATGCGCACGCTACATCGGGCACAGAGAAAGTCAACTGCCAATCACCCTTTGCCCCGGCCTTGAAACAGCCCCGGATACCGCAGGCAACAGGACACTGGAGCCCACCGGCCACAGCTGCTCACAGCCTGACGGCAGCGCCGGCTCGCCCCCGTCGCGATGCAGCCGCCTCACCAGCCAACATCCACAACCACGTCAGCGACAAGGCCACCAGCTCCGCCCGCCGCCCGCGCACGTACCCTGGACCGCCGCCGCCATAGCCGTAGCTGTGCGCGCGGCCCCGCAATGTGAGAACTAGCCCCGCCGCGGGGCGCCACAGGGGTGGAGCACCAGCCAGGCTAGCCGAACGCCAGCTGGGCCACATGTAACCGAGCGAGCGGCCAGAGGCCTGGGAGCCTAAAAGGCTAAGGGGCCTGCGGCTTGGCGCAGTTATGCAACTACTACTACTTGCGCGGCGCCAGGCGGTGCAGAACCTCCTCGGCGCTAACAGCGTGCGCACCGGCGCTGCGCGGCGTCGCCGCGCCCGAGGCGCGGCCGCTGGCGCGGCTGCCGCTGCCGCTGGCGGCGCGGCCGACGTCCGCCGCAGCCACCGCCACCGCCGTCAGCGGCGGCGACGGCGATGGCCCCGCCCCGTCCGTCGACAGGTGCCGCAACCTGTCGCCCACGTCGCTGGCGTCGCCGTCAGTTGCTGCGGCGGCGGCCGGCTCCTCGGCGCTGTCGAGGGGCGATTCGCCGTTGCCGTCGCCATCACCATCGATTGGGTCGGGCTCCGGGTCGGGCACCGGCAGGTCGTAGAAGCGCGCCAGGTACTCGAGCACTTCGTCGTTGGTGCGGGCCACCATCACCTTTGGGGCCGGGGGTGTTGGGAATCTGTCAGCTGCGTGCTCAGACAGCGACACAGAGCAACCAGACGGACAAGCCAGCATCCGGGCCGTCAGCCCATGTGACCAAGTGTGTTTACAGTATGTATGCCAGACGGCGTAAACCGTTGTGTGGGTGTCACCGGCACCCGACAAAGGGTCATCTCGGACCCACGCGGGCGGGCGGGGAGGATCACAAGAACACTGCAGGTTCGAGCGCGATCAGAACTCTAAGGGTGTTTTACCCTCTCTGCTATGGCGGGTCGGGAGCCAGTCGGCTCGTGTGGCCTGCAACACCTCTCTGGGGAGCCTGTAATCTGTATCTGTATCCCAGGGCAGCTGGCAGCGCCGCACCGCGACGCGAAAATGACGCGATGCGGTGCGGTGCGGTGCTGGGCGGTGCTGGGCGGTGCTGGGCGAGGCCGCCGCACGCCCGCGCCCGTGTCGCTCTGCCGCCGCCGGCAAGCATCAGCGCGGCGCCACCCTGCCCGTCCTTCCGTCCAGTCCCTGCGGCTGACATCTGCCCACCCTTCGCCAAGGGTGGCACCCGCCCGGTACGTCTGCTACGGTTCAGATCCTCAGGGTGCATGTGTCCGTAATGCCTGGGGGTTAAGTCCGCGAGGGGGGGCATTGGTGACCCAGCCACAGCCGGCGGCGGCGCACCTCGCGGACCTCCGAGGCGCGCAGCGCACCGCTCTCGTCGAACGCCTGCGGGCGGGGAGTGCGGGAGCCCGGGCGAGCGGGCGTGCAGGGACGGGGGCGGGTGTGAGGAAGAGGACACCTCGTCGGTCAGGTCATCTGCTGTAAACGGAGGCCGGAGGAGCCCGGGGAAAGGCGGAGGGGTGATGGTCCCTCCCCCCGCCGCATAGCTGGGTTGGGAGGAGGGCGGTACGCGTCGCGGCCACGCCGTGGGCAGTGCCCGAACGTACCCAGTACGGATGTGGGGTGTCGGTCGCAGAGGGACGCCGCACCTGCCCTGCTTCAGCAGCGCCATACCCCCACCCCTGCCCCTGCCCTGTGCCACACTCGTGCTGTCTGCCCACTAAGCTGGATACCACTGGATACCGGGGGACTGGGCAAGGCCAGCTCGCCGCGCGGTGTCTGCAAGCCGCGGCCAGCCGTCGACCGCAAAAGCACGGGTATCCCGCAGCCCACTCACGGAATTACCAAACCCACATTGCACACTATACGCACGCCTTTGTCCCAACCACTCCTGACACACGCGCGGCTACGCTACGAGCCCCCTTCCCTTGTGAAGAACCCTCCAAGCGTGCCCACATTGCGGTACGCACGCACGCAGACGCACACGAGACGCGGCCCAAACACCTACTCGGCCTGCCACACCGCGCGGCCTTTAGAAGGCCGACAGGCGTGCGAGCGTCACCACCTGTCTAAAAGAATGCTATGCAGGTACACACGCGCCGACGTAACAGCACCACGCCGACAATGCATACGCAACCGTGCACCGGCCGCCGGCTAGGGTGCCCTGGCTCGCTGCCTTGTCACTCCTGTTTTCAGCTCTCCGTACCGCATACACAACACACCGTTTACCGGCATGCCGTACCATGGTCCCCCCGTAAGCCGACCAGCGCACGCACGTGCGCGCACCCACACCCGCCCACCTGCAGCAGCGCCATGAGGCCGTCGTAGAAGCCGTCCCAGTTGAGCACCAGCAGCGGCACCGGCAGCGCCGAGCCCAGCTTGCCCAGCTGCAGCAGCGTCAGGATGGAGAACAGCTCGTCCATGGTGCCCAGGCCGCCGGGCAGGAACAAGTAGGCGGTGCGCTGCTCGGGCGACTGGCGTGCGCCGGCGTCGGTTAGGGCCACCTGCGGCGGCGGCGCACGGGGCGGGGCACGAGGCGCGGGGGAGTGGACTTGAGCTCGTGAGTATATGGGCGGCTTTGTCTTGTTCTTTGGCGGGAGGGAGGTCCGGTCAGGAAGCCAGGCGGTGACGCCGCACATTACATCATAGGCTTGTTCTGTGAGAGTGCCGAAGGCCGTGCTTCCGACCCGCTCCGCTCCAAGCCGCGTCACCCACCTTCCGGGTGGGCATGTAGGTGCAGGTGAACGCCGCCCCCGCGGGCAGGTAGTCCTGCAGGGCACGGGAGGACCAGGGGGTAGAGAGCCGGACGGGCGCTCTCACAAAAGAGAAGCCGACAGCGTAAACCATCACAATCTGTAAAAGACTGAGCGACGAAGCGTCGCGTTCCTAGCGGCACGACTGACGTGGCGAGGCATTCCCCCGCTGGCCCTCCGCGTTCCGAGCCGAGTGTCATGTCAGGGGTGGAGGCCGGGCGCTCGAGGGTGCTGATGGCCAAACTCACAACGACTCGCCCCGAGGACCCCGTGGACACGCACGGCGGCACATGACAGTGCTCTTGCGACGACGGGAGCGCCTCCACTCCTCCGCGCGCTCCCAGCCCAACACGATTCGCCGCCACGATCTTCGACCAGGGTTCCCCACGGCGTCTCAAAACAGTCCCCTTTACCAGCCCCTTGGCCCGCACGGATTTTCCATTGCGCCCTTCTGAAATCCTTCCTTGCTGCAAGGACGCCGCCGCAAAACGTTCCTTGCCGGGGATTGGTGCGCACGCTTGCACAAGGTTTTTTCCAAGGGGGCCGCAGTAATCCTGGCAGCGTTGTTACCATTTGAAGCCCAATGCGGCAAGCTCAATGTGCCTGCTCCTTCCCTCCCCTCCTCCGCTCCCGCCCCCGTCCCGGCCTACCCCAAACCCCGGTCCCACGAGCATTGGCCCCAAGGACTTTGCAACCCACGAACCCCGCAATCTCCCCTGGCCAGCAAGGAACCTTCGCCTTGCGGCTTCCTTGCATGCGCTGCAAGGACCTGGCCCCGCCTGAGGCCGGCCAAAACGCCTTCCCTGCATGGCGCGGGCCCTAGGAAACGTCCTCGCAAGCCCGAGAAAAGTTCCTTGGCAAGGCCTTTCTGGAATATCCTGGCTTCGACCCGTTTCTCACCACAACAGGCAACGGAGCATCCCCGCCCCGCAAACGGAGCCCCGCAGCGCGCTCCCCCGTTCCCCCACCTCCATGGTGAGCACGTTGGTGCCCGCCTCCCGGCTGATGCGGATGCCGCCCACTGGCACGCCCGCGCGTAGGCCGCCCTCCGACGCCGCGCGCATCATGCCCGGCCCGCCGCCCGTCCACACGGGGCTGCCCAGCAGCTGCGACACCTGCACCGGGAGAAAGGGGGGGCGGGTAAAGGAGCAAACGGTTGAGGAGGAAGGGGGGTAGCAGGCTGGGGGAGGGGGTCCGCGTGTGTTGTATTCTTGTGTATGCAAAACTGCGTGCTTTACAGCATACTGGGCGCAGAGAGGGAAAAGAGGGGGAGGAGCTGTGTAAGGGGCAGGTGGGGGGCCGAGCGAGGCATGGCGATGGGTGCTCAACGGTAGCCTGGCGGTGGATGAGAGATCCGGGGATAGGTGGGTGTGGGCAGCGGGCATGCAGAGGCAGTCCGAGGTGGCGCTTCCCCGAGGAGAGGACTCCTCGAGGGTGGCCGAAGCAAAGCGGTAACCGAGGAGCTGCGGAGGAACGGCGGCGCCGGCACAGCGCGCTCCCAAGGTCTTTGAACGCGATGTTCAAACGCGCGCAATGGGAGGGGTTGAAGGGAAAAGGAGAATTAACCCCGACGAGCTGGGCGCCAGCCGCGTAAGTCCCGTCCGGCGGCCAAGCCGGTCCTTGCCCTTGCAATGGGAGGGGGTGCAGCATGTCATGCGCAGCGCAAATGCAGCCACAGGGTTCCGCGGCGCGCGGAACGACCCACGGGGCGCGGATAGGAGAATGCTGCACTGCCATCTTTCAGACCGTGCAGCCATACGCCGCAAAGCCACCCTGCGTCTTCGTACTACAGCCTGCTAACAGTACTCAGGTGCACCTCGGTACACCCGGCTCGTCAGTCTCCCCCTCTCCCCTCTCGCCCGCGCCCTCGCGCGCCTCCTCGCAGACCCCGCTCACCCTCTCCGCCAGCCGCACCGCGCGCGACCAGTAGGGCGACCCCTGCGCCAGCCGCGCGCTGCCAAAGTACACTGCGCCGCGGCCCAGCCGACCGATCAGCGCGTAGCAGCCGAGCAGCTCCTGCGGCCAGCGGGCGCGGGCGATGCCGCTCTGTGTGCGTGCGCGCCTGCCGGTGCCGGTGCCTGTCCACGCCGCACATCACGTCGCATCACCCTCGCAACACGCTCCTGCCCCCGCCCAGCACGCCGCCGCCGAAGCGGCACTGTTGGACCGGCAGCTTTCCGCCCTGCCATCCGCGCTGCCCCGCACAGCCGTCCTGCATCCACCGCGCGGTCCGCCCGCCCGCTGGAGCAGAGCGAGTGTCACGCGTGTGTGCCGGCAGCTGCCGCCGGCGCCTCCGCGTGCACCGCCGTTCCCACCACCGCCACCACCGCCGCTACCTGCGCCACCTCCGCAGCGCTGCTGTCCTGCACCACATCTCCCGCCAGGTCGCCTGCGGGGCCGCGAGGGGCGCGTCGCGACCGGTATTCAGTTGGGACGTGCGCCAAGCCAATTATGCCGGTTGGGCGGGTGCGGCCGGGCGGGGCGGCGGCAAGCATGAAGAGCTGTCCGACGCGGACCGGCGAAGTGCTCTGTCGCCCGACCGCCTGCCCCGGGCCCGTGCCCCATGCGCCGCAATGCTCCAGGTCCGTGGTCCCCAACCCCACACCGCCCTCTCCATGACCCCGCACTACCCGCCATGCCCCCCCAACGGACGGGACATATGCTGCTGGCGCCCAGCTCGTCGCTATTCCTTCCCCCTTCCCCTGTAACGGACCGTGCAGCCGCGTGTGGAACCACTGCCAGTCGTTGGGGCTGAGCTCCGCGCCCACCACCCGCACCGCCGCCGCGCCCGCCAGGCAGGCCACCTGACAGCAGCGCTCCAGGGACTGGCCCGACAGCAGCCCGTATACGAAGCTGCGAGGGCGCAAGGGAGGGGGTTACTCAGTCCGTGGGATGGGCAAGCTGTGCGAGGGAGGGGGGTGGGGGAGATTGAAGCCGCAATGCCGGTGGTATGGTAATGACAGGACGGCCTGCAGGAGCGCAGCAGCAGCGGCAGCGGCCTACTCCTCCCCCCCCCCGCGTCTCGCACGGATGATGGGAACGTTCATGGGAACATGTGTTGGCGTCCAGCAGCCCCCTCCCGCGCGCTAAAGGGGAGGCAGCCTGCTCCTCCCTTACGACGCGCCCTTTCCTTTCCCCGAAACGCGCTAGCCAACCAACCTTGCGGAGTACCCCCAAAAGCGCGCCCCTTGCCCCTGCCCCCGTTGTCTACTCCCGCCCAGCCCTCCCCTCCTGCAACGCGTCTGCACCACCCGGGAGCTCCTTCGACACAGCGACAGCCCAGCCCCGATAGCTGCCCGGCGGCCTCACCCTGCGGTGAAGTGGTCGCCTGCGCCCGTGGTGTCCACCACCGCCACCCCCGGCACCGCCGGCACCGCCACCAGCCCCTCCCCGCCCCGCCGCCCCGCCACGCAGCCCAGCACGCCGCGCGTCACCACCGCGCCCTCGCAGTGCCGCAGCAGCAGGCCCAGCACGGCGGCGGGCAGGGAGCTGTCGGGGGGGTAGCCCGCAGCCGCCACGGCGTCGTCAGCGACCGCCCCGCCCGCCGCCGGGGTGGCGGCGGCGGCCGCCTCTGCACAGCGGAGCAGCATCTGCGCCTCGTCCTGCACGCGTGTGTGTGTATGTGTGTGTTGAAAAGGAAAACGCATACGACGAGCGTAAGCGCGAAAATGATGGCGTCGTGTGTGTATGTGTGTGTTGAAAAGGAAAACGCATATGTGTGTGTATGTGTGTGTGTTCGGGATGCGAGCGGTGTGCTCAAGCCAATGTAGCGGCAAAAGAAGTAGGTGCGAGCACTCTTAAAGCAGGTGTAGCTGGTAGCCCAAAGTGACCCAGACTCTGACCCACACCCACACCCGGGAGGAGGCACTACGCACTGAAGGCCGAAAGAGCATGTACGGTGCGACGCGGTAGTGTGCGTGCAAAGGAGGGAGGAGGGACGGCAGGGGTCTGTGGGGTACGGCACGCAGTGCCGCAGCGCAGGGCGCCGGCCCCACCTCGTTGCAGATGCAGAAGTGGATGCCGCCGCCACCCAGCACCTCCTGCGGGCGCGCAAGGGCAGGCAGCGCATCGGCAAGCGGGCGTTGTCAGGCTCCCCATGGGACATCCCGGAGGCTGCCTCTGGAATGCGCCAGTGGCCAGCGAGCTACACCCCCGGTACCTACGGCCCCGAGTGGCCAGCGAGCTACACACCCCCGGTACCTACGGCCCCGAGTGGCCAGCGAGCACACTGCCGCGCACACGAGGCCGGGCGAAGGCCGCGCGAGAGACTGTTGTGCACTGCACTCGGAGCGCGCTGGGTGCCCTCCGTGGGGAGTCCCAGGTCGACATCGCCGCAGCACACATCTCCTGCGGAAGCCCCCTGGGGTGAGGGGCCCAGGGCCGAGGCACCGAGGCGGAGAGCGAGCAGCCCCCGGAGGCGGAGGATGAGTTCAGGGTGGGGATGCGCTCACCATGAGCTGTTTGTGGTACGACCGTACGACCTCGTACGACGCAAGATCCAGCACCACCTTGGCGCCAACCTGAGGGGACGTGGGGCGGGACGCGGCGCGGCAGGGAGGCGGGGACCGGGCCCAGAGCCAGAGCCTTGGGAGGAGCGACGTCAGCGGCTATGGACAACCCTTATCTGGCAGGCAGGCATGCCAACGTCCGACGCCGCTCACACGTCGTGCCTCCCGGGGCCGCACCCACCCACCCACCCACCCACCCACCCACCCACTCGATGTGCACCCCCGCCCCGTGAACGGCGTATCCGCCCGCTTCCCCTGTGGGTCCCCCCGAACCCGCCGTGCACCGCTCCAACCTTGCTCGCCGGTCACGGCCTCACCCCGCCCGCCGTGCCACCTGTGCTTACTAACCGACCTCACCCCGCCGCGCATCCCCCCCCGCCAGCCGCCTGGACCTCGTCCACCCCCTCCCCCTCCCCGCCCGCCCGCCTGCCGCACCTCCCGCGCCAGCTGCACCGCCCGCTGCAGCAGCCCCTCGCTGTAGAGGCAGTAGGACGACAGGAACACAAAGCTGCAGCCGCTGAAGTCGTCGACGGACAGGTCCTCCACGCGGGTGCTGACCTGTGGGAACGGGGGGGGAGGAGACGGGCGGGGCGGGGGGGAGCGGGCCGCGGCGGGGACGGGGAGCAGGAGATTTGGACTGGGAGATGCGATACGGGTGGCAGGCCCCCTTCCTCAAACCGCTACTTGAATTGCACGTGCGCCCCGCGAACTGAGGGTTTTGGGCCCCCGCGCCGCACCCACCCACCCCGCCCTCAGCACCGCACCTTGGGGTCCAGAAACGTCCGCATCGTCCGCTCCCCGTCGCACGTCAGAATGGCGGAGCGGCCTGCGGCGGCCACGGACGCGGAGGTCAGCGTCGGAGCGCCCCAAGTCAGGAGAGGCTACAGGGCTGGGGCTCTCGTCAAGAGCCGGGCGCTAGCATGCCCATCGCCAGATGGAGACCCGTGCCTCGCCCCACGTCCCTGCCGCGGATACCACCGCAGCTGCCGGCCCCGCCAGTGCCCCGTACGGATTGCATCCCCTCCCCCCTCCCTCCCCTCCCCCCTCCCCCCCTACCCGTGAATCCTTCGGGCAGCACCCTCATCCGCTCCGTGTCGACGCCCGCGCGGCGCATGGCGCTGCTGTACATGGCGCCCCACTCGTCGGGGCCGCGGGTGCCCACCTGCCGGAGGAAGGGGCGCGGAGGGGAGAAGGGGTGAGGAGAGAGGGAGTGGGAGGGAGGGAATGCCCGTGTGTGGCTGGCGCCCGCCTCCAGGGTCCGGCTGCTAGGTGGAGGGAGGCTTGGAGCGCGGCACGTGGGAGATGCGGGCGAAGCAGCCGCTGCTACGTGACGCCCATGCCCAGCCACATGCCGTACCAACGGTGTCCTGTACAAGGACGCCACGCCAAGCCGGTCCCCTCCTCTGGGCTGCGCTTACAACTTGCACGGGCGTGCTGAAGCCGGACGCAAGCGCGCGGCCGACGTTGGACGCCGATCCGCCGGCCTTTGACTGGAAGTCGCCCACTGAAGCCAGGATCTCCTGCAGCTCCGCGAGCGTGCAGCGCTTGCTGCCCGCCGTCTGTACATGTGGGTTAGAGAATGATGGAAATGTGAGATAGGTAGGGGGTAACTTTCGGAGGGTAGGGTGGCGGGGTTAGCACGGGGCAGGCGCTTTCGCCGTGAGCATGCTCCGCAGGGAAGGGCGGGGTGTGAGGAGCAACAGGGGCAGGGTGGGAGTCGTTTGCAACTGGTGAGGCCAGGAGGAGTTTGTCCCCCACCCCAGCACACGACATGATAAATTCGTAGCAGGTACACCCTCTGGCGCATGTAGCCGGTTGGAATGGCCGCACCTCCTCTCCGGCGAGGCGTATGAGTGTCGGCCGAGAAACTATGCAGACATGGTCCACGAGGGCGGACACCTGCAAGACGGCGACGCGTGGCTGGTGCGGCGGCATATTGCAAATTTTTATCAACGCCGAGGGGCTTGCCACATGGACTGCCGATAAATTATCATGTGCTCGTGTTAGTAACTTTATAGTCGTTGCGTATTTGGTTTTGGGTGAATAGAGTCGCAGCGCGTCAAACCACTTTTGGTTGACGGTTGCCGCCAACGTCAGCATGCTCTCCCGCTGTCCTGCATGCTCTGTCGTTCCCATTGCCCCAGGGTCCTACTCCTCAGCCGATCCTGCACTCCCACCAATCCAGGCAGTGCGCGGTGTGCAAGTGATTCGGCCTGCCCCGCGCTGCCCCGCGTGCCTCGAAACACCCAGACTGCCCAAGACAAGCCCAACTGGCGCATGTAATACTTCTTCACCCATGATGTTAGCAGGAATGTATTTTCGCCAATCATTTAATCATTCAAGCCCGCCCGAAGAAGCCCAAACACTCAGCCAAATTGAGCTTGACTGTAGTGAAGTGCCATACCACTGAATTGTTATCGACCCCGTTCTCCCATCTTTGCTCACCAACCCTGCCAGGTGGTTCGGCACGGCCCTGAGCCCCCGATTCGGCACGGTTTTGCATGCCTCCGAAACCGCGGCCCGAGATCCGGGAGCAGAGCAGAAGCAGAGCAGAAGCTGCAGCGCGTACCGTTGACCGGTTAACCTAGGTTCTCTCAAGCGTGCCACTGCCCGCGAGCGTTGCAACATTTTCCGCGGCCCAATCACTACTTATCGGCAATACAATAAGCACAGTACAGCAATCCAGGACAGTGATGGGAAAGAGCAAGGGCGAGTTCACAAACAAGCGAGGCCAGAAGCTGGTCACGTATGCGTTCGTCCCTGACGACGTCGCAAGCATCAAAGCGGTGCTCTTCTGGCACCATGGCCTGGGCGGTAAGTCCCCGATGCAAAGGGTTCGTCATGGACTGATGGACATCCAGACCTTACGCACAGCCATTTTCTTCCACCCTTTGACGTTGATCAGACTACATGGACCGAAATGATGAGAGTGAGCTATGGGGGAGAGGGGCGGGGAGGGGTCGTGTCTCGGGGTGTTTTCTGTGCATCCCTGCCTGCCACTGGGTCGTGCCTCACGTAGTCCTGGCGTGTCCAGCCACCCATTTCCTCCGCCAACTCCCGTCGGTGCACTGCCTGAGCCTATCCCCACGCCTCTAGATCGGTTTGCAGCCCAGCTCCTCCTCCCTGCCTCCTCCCTTGACCCCCGCACCTCGTCCCCCCTCCCCCGCCCAGGCTCCAAGGTGTGGGCGGACGCGGGCATCGCCGTGTACGGCTTCGACGCCCACGGCATGGGGCTCTCCGAGCCGCTGGCTAAGGGCGGCCGCTGCTACATCAAGCGCTTCTCCCACCTGCTGGACGACGCGCTTCTCTTTATCAGCCACGTACTGCTGCCGGACCTGAAGGACAAGGGGGTCACGGCGCCCCTCTTCATGGGCGGCGGCAGCCTGGGCGGCCTGATGGCGGCCTATGTGGTGCTGGAGCAGCAGCAGCAGTTCAAGGGGCTCATCATGCTGGCGCCAGGTGGGGGTGGGGCGCGCCAGGTGGTCTGGGGGAGCGGGGAGCCGTGCCGTGCAGGGCTGTGAGCGGCGGGGTTGCCGGAGGATGGGGGCGGGGGAGGGCCTTGGCAGGGCTGCCTGGCTGCAGAGTAAGTACGGGTGCTGGGTGGGGCAACTTGCTGTGTTCATTACGGGGTCTGTCAGCTTGCTTGCGCCATGGAACAACCAGAGCGTAAGAACGCCATGCCAGCAAGTAACTCGCACGGCTGTGGGAGCTTTACCTAATTGCGTGTTCCTGCGTGCCCCGTTCTGCGTGCCCGGGGGCGCCGCTTGGAGAGGCTGCAGCAGGGTGCGAACCCTTTGTCGTTTCGGTTCGCGGAATGTCCGAGCGGCTTGTGAGTCTGCGAGGCGATACAGCGCGATGGCTGTCGCCATGGCGTGGGCTCCTGCCCTGTGCCCGGCATGCGACCCAGAAAGCCGTCACTCACAGCACCCTAGCTGCTCCGCAGCGCCCCTTGGCGCTAGCTGCTCTGGCAGCTGCGCTCCCGCCCATCACCAGTGGCAAAGCACAACCCACAAGAACCCACACACGCCCCACTCCCCTTCGTCTGCAACTCCACGCAGCGCTCGACGTCGAGTGGACGCCGCTCCTCCGGTGAGCTTTGAAGTTGGCGCCACGCGGCTTCCGAGCTACCTCCTGTGACAGTCTGCGGGGCCTGCTTACCCGTGGCTCGTGTGCGGCGGTTGGTAACGCGGTGAATGCACGGAAACTCCCTCGTACCAACAGCTGGGTCCCCAACCCGTTGCTGACACTTGCTCCTCCTCACTCTCCTCTCGTTCCCCTTGTTTGGCCCCTCTCGCAGCGTCCAGGCCGCAGTGGGCAACCTGGTGGCGGCGCTGCTCCCGCGCGTCAAGCTTGTGCCTGCTGTCCGCCCCGAGGACATGAGCCAGGACCCCGCAGTGGTGGGTCGCTGGGGGATGGGCGCGGGGGCGGGAGCGGAGCGGGGCGGGACGGGGCGCGTGGCGCTTTCCATTCGCCGGGGTGCCGGTCACCTGTGGTCCCCGGTCACCTTCGTCTCGCTGGGCCTCGGATGCAGGTCCGTGCGCTCGGCACTCATGAAGGGGTGTGGGTCAGGCTTCGAGCGCTGCCGCCAAAAGGGCACGTGACCCCTTCCCGGCCTCGCACTGGAGGTGGCCATTGGGAACCAGGGAATGGGACGCCGCTTTGGACCTGAGTAGTGGTCTCATGGGTCATGGCCCCCCACCACGCTCTGCAGGTCAAGGCCTTTCTGGAGGACCCGCTCATGTACAAGGACAACGTGCGGGCGCGGACCGCCAATGAGATCCTCAGGGTGCGGCGAACGCCGCATGCCCCAACGGGGCGTGGGAAACGCAGGGACGGGCGCGGCGTGGGGGCGGCCCGGGATCTCAGGCATGCTTGGGGTGGCCGGATGCCAGGCCAGGGCATTGGGATAACCCAAATATGCGGCCTGGTCACGGGCTAGGGGCCTCGGGTGACGGCCATTGAGGGTATGTCTAGGCGCGCGTTAAATTGCGAGTCTCTCATCGCATCATGGGGCCCAAGCTTCCCCCTGATCTTCGTCTTCTGGGTCACCGTGTGCGTGGCGCCTCCTGGGTCCATGTTCGCGGTACGGTGGCCAGCGCTGACCATCGTAGCGCGTGTTCCCTTGCCCCGCCCCGCCCCTCTCGGCGCAGGCGTTCCGTGCGCTCATCGCCCGGCGCAAGGACTTCACGCTGCCCACGCTCGGCATCCACGGCACCTCGGACCGCTGCACCAGCCTGCCGGTGAGCCGCGCACACAAGCTGGCAGTCGTCAGTTCCGCTTTTGTCTGGGACACCGTGTATCCGAGCAGCTCACACTCCGCCAGCCTGCCTGGTGGCGCCGCAGTGGTGCGGATGTGCCGCTAGCGCATGGCGCATTCATTGCGATTGCTCGGGCAGGTGTACGGGCCTTCGAGCCTTAGAGGAGGTTGCGCTTCCATTGAGCTCGGTGGGAGACTCCCGCGCGGATTCCGCGCGCCGACCCGGCCCGGCCGACCCAGCCCGGCGCGCGCACCGGCCACGCAGTCAACGTTGTCAAGCACCGCTACTCCGCACACCCGTCGGCCTGTTGTTTGCGCCTTCACGCCGCCGCCGCTGCCCCGCCACGGCCCTCCAGGCCCTCCGAGCGCACCTCAAGGCCGTGTCAAGCACCGACGTGACCCTCAAGGAGGTGGAGGGCGGGTACCACGACCTGCTCCACGGGCCGGAGAAGGACGAGGTCAACGCGCTCGTGCGCGACTGGATCCTAGAGCGCGCGGCGGCCGCTGCGAAGGCCACATGAGCATTCCGCTGCTGTTGCGCTGTCCAGTACCTGGAGGGGGTGGAGGCGGCCGCGGTTGGGTGCTGGGTTGATGGCGTGCCGATATGCGGGGCGCCGGCGTGGAACAAAATGCGCAGCGCTTGTGACTGACGGCCCCAAACGGAGCGGGTAGGTCTGTGCGTGAGCAAGTGTAGTAGCATGTGCCTTAACGACTTTTCCCTGTGTTTGTTATCAATGGGCGTGGATTCTTTTCCTGTCCTGAAGTACAGAGTGAATATCTTGGGAGACGTAAGTACATAGTGTCAGGGTTTGCGTTACCTATTTCTTCCTGAAGGAGTACTATGTACAGCGCTTTTCCCTTCATGGGTGGATTGCTGTGTCGGCTTCTGCTGCCGTGCTCTTCACGTTTGAAACTCCGGGGTTTGGGCCAAACGGCCCAAGGCAAGCATTCCATGGAAATACGTTTGCCCGCCTTGCTCTATCTTTGATATCATAATTATATGTGTATTATAAGTTACTGCGCCGTGTGCTAGGCCGGTCGGTTGTGTGTGTGCTGTGGTAAGGGTTTCCAGGCATGGACTGCCAAGCTTGAGGGAGGCGCAAGTGACTCATGGTGGTTGCCTGAAGGGGCCGGGGGCGACGATCTTCATGATGAAGGCGGGCGTGGATAGCTGTACAGAGCATGTGCATATCCGTGCCGGTTCCGTCGTTCGGATGTCTTGGGAGGCGAGCCGGTGAGCACCGTGGTGAGCACCCGTGGCGAAGTTTTATGCTTGTAAGTACTGAACCTCCCTTCACACTAATTATTATCCTATGGTGGCCGTTAGGGTTCGCGCCGTGCACTTCCACGGTGCGGCAGTTGGCCCCTTCTGGCCATGTGAGCCCGATTCAACTGCCGCTCTCTGGCCTGCGGCATGCATCGCTCCACTTGGCGTGTAGCTAACAGTCAAGCTGCTCATCGTCCATCGACTATCCTGCATCGAACGATTCTACTTGAAACCCTGCGAGTTGCCAGGTGTTTCGCCCTTCCCTCGCGTTCCTGCGTCACCGGCCTGTTCTTCTAGACTTACGATTTTAACACTGCTCCCGACAAGGGCAGCATGGGCAAGACGAGCGGCTCGTTTACGAATGGCCGGGGGAACAAGCTCTACACTTACGCCTATACACCAGACGGCCCTGTTAGTGCCGTGGTGTTCTGGCACCATGGATTTGGAGGTGCGCGAAGGGGCGCGGGAGTACACAGCATTTCTCCGCAACGACCTGCAACACCGCACTGCGGCAGCTGCCCCTGCGCTCACCTGTGCCCAATGATACCGGACTGACGTGCAGAGTACATCGACCGCCTTGACGACAGTGAGCACGGAGTTGTGTGGGCTTCGTGGGCCATGCTACGGTCAACGCCGGCCGTAGGGGGAGACGTGCGCGACGCCCGGGCACGCGGGGCAGTGTAGTGCAGAGGGTGGAGGCACGATTGTGTGGGCTCACGGCAGCAAGTAGGGGCGACCGGACCCGGGCAAGCCCCATAGTGCTCTGCGCACAGCTCTCTCCGCATTACATCCCTTGGTTTGACCCAATCACCATCTCGCCCAGCCCGCGCTCCATCACTTCATGTGTTTGCCGCCCAGGCTCCAAGGTGTGGACGGAAGCGGGCATCGCCGTGTACGGCTTCGACGCGCACGGCATGGGCCACTCGGAGCCGCTGGACGAGCCGAGCCGCGGCCTGGTACGCAGCTTCTCCCACCTAGTGGACGATGCGCTGCTCTATATCAGCGAGGTGCTGCAGCCCGAGCTGAAGGCCAAGGGCGTTACCGCGCCCCTGTTTATGGCGGGGAACAGCCTGGGCGGCCTGGTGGCGTCGTACGTTGTGCTAGCGCAGCCGCAGCTATTCGCGGGGCTGATCCTGCAGTCGCCTGGTGGGTGGGTGGATGGAGAGCTGGGGCGGGGAGGGGTGAGCGCCGGCTTAGTCTTTCTCGGGCAGATTTGCCCGGCAGGGGAGATGCAGCACCGAACGCGCTGTTCGTAGGGCGTCCCTTGCGTCACAACGCGTGGGTGCTGTCCCGGTCTCGGCCCGGCAGAGCCGCTGGTCACACGCTGTCGGCCGTCCATACCTCGGTCCAGCTGACGCTGCGCACGGCCCACCCCCTCCGCGCAGCGCTGGACGTGGAGTGGACGCCCGTCCTCGTGGTGGGTGGACGTTCGATTGCCGCATGGCAGTGAAGTGTCTATGGCTGCCGCCCATTTGCGGTTGCGGATTCGTACCAGGAGTCCAGAACCCAACCGCTGGTAGTCCGGCCAGCTCGCTCCTGCCCGCCAAGGCCCTAGCGTGGAGCTGCTCACCCCTCTGGCTTCGCTACTGTGAACGCCTTCCAACCCAATGAGCCCTATGTCATTCACTCTCCGGCGCAGCGTCCAGGCGATGGTGGGCAACCTGCTGTCGGCGCTTGTGCCCGGCGCCAAGCTGGTACCCGCGGTTCGCCCCGAAGACATGAGCCAGGACCCCGCAGTGGTAGGTCGTGGGCGAGGGCGGGGCGCGGGGCATGAAAAGGTCGCAGCTGTGCTAGGCGCATAGAGGTCCTGACCGTCTGGACTCTGCTGCCTTGGGCGGGCGAGACACGGCGTTTGGCCGCAGCTGGGATACTTTGTGCACTCCATGGCGTGTGAAGTCGCAGCTCCCGGGCCAGCGGATTGAATAGCAGCCCTGTCCGTTCATGCTTCGAGTATGTCGGCGCCTATTTGCCCCCTCTTGCCGTCGCTTTTGTGTGCCGCTCCTTCCATGGCGGCCTGCTCAGTGCTCCCTGCGCCTAGTACGCGCTGTATGGCCTTCCCCTTGCATCTCAGCCCAACTCGCCCACTGCACATCCACTCGTTTGCACGAGTCAAGTCCGCTGCTCTGGTAGGAACGCGTCTACGGTACCCCGTTCGTTGGTCATCGCTCAGCTTGCGCACGCACTCAGTAACGCCCCTCCCCCACCCCGTCCACCACTACCCCCCATCGCGCCCGCAGGTCAAGTCCTACCTGGAGGACCCCCTCATCTACCAGGGCAATGTGCGGGCGCGCAGCGGTAACGAGTTCCTCAAGGTGGGGTGGGGCACAAAACCGTGCCTCAGTCCTCGGGAGACGGGAAGGTGGGCGCGACGCGGGCGGCCCGTACCGCTACGGTAGTCAGGGGTGTGGGCCGGACCCGAATGCCACGCCAAGCGCTGCGGGATTCCAGAAGAAAAGTAAGCGACTGCCGCAAGCTCTGACGTGCTGATGTGCACGGCTGGCGCCGTTACCTTGCCAGGGCTTCCGCGGCCTGGGCGCCCGGCGCAAGGAGTTCAAGCTGCCCATCCTGGGCGTGCACGGCACCTCGGACCGCTGCACCAGCCTGCCGGTGAGTTGCCCAGCAGCTTCGTGTAGGGCTGCCGCCCTTGAGGCATGGTAGCCATTCTTGTATTGCTTTGCGCAGTCGCGCGTCACGGGCTGTGCACCTGTCCTGCATACATTGCGTTGTGAGTGTGTGTCTTATCGAGCCGTTAGGTCCTTGCGACCGATCCGCCCACGGCACCACGGGTGCGCAAGGCCGTGCAAGCGTAAAGGGCCGTTCAATGCGAGCAGTGGTTGCTGCTTCCGCAACTCACGGCTGCTTTGAATTGCGCACGGCGACCATGCCTGGTTGCCTGCCTACGCGACGCCGCCGCCGCTGCCCCGCCACGGCCCTCCAGGCCCTCCGAGCGCACCTCAAGGCCGTGTCAAGCACCGACGTGACCCTCAAGGAGGTGGAGGGCGGCTACCACGAGCTCCTACACGGGCCGGAGAAGGAGACCGTGCGGGCCTTTATCCAGGCATGGATCCTGGAGCACGCGACGGCGGCGCCGCCAGTGGCGGCAGACGGCCCCCCGGCAGCGGCGGCGGACGGCGAGGCGGCGGCCGAGGGCGTCAACGTGAGCGCTTAACCGACCCGACGATGTGCCCAGATAATTATGGGCCGTGCAGAGGGCGCGGGTGTGTGGAGGTGCGAGTCCGCATCAGCGTCGCGCGCGCGACGGACGTGCGTGTGGATGTATGGGTTGGTGTTATTCGTTTGTAACATATGGACCCAAAAAGGTGGAAGTTTTCGGCCGCAGCGCGCAGGGCGAGTACATAGGTGATGACTGGCGAGTAGCGGCGCCCCTCAATAGATGTGCCCGGACTTACAGTCTGCGCTGCGCGTGACGGGCATATCGAAACCTGCAGAACCCATGTTGCCATGTAGCATCTCGTTTTCGGAGGACATGTCACCCGTGGGTGGTGACTCCCTGGTATGATGTATGTACAGAACGTATTGAACGGCGGTGGCATGCACCGCCGCCGCCCCGCGAAGGTTCTGGCATTTTGGGATTAACTCGCGTCACGAATGCCTGGACGATGCAGCCGTTTGCGGCATGATAGCAATTCGCATTTCCTGTAACTGCGTTTGTGAGTGCATTTAAGCCAAACTTACCCGGTGCGCTGTACAGCAGCTACAACTTGACAGCAGTAACAGGGGACGGTGCTGCAGCGCTTCAACACCCAACATCCGCATGTCGTCCCGCGCGTCAATCGCAAAGTTCCGCATCGTTGCTTTAATCTTATGTGGACAGGCTCACGCCCCGTCGCACCATGCTGCACATATGCTCTTTCAAAACCCCGTCACTGGGCTCATAGAGATAAGAATGCGTGCGGACGCAGGTATAAGAAACTAATGTCGCTCTGGAAAACCCTCGTAGATAAAAGCGGTGAAGCCCTCGGCAACCCTCGTCGCCAAGTGACGGCGGGCCACACCGTTCACACCATTCCTCCCAGAGTCGGCTCATGCCCAGCGGTCCGTGTGTCGTTTCCTGCGCGGCCACGGCTTCTGCCCTCGCCAAGTCGCCATGCCCACACAGCGCGGCCAGTCATATGCTCACAACCCTCGTCAGGCTGTCCCGCAAGACTTCATGGACCAGGCCCCATGGGCCAGGCTTGGCGTCGGCAGGCGAGGGCGGCCATGGCTGGCAATGTGCAGGCCATTCGTGGAACGCCCCTCACCCAAGCGCCGGGACGCGAGTGCGCAGCCGAGCACGCCCGACCCCGCCGCGCTGACCCCGCCTTACTCCGGCCCCACGCCTTCCGCCGGTCTCATGCATGCATGCAATATGTACGGTCCAGCCGTCATGACACGCCCCGTGCCCCCATCCTCCCCGGCCGGGCAGCACCTCACCCGGCCGTCCGGCACTCGCCGCCCATCATGGCCCGCCCCCGGCGCCCACACCCGCCGCGCCCGCCGTGTGCGCCTGCATGAGCCCCTGCTGCGCCGCGCTGCCGGCGCCGCCACCGCCGCCCACCACCCCCGCCGCTCCCGTGCTGCCCGCGGTGTCAAAGAGCATCTCCATGGCCGAGCCCAGCTGGATCAGCATGTCGGAGGCCACCATGGAGCGCTTGCGCTGCGCGAAGGCGTAGGCTGCGGCGGTGCGCGCCACCAGGCAGGCGCCGTAGGACGCGAGGACCATGGGGTTGATCTCGGGCAGGATGACCACCTCCATCTCGGCGCTCTTGCGAGCGCTCTCCAGGAACGCCAGCGTCCAGGCGATGAAGGTGGCGATGGTGCCCGCTAGGATATCACCCTGGCTGCCGCAGCGCTTGGCGCCTGGGGGAGGTTGCAGCGGCGGGTGGGTGGCTGGGTTGCAGGGGCCGCGGCGGCAGCGCGTTGGCTTGGGCAAAGGCGGCGCGCGGCAGCTCCAGGCAGGTTGCTGCATGGCGGGCTGGATCCGGAATTGCGCCAGAATGAGAGGGACCATGCTTCCGATTCGTAGGTGCTCAGCATCGCCTCGCCCCAGCTCCGTGCCCGCCCCACATCGGGCATCGCAACGCTCTACAGCCCCTGCTCCGCCGCCGCTTTCTGGCCCGCCACCTCACCCACCTCCGCTGGCGTTGCAGATCATGGTGACCTTGCCGTCGCAGATGGCGTCCACGGGACCCTTGCTGACCAGCGTGGGGCCGCGCAGGTGGGCCGTCACCTCGAGCAGCTTGGAGGAGCGGTCGTTGTTGGGCCCGTGCAGGCTAACGCCCAGAGTGGAGGCCAGGCGGCGGAATTCGTTCAGGTTGGGTGTCAGCACGCAGTTGGTGTAGCCTGGGGTTGGGGAGGGGGGAGGGAAGGGGGGCGGATGAGCGAGCAGGGGCCAGGATCCGGCGGCCTTGGCCGTGACACGTGCAATGCGCATCGCCAGTCAGTGCACCTCAGCTTCTGCAGCACAGTGTTTATAAGTGCTTATCGCTCAACACGGACAAAGGCAGCGCCAAAGCCCCTTTCGACCCCAGACACGTGCCACCCGACACACTCCTTCATACGCTTACGCTCGTCGTATGCGTCGTTCCATTTCAACACTCGTTCATACACGTACATTCCCCCCGTCAGCCTGCTCTTGGCCCCTGACCCTCTCGCCCTTCCGCCCGTCAACGCGACATGAGGTCCATACCACGATTCGGAAGGAGGAGTCAACGGTTGGACAGAAGTCACGTCCCTCGCACTTAACCCTCCACGCACCTCCCCTCCGTTCGCCCCTCACTCCTAGCCGCAACCCCCTTCCCGGCCCCCCTTTCCAGCGCCCTTCCAGCCCGCATGCCCCCCGACAACCAGGTCCGGCTCCCCGTCCCTAGCCCCCGGCCGCCCCCATGTCCCCTCAGCGAACACCGAGTCCGGCTCCGCGTCCGCAGTACCTCTCCAGACCCCCTGCACTCACCCGACACCAGATCGGGCTCCCGCGCAACCAGGAACAGCCCGTCCCCGTCCAGCACAAGCGGCATCTTATGCGCACGAGCCCGTAGGATGACGGAGCGGGCGATGTCCAGCAGCAGAGGGTCGCGGCCCAGGCCGGGGCCCACCACGAGGCAGTCCAGCCGATTGAACCAGCTCTCCACCTCCGCCGTCGCCTCCGCCACGTGCGCCGCCGCGGCCGCCGCCTGTGCTGCGGACTGGGCGACCTGGACTGGCGAGGCCGCGTCGCCGACGCTGGTGGCGACGGGCAGCTGCGGCGTCGACTGCAGGTTTGGGATCGGGTGGAGGGAGAGCTGTTTAGGGGGTCGTGGTGTTGGTTGGTGTGGGGCAAGGTGCGGACAAGGCCGTGAGAGAGCGAGAACTGGACGCAGGCGTGGTGTTGGTACTGGGAGGTGCGTGCCCCGGACAGAGCGTGCGGTCGAGGGAGCTGCGCCGGGTACCTCCTACCCCTGCAAAGCCCTTCACCGCACCGGACGTGCTCCAGCCAAGAGACACTTCACCCGCTCCCTGATCTCCTGCCCCCTTCCTCCTGAGTCCTCCCCTTCTTCCTGCGGGTTGGTTGGCTGTTGCACCACCCCTTCGCTGCATCGGGCGGCACGGTGGCGCCACCCTTCGGTGCAGCTGCTGCTGCCAGAGGGCGAACCCGGGGGGCTCACCAACGGTGCCCAGCCGCGTGCAGGACCACCACGATCGCCCGCCCCCACGTTCCATCCCCGTTGCGGGATGCAGTGCGCCCAGCTCCACTCTTACCCTCAACCGCCAGTGACTCTTCCCAGTCGCCCCGTTCGTTCGTTTGACCCCCCCCCCGGGGCGGCCGCCCCGCAACCCACCTTCATCTGCTGGACCAGCTCCGAGGTCTGCAGGAAGTAGGGGTGCACCAGCAGGTCCGGGCTGTACTGCTTGATGACGGGCGCTGCGCTGGCTGAGCAGAACACGTGCGAGATGTCCGCCCCAACCTGGCGAGTCCCACACGGAACACGAAGTACGGCAGTACGGGTCAGCATGGCAGGTTGGACGCGTGAGCATGCGGCCATCGACGCGGGGTGGGAGGGGGAGAGGGTTCTGGCGGGGAGGGGGCAGGGCAGGGAATGAGGGCGTGTGGGCCACGGGGAGAGTGCCTGGGGCGGCGCTGCTGCGGGCGCCCGGTGAGGGGGAGAGGCGGGTGGATGGCGGCGGGTCGTGCGGAGTGTGCAGCGTGCGCGAGCCAGTCCCGTGGGGGCCGGGGGATGGCGGCATCCACGGGCGGCATCTGGCTTCCGGCTTGACTATCCGGCAGAGCAGGGTTGCACGCAAGGGCGCCGTGTGTCGGTCCTTGCGCCTCCCGACCCACCGACAGCGCAGCGAACGCCGCGAAGTAGGGCGCCCCCGTGTACTCCACGCAGCCGCCCAGCACCGCAATCTTGCCCGATTGCCCCTTGAAGCGCTCATCTGCCGGTTTGAGAACGAGTGTGCCATGCGGGCGCACAGGAGGATGCGCAACTTAAGGGACCAAGCATCACGCCCGTCAGTGCCACGTGCGCCCGGTGACGGCCGACCCTGACCGCTGAACACCCCGGAACAACGCCGGGCTGCGGGGCGGCCGCGGCGCCCCGCACCCATGTCTCCCCCCTACATACCGTGTCGGACGAAGCATGGCCAGCAAGCGTGCTGGGTACGGCAGCGCCAACCGCCCCATGGGCCCCCCTCCGCCTCCCGTGCAACCTACCCGACAGTGTGGGCACGATTCGCCGGACCTCCGACCTAATCTCGTCGCTCATCATGGCGTTGCCATCGCCCCGGTCACCGCTGTTGCTGAGGTTCCTGGTGACCTGGCGGGAGCCCAGCCCCTGCAGAGGAAATGACGGCATTTGCTTTGCATTGCAAAGGTGACACGCAACTGTGGTGCTGCCGCTTACGCCGGTGCCTGTCCTTGCGGGGCGCTCCGCGCTCATTGGTCCGGGTTGCTGCCGCGACATATTATAATAACTTATATTACGCAACAAAGAATTAAAGGTCAACGTCTCCGGGCGCGAGCCCGCATGTTCTGATGGCACTAGGCGCGAGCGAGTTGAAAGTACAAAGCGCAAGATATTGACCAGCAAAGAAAATGGCACCTGTACAAGTAAGTGTCACCAATGCGGTTAGGCAACTCCGTGCACGGTACGAACATGTCACACAACGTGCGCTCCTTTGCGCAACGCGGCCCTGGGCTACAAGGCGGCCGGTTTTACTCAGAAAATCAAGTATGCCGGCGCGCGCTTAGCCTCGGCGTCATGGAGCAGCGTGGAAACACCTGTTGTGGTCACGAACAGGGGAGTGATTGCTCCGAACCCGGTCCCCTGGTCACGAACCAGGTGTGATTGCTCCGAAGTCACAGCACAACAGGCAAATTATACACCGCAGGCATCCAGGCGAAGGGGACGCAGATTCCAACATGCCCAAAGTAACTGAAGTAAGATATGGTTACAAGGGCTACATCACGGGAGAGTGAGGTGCCTTGATTGGCTGCAAGGGCACGGTAACACATCGCCCCAACAGTCCGCCGGCGTGGTGTCATACCCGACAAACGAATGGAGCCGCCGCCATGGGGCTTCACTTCACTGGCAGAGGAACGCTCCCTGATGGCCCCTCTGACAGTGATTTACAGGCCCGACGTGCTAAGCTCCGGTATAGCGAGTCGAAAAAGCACAAAGCAAGGCAAGGCGGGGCAATGCACATAGGTGCGCCGCCTTTTCTCGCCGCTCCCACACGTAACCTTTCTCACAGAGAGCAACCTGGGCAGCTGGGCACTCCCGTCCCGACGGAGGGACCAGCGTAAGTATCAGGTTGCCAAGGTTGCCACCGGAAAGCTCCGTTGACGGCGGTATTGGTTGCACCTAAACCTGAACCATCAGGACCGTCAGTCCGTGGAGGGCTACCGGCTAGCCCAGCTCAGCAAGGCGGATCATTACGTAAGCGGCTGCGCCTACAACTGCCCAGTACATAAGCGACGGCGTATTTGAGTCAAGGGCCTGTACAGCGGGCCCGCAGCATCAGGCCGTACAGGGGCGGTGCGCAGGCTCTGGGTAAGAACATCTGAATGGCCCGTCTTGCGAGAGAAAGGTACCTGGCCTCGGAGACGTCGGAGTTACCTGGCCCGTTATCGGGGCCATGCTTCGCGATGCCAAGAGGCCAGCCTCGCCACCGGTCTGTCGGCGGCCATCGTAACAGACCCGCGTGCGCCCAGCCCGGCCACCGGGACCGCATAGCGGCGGTATGCGGACCTGTAGACAGGGACGACAAACAGGCGGAGTCGTCATTTGTTGCCGTGGCAGCGTTTGCGGGCATTGAGACACGTTGAAGCAGACGGAAGCGCTCGATCCGTAATAAGCAGAGGGCGTGTATGACAGCGGTTCCTACGGAAGAGTAACACCCCCGGGTGTATATGTCGGTGGGGGCTGCCTTCCCCGTTTCTGGTTCTCTTTTTTAAACCCTGGATGGAGGCGGGCAAAGGTAAGGGATATCCACAAGGCAAAGTCCCCAGGGATGCAGGCAGCCGCCGATCTGTTCGACTGGCCCCCAGGGGCACAGGCCGAACGCCAACGCGACCAAACACACGACAAGCGAGCGTGGGCGCGGTGGGATGAGTTCGGCGGTGCTCTCAAGGCGCCCAGCAGGGGCGACGAGGCTGTGGCGAACGGGTTGAGGTGTGGCTGGGTGGGGCATGGCGCCCCCGGCGCCGCCGTTCACCAGCTGCGCGGAGCCGGTATTGCGGTGGCGGCGGTGCAAACGCTTTTGGTCGCAGCTGGGTGGTGAGCTCGAACCAGAGAGGATCGTAAAGACGATTATTAGCACCCGGTGGGTGGGGTTTTTTTCTGTGGAAAGGTTACAGGCGGAGAGGCGAGAAAGGGCGCAGACAACGGGAGGGACATGCAGCCCTCCCGAAACCCTGCCCTAACTACAGCGCACCACGGCGGCCAAGACCAAACACCGACGGCACACACAAGAAGAGAAGGAACCCTGCACCTAAAGACCACAGAACAGGAAGGCAGAAACAGACCGAAAGGACCCGTGGAGCACAGGCAGCAAACCACCCCCCTCCCCTAGCAGAAGCCCGCAACCCGAACCCGAACCCCCCCTGGTACTCGCCGAAAACAGAGAGGCAGACGGCACCTGCCCCAACAAGTACCGTACTTTAAAGCAACCAGACACGCAACGCTCCGCAACACCCACCACCAAAAACCCCACACCGAAACCCCTACCCAACCACCAAACCCAGCGGGCACCCTGCAACGGAGCGCGAGGCCTGCAGGCGACCACCCCGCCACACCCCCGAAACCCATGCCCAACCACCAAACTCGGCGGGCCCCTGCGACTGAGCGCAAGGCCCGCGGGCGACAACCCCGCCTCCCGCCTCCTGCTGCAAATCGAAGGCCTTCTGAAGCTCCATAGCCGCCTCCGCCAATGCTCCGAGGGCCACCGCGGGCAGCGCGGCGCTCGCCTGCCGGCGCCAGGCGCCTGGTTGAGGGCTCGTGTGCGGGTGGAGCAGGCATGGTGTCGCATGCCGTGTCGCGACGTGCGTCAGTGGGGTCAGGTAGGGCAGGTGGGGGCGTAGCCATGGGAGCAGAAGCAGTGCGGTAGACAGGCAAGGGAGGGAGCGCAAAAGCAGGGAGCGCAAACACGACTACACGAGTACGACGCCCCGGTACCCGAGTCAAATGGGCCTGTACAAGCGTCGACGGTGCGCTGTCAGGAGGGGTCGTGCGTGCCTGCACTGGACTGAGCCAGCCAGCGGCAGCCCGTGTGTACCGGTGAAGACCTGCAGTTGAAGAAGTCATGGACCGCTAGTGCGCTAGAGGTGAGAGCCTGGCAGCTGCATGTGCCTTTCCATGAAAGGTGTTGCAGGATGCGTGGCAAGGCAAGAAAGGGTGTAGATATCGAGAGGGACAGATAGCTCTCCTGTTTTTTTCTGTGGAAAGGTTACAGGCGGAGAGGCGAGAAAGGGCGCAGACAACGGGAGGGACATGTAGCCCTTCCGTGGACGAGAACCACCGATACTCCCACACAACGGGATGCGCATGTAGAGACTGACGAACCTTACTCTTACAGGTCTTCCCACAGCGTGTCGCACATTTATGCACGCGCAAATAGCGTTGCGACGGGCAGGCCCCGACTGGTATTGTGTGCGCGGCGGTGCCGCGGCTGGGTGCACCATGGTGTACAGGTGCACCACAGTACGGCAACGCCCAGGCGGGCGCCCAATGGGCAACATGTGCCTCAGCCTAGCCAGACCGTTCCCCAGACCAGTCCACGCAGCCCAGAAAGCATATAGAGAGGGTTGTCTGTCCCTCCCGATGGTTGCGTCCTTTCTTGCTTCTCATCCAGTAACCTTTCTTCTGAGGAGAAGGTCAATGATTGATATATTGATGCAGAAGACAGGCTCTCCAGAGAGGGATTGCAGGCCACACTAGCCAATTGGCTCCCGACCAGCCATAGCAGAGAGGATGAAAAACCCATCGACGAAAAACCCGCGTCCTGGTTGGCCGTAAGGCCCAGAACCCAAAAAGACAAGCGCAACTTAGCACATGTCACGTTTGCATAGAGTGTGAACTGAGGCAAGGAATGCGCCGACCTTGTAAGGGTCAATGTCAGTCCAGAACTGCATCATACTATCACAAGATAGGGAAAATGGCGTGCAAGCCTGCAAGGGGGCTTGCAGGGTCGCGGTGTGGGCCGTTGTGGAGGATGGCTGCGCGGCTTGCTCGTGCACGAAAAAAGGGAAATCTGTAGAGAAAGCTGGAGCCCGCCTCTGGGGTGCATGCAGGCCCTCCTTGCCACTTTGCCTGCTGGCTCACCTCAAGATGTAGACCCCTGGGCGCTCCCTATCTGATCATGCATAGCCGGGGGACTTCCGGACCTTGACACCGCAGGAACGCCGCAAGGTATACCCCACGTGCGCCTTTTTAAGGCTCTGCTGCCAATTCCGTAAGGTTCCGCTGTTCCCAGAGCCAGCGGCCGCTTACAGTCACGTACTGTCGCTCGGCCGCCCTGGTCGCCGCATAAACACTGGAGGTCCATCCTGGTCCATTGCAAGACGGTATCCGTGCAGTACACCATCTGTTTTTAAGCAAGGGCCAGCTCAGGCCAAACAGAGTGAACCGCATGAACCATGGGCCACAACACTCCGGTTTCACGCATTATCAAATCACTGCCACATCAAAGTGAATAGCTGCAACGTTCAGGATGCCTGGAATAATCAGACTCCGCCGACAGTCACAACCGGTCCTTCGGCGCTCAGCTAATGGGACGGGAGCGCTTTGGTCTGCTTCTGCATGCCGCCATTTCAACATGCCCCTGACCGCTGCCAGCCTCAACGCCTCCTGACTTTCATCGCTCCAGGTCTGTATACAACCGGGTGGGCGGGCTGGGCGCACGACGGTCTAGTCGGTCTAGTAACCGCTGAGCGCCGTCGGACCGGTCGCCTTGACGACCACATCACCGCGGCTCGACCTTGACAACTAGCGGTCCACCAGATTAAGGCACGGGGTGAAGGTCGACGAACCGGGTAAGCTGGTATGCCAGTCTTTGTGGGGGGCGGGACGAACGTCACATATCTTGCTCTGTACCCGCCCACCCTACCGGAAACGTTGCGTCTTCGGGTGTGTATGGCCGTAGAGGTGGGCTCCCTCTTTCTTTGCAGGTTTCTTTTTTTCCCCGAAGCCCGGTCCGGACTGCTGGGCCGGGCACTGCTCAAGGACAGGCTCCTCCTACGCCACTGACGCCACTGACCGTCAGTCCATTTTGTTATGTCACGGAAGAAACTGGATATGTCACGGTCATGTCCACTTGACCGTCCATCCTGTCACGATTAGGAAACCGGTAAGGTACGAGAGTCCCCGGGGCATGTCCGGTTGTGGGGGCTTCCATGCTGGGGGCAGCCCAGCAGACCAGGATCAGGGTACGCCACACGCGGTGCGGCAGGTCCGGTCCTTCTCATTACTTCCCGGGCAAGGGCCAGCACAGGTACAGGCCGGCGGTAGGTGCCACGGCAGCGATGGCTCCTCAACCGCCGGCAGGTCGGGAAGACGGTACACTGTGCGCCGGCGGAACGACTATGGGTCGCCAGCGCGAACGCCGGCGTCCCAGCCGCCGGCGGGCCAGGGCCCAGTACGGGCGGGGGGCGGGGCGGGCGGCGCGAGCAGGCGGCGGTCAGCCAGGCGGGGGCAGAGGCAGCGACGGCGCCCGGGAGATCGTGGGAACGGTGAACCGGTGGTGCCGATTAATGTGTGGGGCTCTCCGGCTCGGCCGTGCTGTGGGGAACCGCTTGTCGGTCCGCGCACGGCCAGCTCCACTGAATTCTCACACCCCATGGCCCATGTCACTCGTACACCGGTACAGCCCCCGTCACTTTGTGCATGCTCTGCCAATTTCTGGGCGGAGCCCCCGCCGCGAAGCGGCATTGGGGGGGCGGAGCCCCCTGGGATTCCCGCTGGCCTCCCGTGAGGAATGGGCCAATGACCGTCAACAGCAGGGCCAGCAGGCAGCAGGTGGGGGCTGCACGCAGCCACTTGCGGACCTGCGAGTGGAGAGCTGTCGATCGTAACATGTGCGTCAGTGGAAGTGACGTTCAAAGTCCACCTAGAAACGGCTAGCGCATCAAGCACACAGAAAGTCCCGCACGGCGAGTTGGAATTCTGGTGAGGGGAAGCCCGCATTCGCGGTCGTACGCATCGACGCCGAGGCTACGACCTTGGACACGATTCGACAAACTCACAAGGCTGGAAGCTTTCGGGCGCGCTCATAGTTGCAGTGGTGGAGGAGGAGAGTGCGTGGCTAACCCGCCAAGGGCACGGAAGATTGACCCGCGGGTCACTTTCCTCATGTCATGCGTTCAGGCCACCCTTTTTTGGGCGGAGCCCCCGCCGCGAAGCGGCTTGGGGGGGCGGAGCCCCCTGGGATCCCGGACAAGCAGCCAGTGCAGGGGCCGGCTTTGTGAAAGGGCTACAGCTCGGAGGGGCGAGGACGGCGAAAGTACGGAAAGGACAAGGGCCTGCCGGACACAGCACGTGGGGCGCTTGGCGCGCATGTGGGCACCCTCGCATACAGCGTGCCCGCAGTAACGGGTACCCAGCTGCAAGCAAAGCCAGCAAGCCAACCCCTAGTCGGCCTTGTCGTTCTCACACTTCCGAAGGGCGAGAGTAAAGGTGTACCCACCAAGTACCAGGTACCAATCTCGGCCCAACTCGGGCGTGCCATTTTTGGGCGGAGCCCCCGCCGCGAAGCGCTTGGGGGGCGGAGCCCCCTG